>QLNU02015270.1:79596605-79607051 GCA_006491805.2 Dysdera silvatica
TATAGCAATGTACCAGAAACTAGAATGTTGAATACTCTTGCTTCGTTGTAACGTTACTTCTTTTGTTTTAGAACAATGCATATTCAAACGTGTATTCGATAGCGATTAGTAATTTTGTTCAATTTTGTACAACTTTAATAAATTTTCGTGGCTTGCCAAGATGCTTTTAAAAGGGCAGCTAAAATATTGCTCATCTAACTATAACTTTTCTCACAATTCTTTTTCTGACTTTTATTTATTCTTTATTTTGAAACGTAAGAGCTCTTTTTTTGGCGGCTAATTCTCAACCCATAAAATTAAACTTGAACAAAAAATAAGAACTCCATATCTTTCCGTATAAAGGGAACATTATTACTTCAGGCAAATGATTGGAGTATTTTCATTCAGCGGCAGAAAATGGGGAAGAGCAAAGTCAAACACCGATAAATAGAAAGTCGTTGACTGAAAATTTATTAATGTAATGAAGCATTTTCCGCGATCGCAAAACACCGTTTTTAAATGCAAAGGGTCGCTAAGAACAACGACGTCATTAAGAAAGATTAATGATATTAATGAAATAGAAAAGTCGTTAATTGGAGGTTTATTAAAACAATTAAGTATTTTCCGGGACAGCAAAATACCATAATTAAATGCAAAGTGCCAACCATGGGTTACACGTCGGAGACATAAAAAATCGATATTTGCACGTATAATGTTTTAACGTATAATTAACACATACTCTACGAAACCAGAAAGTTATTTAAACATTCCTTTTTCAATACTACCATCACAATGTGCAACATCATTTTAAGTTATTTAAACGTCATATGCAGATGGTCTCCAAGCATCTGTGCTTTTAACGAGGATAGTCCTTTGCTACACCTGCCGTCACTGTTTTTGTATTCGTTAAAAGAAAAGCTTTATAGGAGCTAGAAGCATAAACTCGCAGTAAGATTAATTTTTTAGTAGCGAGCGGGCGGAAGTGGGAAATGCCGTGATTGCTTAAAGGGCTGTGGAGTTCGCCCTCCTTGCCCGCACGCCAGGCTTGTAGGCATGCAGGGGCCAACAAGAGCTTTGCCCCATTGATATATACATAATTGCAAACATTAACATTTTCCTCATAGGCAGTTAAGAATTTTCCAATAGGGACACAAGGCATTGGTGTTGTCTTAACAGTTATTATTGCCTTATCCCAGTATATCTTATGTATTTCATATTTATTATTATATTTGAAAAGGTGGTAAGGGAGAGTTCAAGTATTACGTAAGCAATATTTTGGCCATTTTATACCCCTCTTCTCTTCACCTACTAAGCAGCAAAAATTAACATTGGCTAACATAGGAAAATAAGCACCACAGAAACTCTCCCACCACAGAAAGGTGCTTACGTAACACTTGAATTCTCCGTAATAGAATGAAATACAAAACATAAGAGGGTGGGAGTTACGTAAAAATAAAAATAGAAAATCCTATCAGCTTAATCAATGACGTAGCCTCAAAAATCGGACATTTTCAATTTTTTACCATTTCCCCATCGAATAATAAATTCACAATCTATACATATCTCATCATAATTAATATCATCCTCGTCACGATGTACACAAACAATAAAAGAAGATGATGAGCAGTTGGATATGGCCCATTTTTGAAGTCACACTAAGACACTGAGCTAAATCAGATTAGAGTAAAGAAAAAATTATTTTCAAGCTTTAAAATATTTTGAAATTAATCATCTTTGTGGAAGTTCTAATTTATTATACAGAAAGAATTTATAATTATATGGAATCAAATTAAACGTCCTCTTCAGAGAACGGATAATTTTATTATCCTTGTGAAAGCTTCAGGTGCGTTTTATCATTTCACAAATAGAGTTATTACCTGAAGCGTTTGGTGATCACATCGTAATTCCCCTTCTCTCTCTCTCTCTCTCTCTCTCTCTCTTTCTCTCTTACTCCCTTTAAGTGAGCAATAAAAAATTAATAATTCTCATTTTGATACATAGCTTAAGTCCTTAAATTTTAACAAAATAAAGCACCTTTAATTAAAATAATTTTTAAGAAATTTATTAAAGCAAAATCAAATTCTTAATTAATGTTTTTCAATTAAATTCGTCTACCTATAGCCCCGTAAATTTGCATTCAAATTATCTCTTTTCATTCGCAGAAGGAAATTAATCTCTATGAGCAAACCAAAAATGCACGTAAGTTAAATGCATTATACACAAGATCGATGAATTAAAAAAATCCAAAAAACCGCCGAATTAAAAATGATTATATTAGTCTATAATTATGAACTAAAAATGGCTATATTAATTTGTAGTTCGGAACTAAAAATGTCCATATTCATCTATATTACCGAGGTTTAAGCAGCATTGCAATGCGAACAGAAAATAGAAAGTGACCTCTTAATAACTATATTGGTAACTTCATTTGGTATTGGCAACGTAGAATAAAGTCGTTTTCTTCTACCCAATGTATTTTTGGTTGAGTAGCGTTACACTATAAGACGATGGACGCTTTTCTGCAGCCCTGTGTGAGGTTAAGTTCATGCAGTGAAATTTACTGCTCCTTCTTTGGTTTTCTGAGTAAACTGCAAGTCTTCTAGGTGGGAGAAGACCTACAATTTATCAAGAAACTAGACCTCGATCAGTGTATTTCACTGCATAAATTAAAGAAACGGATATTTTTATTACAGTGAAGAAAATACTTTCCAACCCATGAATTATTTAATAATTATGCAGTATTTATTTGCGGAGATAAAATCACAATTAATGGCTCTGTGTTGAGATAACGTAAATTGAATGAAGTTTTTTCGCGCACTTAATCCTAATATTTATGCGTGTATTGCTTGTTGTAGCAATATCTATATCATCAAACATGCAAAGATTATCGGTACTATTAAGGTCCAGAATTTTACCTGATTCCCATTTATTCTTTCGCGTTGTTGATTATGCAAGGAAACCATAGAAGAAGGTGTCCACTGCTGAGGCACTGTCTTCCCAAAAGAGGGCTGTTTTCAAGAACAGATAACAAAGTGAAATTTACTAAAATAATCATATCCACAAGATCCTGACACGGAAGAGCCAAAGGTTATGTTGTTTTGAGGGGTGCGAAACTGCTATAAATGATGTTATTGTGTGAAGCAACCTGTATTTCGTATACGGTGTTACACCCGGGTTGCCAGTAGCTTATCAGTTCAAAAGCTATTATTTCTCAAGTGATTATGAGGGACTCAAGTGGCTTTGAAGAATATTATGTGATGTAGCCTTAGAGAAAATAATGTATTCTGACATCGATTGGAGACTTTAGCCCTCTTTCCTTCCCAACTGCAGATGGTGTGGGAAATTGCTCTTATGTTATATAATTGGCTAAAAAATGTTTAGTTTTAACCTTTTTAAAATCATTATGTTTCTTATAAAAATGAAGTTACGTTTATGCTAAAGACATAGAGATTTTCTTGTTGCTGTTACCGCTGTTGGACTGTTCAGTTGATGGCAGATCTTTTACGCAGAACAAATATTGCGGTGACGCAAGGGCCGTGTCAGCTACCAAGTCATTCAAATTTAGTACAGATTGTAAAGAAGATATGATTTAAAATCCGAACATAAGACTGAGATTACGAGGTATTAAATGAAAGCACCCTTTGCCATTAATCCTGTGTTTACTTTTAATATTACTCATGCAAAATAAAGCTGATTTGATGATGCAGAAAATCTACAGGCAATTTTTGATATTTTTGTCCGTCACAAGAAAATCATTTGATTACTAATTTAAAACTGAAAAAAAAAATACTTATTCAAATTGCAAAGGAGAATTCCCGATTCGGTGCACTACTCGCACATGTGAAATATAGTTTTGTTGCCGTGTCTGGCGCCATCTGTTGGCAAATAATTTATAATAATTATTTATAAAATGATGTTAAATCAAAGCTGGGAAAGTAAAAATATATCGGATGTATTGCATTGAATATGGCATATGACATGATGTAAAAATTAGATGAGATGCGAGTAGCCAATATTAGATAAAAAGTTAAAAATGAGTTCATGACTAAAAGAATCGCCTAAAATACCACGAAGGGTAAAATTGTTTTTGTTAAAGGTTAATGTACGTTTCTGGTTAAGATTAGGACAAATACATAAAACATGTAAAACATCCAATGCTTCACCACATGTAGTACACATCGGGGCGTCTTCTCCCTTTAAGAGATAATGAGTGAGAAGCGTGTATTCCCGATGACAAGTCTACCCAGAATGACCTCTTTACCACGGTTACTCCTATAGTTAGACCGCCACAACTCAATACGAGGTTTAATGAGGTAAATCTTATCAAAGACTGGCTCGTCCCATTCCAACTGCCACTTTTTGTACAGATACGAAGAGACATAAAATTCATGATTTAGAAATGGAATGGTCATAAATTCAGGTAAGTAAGAAGAATGATTTTATTAGTATTACTTTTGACTCTCTACATTTATGGTTCAAGCTAGAGCTATTTTTTGTTTCTTGGATTAAAAGTGCTGCAAAATATAGCCAGGCCCATGGGCAGGAAAGGGCTATGCATGGCTGTTCGCAGTGACTTAGCAGTCAATGTATTGGAACGATATCTTAAGGACTGTTGGTTCTAAGTACGGCGTATATAAGAGAGCTTTGTTTTTGTTTTATTCGCCAAGACAGCAAATATAATGCTGCGCAGGACGTACGTTTTCATTTGCATTTACTTTAGTTTTCTTCTCTTTTTAAATAATAAATTTTATTAATTATTGGCATAAATCTATGAATGTGCTGTTCATCTTTTCGTTCCATTCTCATATTAGGTTTTGTTTCTTTGTACAAATTTCATTATTTGTATTTGCAGAGTTTTTAGATTTTTGTCAATATCTTATATTTAAAAGTTTGAGACTGAACACACCTTCTTTCGATAGGAAGGCATTCTATTGGGTAGTTTTTATTATTTTTTGCAAATGTCTTGTTTGTTCTAATTAGATAATGTCTTGTTTCCTTTCAGCTCGTGGACTCCCATTTTCAGCAGGCCACAGACGACTACAACTCGCAACGAGAGCAACTGTAATGAAATGGATGAAATATTTACTGGGCAAAAGTAAATAATGTGTCTATAATTTTCTACCAAAAGTAACACTTACCTTGTAAGACGTTGACAAAGTGGTCATATTTCTGTATATTGCTATTTTATTCTACCGTCTAGAAGCGTATGCTTAAATGTGGAAAAATGAGGCAGAAGTAGATAATTTCCTACACTCTTTTCACTTTTAATTAAATAATCAATGTTTTTTACTTGTTACCACTCAATGAGTAACAGTAAACGATCTTAACTTCGCTGGCTCACCTCCACATTTTGAAAGCACATGATCCACAAAATAACAGGACCCCTGAAACTCATAAAATAATTATTTTGTAAACTCTAAAAAAAGGACTCAATGGCATTTTGACCAGTGACGAGCTCGTCGAGGCAATGTAGATCCACCCCTAAAATTGTATTATTTCCGCACGCAATGAATAAGTCTGAAATTTCAATTTTATTTTTATTTTTCGAATTTGCGTGGAATTGGCAGAAGAGATTGTACATCAATGAAAGTACAATATATAATTGGCTTCAAGTATATCCGTATATATCAAACAAGATGATAATTTAATTGCATGAAATGCGCTTTAAGTAGAAATAAAGTTGTTTAAGCATAAATATTTAAATAAAATATTTATAAAGTATAATAAGTATTTATAGTTAAATAAAGTTGTTTAAGCATAAATAATTGTTTAAGTTAATAGTTGTTTAATTAAATAGTTGCTTCAGCATGTTTTGGCATATTTGATATTTAATTTAATGATACTTATCTAACTAGGATTTATAGCTACTTAAGCCTAATTATTTAACCTGTACTGGAGTATAAGTCGGCAGTTTTACGTCCATCAAGTGATCAAAAAATGGCGATAAGAGGGCATTTTTGGCCGTTGTTCTGTTAGCTGGATCTTCGTGCAGTATTATTTGAAGCAAGGTATAAAGCTTTAGGATTTCATTTATTGCAATGCTATCAACCGGAAATGTTTCTTGTATAGCAGCGGTAAAATTTTCTGGTATTAAAAGGTTTTGAATGACTGTTTTGATGTCGGTATCCCAGCTATATATATCAGTTATTATGTGGCGGCTCAAATATTTGTCCGTGAACGCTTCGATTATCATCATCCCATAGGCCCATATATCTACTGCAGCGCCATCTACTGCTTCATTGGGATCCCGATTAAATGCTTCAGGTGGTCGGTATACGATTGGTATGCCTATGAGGTTGGATGGTATGGGATTGTTATTGTTATTGACCAGTGAGAAATCAGTTATACAGGCATGTCCATCGTATCCTATTAAAATATTGTCCATCTTAAGGTCACAGTGGCAATACGAACGCTCATGCATATATTCAAGTCCCAGAAGAATTTCTTTGAACCAAATTCTTAATTGTTTGTGGATGTTTCTATCGTTGAGCCGATCCTTGGAGATAATGTTGCGTAAGGAATTAAATTTGAGTGGTACGATGAAAACTATTGCTTTGTTCGGCATTTCTAGGCGTTCTTCTATTGGAAGGATACACCTGTGCTTGAGCTGGGGCCACATTTGCTCTTCGAGAGGTTTTTTATTTTTCTTGGGCATATGGAGCGGAGAAATGAGGAATATGTGGTAAAGGTAATGGATAGACGGGTGGTAATGGGTAAGAGGAAGAGGGGAAGACCCCGGCTGAGGTGGAAGGATAAAGTGATGGAAGATCTGGAAGAGTATGGATGTAGTAGAGAAGAGGCATTGGATAGAAGATTGTGGAAGAGAAGATTAAAGGACCATAACATGGGAAATGGCAAAACGAAACAAGGAAACTGCAAAAAGTAGTTGATGAAATTTTATGCGGTTTGTTTTAAAACACTGCCAAAATCCGTATTATTTTTTAAACTAATAAGTACAAAATCGATTCCTGTGTCTCCTTAAGAAACAAAAACACAACGAAATTACACTCTTCTACTGTTACCACTCAACGTGCCTCGAAATACTTCAGGGTAATTCAGGCTAACAAATATAACACTAAAGTGTTTATAGTTTGAATCAAAGTTTGATTTAATTCTTTGATTTAATTTTTTTTCTTTGACCAGTAACACATCCCCGCAGAAAATTTTTTACCTCTAAAAACCTCTGTGGTAATCAAAAATCTCAATTTTTATTTCTGATCAAGCCATACCTCTGTTTCGGTAATTTTTTACCTTTTTCCCATGCAAAACCTTTAGATTCAGAGGTAAAACCTCTGATCTGGCAATACTAGCTGACATGATGATGCAATAAAAATTTCTCTTCTCTGACAATACTTGCTTTCGCCGTATATAAACCGTCGTCGTGGTATTCATGTTCGCAAAGCAATTACTTCCATGGGCGGAATTCCCCAAAACGAGAAGTAGCAGCAGACTTAACGTCTGCGCGGTACGCAGACACAGAAAAGAACGCGAAAGATAGAAATATAACCAGAAGAAACATTGCTTCCAGAAGCTTAGCCATGGAGAAGTTTTGGAGTTTGTAATTTTCATCGCAATGAAATTTTGTATATTTAACATAGGAATATATGAGTTATATTCCCACCTCTCCAATTGCTCATAAACCTTTTATGAACTTTGTGGCTAAGCCACTGTTTCCAGAAAGCGGAACAGAACTCCAAATTCCGGCAAGTGTGTAGATAAATTTCTATAAATTTTCACTGTCAATGGAAAGATGTGTTTATTGAAAAAAGCAATCACGTCTCCAATGCAAATATTCTTTTTCGTCAATCAATAGTTCATTCATTACGTTGTCAAAAATATTTTCAAGAGATTTCAATAGAATTCCGATTCCGGCTCTGGTTCTCGAAGGAAGCTGATACTAGGCACATTTCTCTTCCTTTTCCTTCATTTTTGCTTTTATTTTTTATGTTTCCCTCTTCTTTATCTCGATTCCAAGGTTATTGCTCTGATTACTGCCCCTCGTTTTGCTTGCATTGATGGATCAGATTTAATCGGGTTAATTGCCTCTTTCTGACCCCCCTCGCCACTTTCTACCCCAACGCTTTTTCTTGGAATGGCCGTCTGTCTGCCTCCAAAAATGCATCTTAGCTCTCATCAATGTTTCCTCTTCAGGATCCGTGGCAGCTTTTGCTCATATCTTCCGTCTCGTGTTTGTCTATGCTGATAGTGCCTCTGCTATTTCGGCTGTGATACCCTTCACCTGTCGTGAGGCCAGTTCTGTCCCCGTGCCACCCTCTCCGCGTCCGCTCGTTCGTGCCGCTGTGTGCTTTAGTGCCTTGCGTGTTCAGCTCAGTATTTCTTCGATTTTACCGTTTATTTGCATCCTCATCGTTCACCGGTTCCTGCCCTTCTTCATCAAACTTCATTAAATTTCGCTCTGGATTTTCTCGATTCATGGAACTTCGCCATTTGTCATATAACCTTTATATTTCATCGCATGAAGGAAAGGATCGGTGCTACAACACTGTGGTTTTCAATACCTCTTTTGGAAATACAGTTTCGCTCGATCGGACAACCTTTCCAAATTATCTCTGCATACGAAATAACTCTTCTGGAAATACAGTTCCGCTCGAAAGGAGAACCTTTCCAATTCATCGCGGATTACAAAACAAACAAATATTCCAATGCAAGTTCTACCACAGTAGACCGTCTTACTGCGCCTTTCTGCATACTGTTTTTCTGGAAATCCCACCTAATTAATTGCAGATAACATTATTCTTTTAGCCTCCAGATGCATGGCTGTTGGTTAGCCATTATTTTGTGCTAGATCTTCGGTCACTCTGGAATTAACGGCAACGAATCTACTGATTACTCTACTCGCCTTGTACAATGTAACCCAAAAGCCAACTATCATATGACACTGTCTTTCCACAGACCAAGCCTTTTCTCCAATACCAAAAACCTCTGAAATCTCTCTCTGTAACTCCTACTTCAAAGAAACTTATACACTCCTTCAACAATAATCATCCGGCTGTTTTCACAATCTATTCATCGTCGCAGACACATCATAATCTTCTTTGTAACATCCCCCGCCGAATTCACACCATGTTCCACCGCTTCCGCCTTGGAATTGAATACACTAATTTCCGATTTTTTAAACTCAGCAAGTCTTCCTCGCCGACATGTACTCAATGCTCTGAAGGAGTAGATAAAACCCTGAAACCCTTACACCTAGAATGTACGGCCCACGGCTACCTGCGTGACTGACCTAAAGTAAAATATTGATTACCTATTCTCCAAACTTCACTAAACCTCTAGAGAATCTTGGTATTCCATCACGACCCTCACATCCAGCATCTCCTGCTTGCTTATCTCGTCTTTTTTTTGTTGAGTACGACCGTTTCATCCGAGCACCCTACCAGAATGCATCTACCTCCAAACAGTTTCGTGTTTTTGCCATCATTTTTTTACGTCACCAGTAATATCTTTTTTTTTCATCATATTCGTTAAGTAGTCAGTACCTTTTTTCATCATATTCTTTATATTTTGTATTGGCTGAGACGTTATTTGTAGCCAGCCTAAATTGTAATATTGTAATTGCCAAATTGTAATATCTGGCAAATCACAACTTAAGGGCCTCCAGTAATCGGATCTTTCTCAATCTCTCACGAAGTATACATCTTTGTATTCGGCAACCAACCTTCCCATCACCTTACCGGCACAAAAACAGATAATCTCCAATGGAAGAAAACGAATTAGGAAAAGACGCGTTGAATGGGAGGAATTGGATAAATAAATCAAATAAACCAGAGACGATAAAAGAAAGCAAGGAAGTAGCAAGGGAGTGAAAAGGCAATGGACAAAGCGGACATTAAAAGCAAAGTTATCAGCACTATTTGAAAGTAACCACCTCCTACCAAAGATGGATAGAAGCCTGGTAGTTATATAAATATCTATAAAAATGAATGCCCGTCAATTTAAATAGACCCCTTCTTATCGCCTTATTGTTAATATTGTTATTATTATTATTATTATTACACATGTTTCTCGTATTATTTTAAATTATTCTTTTGAAAATGCTTCATTTTTCAAATTTGAATCCTTAATAAGAAACATTATTAAATTAAAATTGAAAACAATGAAAGAAAATAGTCCTTAATTATTCGTAATCTCGAGAAAAGATAAAAGAGAGATATTATTTACTCATATTATAATAGCGTGATTATTTCTTGAAAAATGATCGAAAACGAACTCTGACTTTGTTAAGTTTTTTTACTATCCAGTGCCGAACGGATTTTTCTTGTTTGCATTTGACTGCAAAGCCTTCATTCCGTTGATTCGCGTGAATTATCGCTACCAACATTTTCCATAGGACACAAAATTGCTTTCAAAAGCCCTGTACAACGTGTGTTTTTCTCCTGAACGTAATCTGTCACCAGAACCCTGATGCATATTACGGAACCTAGAGGAAGAGATGTCATCCATGTT
>QLNU02015270.1:79607151-79634665 GCA_006491805.2 Dysdera silvatica
TATTTCGATGCTTTCTGATGAAGTACTTCTTTTTCAGATACTTATTTGGCAATAGCCAGCAACCCAACACCAGCAAAAGAGAATAACTTTAGTAAAGGCTCCACTAATAAGGAGAATTTAAATTGTCACATTCGTTCCCACAAAAACCTGTTCCACGGTAAACCTCGTCGCCAAAACAAAACCGATATTTATCATAAAATTATTCATCCAATAGAATTCAAAGCGAAAAAGAGGATGAACACTCCATATACGAAGTACAACAGGAGATTCGGAAAGATCATAGTCCAACACATAATATCCTGCACGCCCGATACCTCTTTTACCTTATCGTGTTATCAGTTATCAGTGAAGCCAAATTTATATTTTTACGAAACTATTTTCTTGTGGAGAAATCTTCCGGACAATACAAAATATTCAGAAGCCATAAAAACTACACCTGACAGAAAAATAAGCAAGAAACGTGTGACAGCATTGTGGTGCGTGAATGGAGATGGTTGCGATTTGCTTAAAAATTTACCGTCGGTAAAAGCAAAAATTCTGAGGCACTAGAAACGTGATGGACAATCCCCACGTTCTCTATTATAGTTCTCGCAATGCATGGTCAATAACTAAATTTATAAATGATTGGTTTCCTACGACTGTACCAGAAATTAAAAAACACTACATTGAATATTTAAAAATTTCAGAAGAAGAAATACAGGCCCTGGTTGTTTAAGATAATGCGCCAACACCTGCTGATGAGGACAAACTCTGCAGAAAAGAGAAAATGATCAAGCGTATGTTCCTTCCACCCAATACAACATCCGTGTTCCAGCCAATGGATTAAGGTGTGATCTACTCCGCAAAGAGGCTGTATGAAAGTAAAGTCAGTGAAATGTTACTGGTTTAATAGTCATCCGTTGAAGAAGGCAGGAGGGGACAACAGATTCTTCAAAATTCAAAGTCACGCAACATTCGATCCAGGATTTACAATTTTGCTGATGCCGTTATATAAATCAGACAAACTACTTCGGCCATGGCATGGGAAAAAGCTTTGGATAATGCAGAAACAACTCCAGAAGTAGAAAATTATAAGACAGAAGCTTACTTTAACACCCTGTAGAGCGGAAGAGGAATGGAATATATAATGTCCTTGGATGATGGGGTGGTCTGGTTTGAAGAAGACGAAGACGACTCTGGCTTTCAGATTTTGACCGAAGAAGAAATTATTGCCAGTGTTACTGAAGAAGCAGAATGTTCGGAGGACGAGGAAAAAGAGGATGTCGAACAATTGTGCAAAGAAGTGAATTTACATATTATGAAAACTTACGGCACCTCCATCATTTATTAACTGAAGAAATAAATAGCTAACAAATCCAGCAAAAACTAACTTATTTTTTCAAACCAATGAATGTTAGCAAACAACCTGAACCTGGACTTTTTTTTTCTAAATGTTAATACAGTGTATGTTTACACCTCTTTCTAAATTCAAACTATGTTAAGGCTGTCTTTGTTTGATATATAATAGATACATTTTATAGCTAACTATGTACTGTACTTTCATTGATGTACACCCTGTTGAACTACGCAAATTCGAAATTAAAAATAAAATTGAAATTTTCCACATTAATTGCGTGCAGAACCAATGCAAATTTTAAAAGTGACTCAATAGCATTTCGAGCAGCTCGTTACTGGTCAAAATGCCATTGAGTCCTTTTTTAGAGTTTACAAAAGAAATATTTAGTGAGATTCAGGAGTCTTTAATTTTGTGGATCATGTGCTTTCAAAATACGGAGATGAACCAGAGAAGTTAAGATTATTTACTATTACTCATTGAGTGGTAACAAGTAAAAAACTTTGATTATTTAATTAAAAGTGAAAAGAGTGTATGAGATTATCTCCTTCTGCCTCATTTTTCGACATTTAAGCCTACGCTTCGAGACGGTAGAATAAAATAGCAATACCCAGAAATATGACCACTTAGTCAACGTCTTACAAGGTAAGTGTTACTTCTGGTAGAAAATTATAGACACATTATTTACTTTTACCCAGCAAGTATTTCATCTATATAATTACATTTGCTGTCGTTGCGAGTTGTAGCCGTCTGTGGCCGGCTCAAAATGGGACTCCACGAACTGAAGAGAGACAAGACATTATCTAATTAGAACAAACAAGACATTTACAAAAAATAATAAAAAACTACCCAATAGAATGCCTTCCTATCGAAAGAAGGTGTGTTCAATCTCAAACTTTTAAACATAAGATATTGACAAAAATCTAAAAGCTCTGCAAATACAAATAATGAAATTTAGACGTATAAAGAAACAAACCCTAATATGAGAATGAAAAGATGAACAGCACATTTATAGATTTATCCCAATAATTAATAAAATTTATTATTTAAAAAGACAAGAAAACTAAAGTAAATGCAAATGAAAACGTAGGTCCTGCGCAGCATGATATTTGCTGTCCTGGCGAATAAAACACAAATAAAGCTCTCTTATATACGCTGTACTTAGAATCAACAGTCCTTAAGATATCGTTCCAATACGTTGACGGCTAAGTCACTGCGAACAGCCATGCATACCCCTTTTCTAATCATGGACATGGCTATTTTTTGCAGCTCTTTTAATCCAAGAAACAAAAAGATAGCTCTAGCCTGAACCATAAAAGTAGAGAGTCAAAAGTAATACTAATAAAATCATTCTTCTTACTTACCTGAATTTATGACCATTCCATTTCTAGATCATAAATCTCATGTCTCTTCCTATCTGTTCAAAAATGGCAGTTGGAACGGGACGAGCCAGTCTTTAATAAGATTTACCTTATTAAACCGCGTATTGATGTGTGGCAGTCTAGCTATTGGAGTAACCGTCGTAAAGAGGTCACTCTGGGTAAACTTTTCATCGGGCATACAGGCTTCTCACTCAATATCTCTTAAAGGGAGAAGACGCCCCGATGTATGCGACATGTGGTGAAGCATTGAATGTTTTACATGTTTTACGTATTTGTCTTAATCTTAACCATCAACGTAGATTAAATTTTAACCCAAACAGTTTTAGCCTTCGTGGTATTTTAGTAGATTCTTTTAGTCATGAACTCATTTTTAACTTTTTATCTAATATTCACTATTCCCATCTCATATGATTTTTACATTCAATTCAATTTTATATTATTCAATTTCATTATATTCGATAGATTACATCCAATATATTTTTACTTTCCCAGCTTTAATTTAACATCATTTTATATCGTATATACGTTTCCAGGTTGATTGGTGCAGAACGACCCCTGCTGATTTTGCTCTCTAAAAATACAACCAACTATTCTTCTTAGAATATTTCTTTATAACATAATTCTGTTCCTAGTGGTGTTTTGTCGTCAGATCGTAATAAAAATTATATTTAATAAATACATCCCACTAAAAAGAGTAAGTAATCTAATACGATGCACCTTCTGAATAAAACAGGAGATAAATTTACTGAAACACGAAAGGAACGCATGGGTTTCTCTTTTGTGTTACAAAAGAAGTGTTTCTGAAAACCAGCATTAAAGGTTACGGTGGAGCATTTTATCATCGTTCAAGGGTAAAATAATAAAAACGCAGTCTTGTTAGATCAAAAGTAGTCAAGTTTAAAAAGTTAATAAAGCTGGTATGCAATACAAGATAATTAAATAGCTAAATACGTAAAAGTACAGCATAAAATTTACCGATAATGGCATTCTTTCAAGTTTATGGAGATTGCAAATTTTAGGGATTCTTCAAAAGCCCCGGTGTCTCGTGCTTTTGGAAAAAACGGAAATGTAAAGATAAGATTTTATTATACTCCAAGAACCCACGCATTAAAAATGTCTTGTATAAATCTTGCTGTTTTTTATGAAAGTTTAGATGCGAAAGTGAGAATCACTTTTTTTTGATTTCAAGTTGGAGAAGTTATAGTACAGTATTTACTTTTCATTATATGAATATTGCTTTTTTTTAGATCATTAAAATTTAATTCCTCTGCGAGCCTTTTCTTTTAAGTAACAGCTTCCTTTTTCATTTCAGAACTTGCGAATAGTTTGTAAAACCTCGGAATGTAGTATTTTTTTGATGCATTCCATGTAAAAATTTCTTCGATGGTACGTATAGGACATTTTAAGTTGTTAATTGTGAATATAAGAATCAATTTTTTAATGATTTTAGCATGGAGTTTTGACTTCAGTACCGAAGGTTTCTCATTACTGTACATAATCATGCTGTTAGCAGTAATTTCAAGTAATAACGTCGTTCGAATTAAAGACTATTTATTTTCAACGACGAAAACTGCATCATGGCATTAATAAATTTCCAAATAATGAGATTTTCCATTTCATTATTGGATTAAGCTTTCTGAATGGCGTCGTTGCATTCAACGACGGGATTTTGCTCATCCAGCAAATGTTTTATTGTATTAATAAATTTAAAATTAACAACTTTATTATTTCATTAATGTCATCAATCTTTCCAATTATGTCGTTATAATTAACGACTCTTTGCATCTAACGACGGCATTTTGCCATCCGACAAATATCTCATTGTATATTAATAAATTTCCAATTAACCTCATTAATATTTCATTGATGTCATACATTTTTCTTAATGACGTCGTCGTAATTAACGACACTTTGCATTTAATTGTGGTATTTTCGGTTCCAAAAAATGCTTCATTGTATTAACAAATTTCCAACTAATGACTTTTCCTTTTCATTAATATCATTAATCTTTTTCGTAGTGCCGCGTTGTGATTAGCGATTCTTTACATTTAACGACGATATTTTGCGGTCCTGACAAATGCTTCATTATATTAATAATTTTTCAGTTAACGGCTCTTTTTGTTTCATTAATGTCATTAATATTTCTTAATGACATCGTTGTAATTAGCGACACTTTGCATTTAACAAAGGTGTTTTGCGATCCAGGCAAATGCTTCATTATATTAATAAATGTTCAGTTAACGACCCTTTCTTTTTATTTATCAGTGTTTGACCTTACTTTTGCCCATTTTCTGCTGTTGAATGTAAATACTCCATTTGTTTGCCTGAACTAATAATGTTCCCTTTATACGGTAAGATAAGAAGTTCGTGTGTTTTGCTTAAGTTTAGTTTCATGTGTTGAGATTTAGCCGCCAAATAAGAAGATCTTATGCTTCAAAATAAAGAAAGAATTATTAAAAGCCAGAAAACGAATTGTGAGAAAAGTAAATTATAGTTAGATAAGCAATATTTTAGCTGCCCGATCCTACTTTTAAAAGCATCTTGGCAAGTTACGAAAAGTTATTAAAGTTGTGTAAAATTGAACAAAATTACTAATCGTTATCGAATACACGTTTGAAAATTCATTGTTCTAAAACAAAAGAAGTTGAAAAATATCTTCTGCAATGTTACAATGAAGCAAGGGTATTCAACATTCTAGTTTCTGGTGCTTTGCTAAAAGAACAGCGTTAGTCTTAGTAATTAAATTTCGAATTGAAAGTATTCAAACTGCTTGTGGTTGGTTATTGAAGTTGAAAGAAATATACGGATTGGATCTGATTCGTCTGAATAAAGAATTTGATTTGATTTGAAAAGGTACCGATTGCTCATCTACTGTTACATTTTCGTTAACATTGTAGACCTTAAGTAGAATTTGAGCCCATTCAGTCCATAAGTCCCTTATGACAGCTATCTTACCAGTTTTGCGCCGTTCTAATCGAGTTTCTTTATCATCAAAGCGAATTTTTCGTGAAATTACATGGAATCGTTGTAGAGACATCGGTGCCTTAAATATAGAACGAATTACATTTCCGTCCCATAGGCTGCAGGTTACCTCTCCATGTGATTTATACACTCCAGCTAAACGTAGTAGACCGAAATATGCTTCTAATTCAACTAGTTTTAGTTCTTGCAGCTTATCACCATCAATTCTTCTTCCTTCTAAACTGGACATCTTCAAAATTAAGTTTTCAATTTTTGGCGCAAAAGATAAGCAGAAGGAGGATTTCACGTCATATATATTCTAGCTGTAGCGTATCTTGTTGGTCCAGGATTCAACCAAATAATATTTTCGGATGAAATTCTTCTTTCTTTATTAGGTGCTTCGCAATTGCAAACCATATTGCCACTTTTAAAGTTACGTAATTAGCGACAAGGGTAATTCTCTGAAATTATAGGTTCCGTATTCTTCATCATCCGATTCGCTATACATCTCTGTAACCGACAAATGGTCCCTACTTCAGAAGTACAATTATCACCATCATCAGTTTCATATAAATGATCCTCAAGTTCACTTTCCGTTAATGATCTCTTAGCACCCATCTTCAGCCAGCTATTTATTACTACTTCTTTCTTTTACAGAATCAACAAGTTTGAAGTTTATGTATGAATCCAATAGATATAGCTTCTAGTAGATTACACAAATTTCATAAAACAATAGCGATTTACAAAAACATTACCAATTTTTTCACGAGACGACGAGCGACTGATACACAAACTACGAAAAAGTTTTCAAGGTGGTTATTGTTTACATCGAAAACTACGTCAAAATAGAAAGTAATTTTTAGTTTTGCCGGCATGCGTGGCGCCATTTGTTGGCAAACAATTCATAAAACGTCTAAAATGATAACATGTTATTTTTATAAAGTTATCTGTGACAGAAGTAGACCGAATATTTTCCTAGGGTGAGTGAAAATAAAAAACCAAAACAATGCACTGTCTATGCCAAAGAGGTAATCCTCCTTAACGCCGACCGCTCCTAACATTACTTTACTTCGACGTTCGGTAAGGGCGGATCGAGAAATTTTTAAAGGTGGTGGGGGGGCGATTGCCTCCCTTGTATCCGCCAGTGACTTTCGGAATGAGAGCTGGTCAATAATCGATAATAGTATCATCGATGGCTTGAAAAATAAAATAAAATAAAACTAATAAAATATCATCATTTATGATGATGATTCGCTTCTCATTCTTTAAATTTTAACAAAACTGATCGTCGGGTCATGTTGACACGAACACAACAAGTGTAACAATTACATTTCTTTCAAAAACTAAATGCATTTTGTTTTTGTCAACCTGGGTACACTGCTATTAGAGTAAATTAGAAAAAGTCATAAAGTGGCAGCAAAAGATTTATAGAATTATAGAATTTATGGGCATTCTTAGACGGCTTTCCGGTGATACTGACTCGAACAAAATAGGAGGATTAAAAGATAGTGTTAAATGTACTTGGACTACTAAAATCTTAAATTCTTGGCGCTGCCCGCCTCAGGCCTATAGAGAAATTGCTAAAACACCTATACAGTAAAACTAAAATTATTTTTCCACCTAGGGCAGTGCATTTATTAAAGGCATGGACAGTATTAAGCCGGTAAGTGTGAAGGGAAATGAACTGAAACGTTAAAATCTGTGATTATTCGGTACATTACACCAATTAACGTACTTTTCTGTTTAATGCCGGTTTTTCACCGTTCTTTGAATGTCGGTAACAAGAGTTTACAGTGTCTGAATTTAGCAACGGTAGTTGCGTTCCCATTCAATATTTCTATAATACTGCAATCATTGCTAAGAACAAAAAAAAGCACCAAGGTGTTGTTGGAATACTGTGACACTTTGAATATGTGGAAGTAACGTTGATATGCATTGAGATTACGTTCTTATTATGGTAATTTGTGTATGTTTATGCATGCATAAATGTTTTAATAGTGAATAAAATGTTTATGTGTGAATAAAATGTTTATGTGTGAATAAAATGTTTATGTGTGAATAAAATGTTTATGTGTGAATAAAATGTTTATGTGTGCATAAAATGTTTATGTGTGAATAAAAGGTTTATGTGTGATGAGGGGAATCGTAACATTATGAACAGAAGATATATTCACATTAATAAGCCTGTGAAATGAGTAAATTCCGCCTTTCTTTTCCCCTTTTCCTTGCAATTATATGCTACACTGTACCGCACCATGATCGTTTTAACACACTAGAAGAATAGAGAAAACGTTGCCAAGAGGGGTGAAATGTCCTTCCCACTTTCTTCACGGGACCAATGAATTACGTTTAACGGTACGTAATGTGGAGCATTGAGAAATATGCTTGCATGTTATATGCATAAGCGTTCACGGAATCGCACGAAGTCCAAATTTTTATAGCATATTTAGCTGGTTTGTTGGCTATATACTGCCTAAATGGGCAACGGCTTCTAAAAGATATCCATCTTTAGAGAGTATGCCTCAAAGTGGCCGTTTTGGTGCTATAGTTGATGAGATACATTATTTAGTTATTCCATAAAGTTTGAGATCTTCATCCATTGAGGTTGAAACTTTAATTCTGCTAATTTAATATAACTGATATCACTTACAGTTACATATAATGAAACTAACTCAGTTAACCATTTTATGTTTGCTTCCTTTTTGGTTTTACGGCTCAAAGACTACAGTGGTCATGCTGCGCCGGGACCTACTGTTTTCCGAGGAATCCGAACCTCTTAAGGCCTAGGGAACCAAACCCCGGACTACAGTGAGCAGTGCGATCTTTATGAGATCTCTGAGTAAGCGTTCTTTGCACTGCTGGGAGTCGAACCCGGATTAGCGGCGCACTAGGAGAACGCGTTACCACACTGCGCCACCGCAGGGCTCATTTTATGTAAAATTTTGATTTCATACAGAATAAGAAATGACTTTATAGTTTTGTCAATCATCTGAATATATTTATTTGTTGCAAAGTTATCTTTGATCTCTGCCTCCAACTGCACAGTCCAACAGCGGTAACAGCAAAAAGAAAATCTCTATATCTTTAGCATAAACCTAACTTCATTTTTATTAGAAACATAATGATTTTAAAAAGGTTAAAACTAAACATTTTTTAAGTCAATTATAAAACATAAGAGCAATTGCTCATAAACTTTACTGACCGACCTATCCTGTTACATGGTGCCTAGAGAGTCGATCAGAGAGGGAGAATACGCCATCCAACGGAAAATGCAAAGCTTTGTGCCCATGTAAGGCTATATGCCCTTTTCCCACGCCACCTGCAGTGGTGAAGGAAAGCGGGCTAAAGTCTCCAATCGATGTCAAAATACATTATATTCTCTGAGCCTTTTCTTCTTCTTCTTCTTCAAAGCCACTTGAGTCCCTCATAATCACTTGAGACGTAATGCCTTTTGAACTGATAAGCTACTGGCCACCCAGGTGCAACACAGTATACGAAATACAGGTTGCGTCACACAACAACGTCATTTATAACAGGTTCGCACCTCTCACAACATCATAACCTTTGCCTCCTCTGTGTCAGGATCTTGTGGATGTGATTATTACAGTAAATTTCACTTTGTTATCTTTTCTTGAAAACCGCCCTCTTTTGGGAAGACACAGCAGTGGACATCTTTTTCCATGGTTTCCTTGCATAATCAACAACGCGAAGGAATAAATGGGAATTAGGTAAAATTCTGGATCTTAATAGTACCGATAATCTTTCCATGTTTGATGAAATAGATATTACTGCAACAAGCAATACGCGCATAAATATTAGGATTAAATACGTGAACAAAATCCATTCAATTTACTTTATCTCAATGCAGAGCCACTGATCGTGATTTTAACTCCGAAAATAAATTCTGCATAACTATTAAATAATTTGTGGGCTGGATAGTATTTTCTTCAATGTAATATGAATATTCGTTTGTTTAATTTATGCAGTGAAATATACTGATCGAGGTCTAGTTTCTTGATATATTGTAGGTTTTCTCACACCCGGATTCCCTGCAGTTTACTCAGAAAACCAAAGCAGCAGCAGTGAATTTCATTGCATGAATTTAACTTCGTACAGGGCTGCAGAAAAGCGTCCATCGCCGAACAGTGCAACGCTACTCAAATAAAAATACATTGGGTAGAAGAAAACGACTTTATTCTACGTTTCCAATACCAAATGAAGATAGCAGTATAGTTATTCACAGGTCACTTTCCATTTTCTGTTCGCGTCCAATGCTGCTTAAACCTCGGTAATATATCGACAAATATGGATATTTTTAGTTCCTAACTACTGACTAATATAGTCATTTTTAATTCGGCGATTTTTGATTTTTTTAATTCTTCAATCTTGTATATAATGCATTTCACTTAAGTACATCTTTTGTTTGCTCATAGAGTTTAACTTCCTTTTGCAAAAGAAAAGAGACAATTTGAAAATGCAAATTTACGAGTTTACAGGTAGACGAATTTAATTGGAAAACATTAATTAAGAATTTACTTTTCTTTTAGTAAATTTCTTAAAAAACTATTTCAATTAAAGATGATTTATTTTGTTAAAATTTAAGGACTTAATCTATGTATGAAAATGAGAATTATTAATTTTTTATTGCTCACTTAAAGAGATTAAGAGAGAAAGCGAGTGAGAAAGAGACGGAGAATTACGATGTGATCATCAAACGCTTCAGGTAATAACTCTATTTGTGAAATTTCAAAATGCCCCTGGAGCTTTCACAAGGATAATAGAATTATCCCTTACCTGAAGAGGACGTTTAATTTGATTTCATATAATTAAAAAAATTTTGTCTATATAATAAATTAGAACTTTTACTAAGATGATTAAATTTTTAATATTTTAAAGCCCGAAAATAATTTTTTCTTTACTCTAATGTGATTTAACTCAGTGGCGTAGTGTGACTTCAAAATAAGTCACATCCATCTCTCATCATCCCCTTTTGTTGTTTGTGTGCATCATGACGAGGATGATATTAATTATGATGAGATACGTATAGATTGTGAATTTATTGTTCGATGGGGGGATGGTGAAAAATGACAGATGGCCTATTTTTGAGGCTACGTCACTGATTAAGCTGATAGGATTTTCTATATATATTTTTGCGTAATTCCCATTCTCTTATGTTGTGTATTTTATTCTATTAAGGAGAGTTCAAGTATTATGTAAACACCTTTCTGGGGGGAGGGTTGCGGTTGTGCTTATTGTCCTATGTTAGCCGAAGTTAATTTTTGCTGCTTACTAGGTGGGGAGGGGTATAAAATAGCCAAAATATTGCTTATGTAATATTTGAACGCTCCTTTACCGCCTTTTCAAATATAACAATAAACACGAAATATATTAGTTGTACTGGGATAGGGCAGTAATCACTGATAAGACAACACCAACGCCTGGTGTCCCCATTGGAAAATTCTTAACTGCCTATGAGGAAAATGTTATTGTTTGCATATATATATATATATATATCAATGGGGCAAGAACTTGCTGGCCCATGTTTGCTTACAACCCTGGCGTGCGGGGAATGAGGGCGAACTCCACAGCCCTTTAAGCAATCAAGGCATTCCCCATATTCGCCCGCTCGCTACTGAAAAATTAATCATACTGCGAATTTATACTTCTAGCTCCTGTAAAGCTTTTGTTTTATCGAATGCAAAAACAGCGATGGCAGCTGTAGCGAATGGTTATCCTCGTTAAAAGTACAGATGCTTGGAGACCATCTATGTATGAGGTTTAAATAACTTAAAAAAAAGACGTTGCACACATTTCTAAGAAGTTTAAAATATTCACACATTTCTAAGAAGTTTAAAATATTCACACATTTCTAAGAAGTTTAAAATATTCACACATTTCTAAGAAGTTTAAAATATTCACACATATCTAAGAAGTTTAAAATATTCACACATTTCTAAGAAGTTTAAAATATTAAACTTCTTAGAAATGTGTGAGAAGTTTAAAATATTCACACATTTCTAAGAAGTTTATTACATATGAATCTTATCATTTTTGTCACTGCATTAGTTGTTCAAACCCATACTTCAATTCTCGTAATCTTAACTTGATTTGGAAAGTGCAAACAAAGCATATTTAAACATATTTGAAAATTGTAAACTCATTTATTCATTATTTTTCATAAGGAAATCGATAATTATTGCAGTCTGCATAATTAGTATTTACTAGCTAGTAGATAAGCTTTAATAGCTTTAATTTTTCTTTCAAAAAGTTGAAAAGTAATTCTGAAACGGAAATGCTAGCTATATTTGGTGATCTTCGAATTAATAAACGAAATACCTATTATATGGGAAGATATCGCGTGCTTGAAAAGTTATGGAAATTGTTGTACAGAAATTTTATTAGAGTATTTGATTTCCTTTGCGAATTTGATTTTAGAATATGTATTACCTCCCACTTTTATTAATTATTAATTAAGTAATCAATTAAAGCTTCAATTAATTAATTAATTTTTTATTAATTTTTTAAACGGAAACAATAATAGGCCTGAATTTTAATATTCTATTACCGGAAATTTCCTCTGTTGGTTCTCGAGCATTCAGTCACTTCAGATCTAACGTTAGTTTCTTGCAAGATGTAAAGATTTCGTTCTATTTTGTCAAATAATTTAAATTAAAACTATTCATTTTGCTTAAAAAATACGATTTCCAATTACAAATATGGGTAACTATAGCAATGTTGATATGTTTCCTTTTGTTTATAGTAACTATGGAAATACGATTATTCTACGGGGTTCACACGACATGATTTCCAGGTAATTATAGAACTATAACAATATTTATCACAAACTCGATTTCTAACAAAGCTTCTGCAGAAATTTTGTTTAGTAATTGAACAACAGTATATTACGCAATTTCAGTCATTTGATTTTCCATCCAAACCTTTCCTAATTTGAAACGTTCCTTCATTCAAATATCTCGAGTTAGTTTTATTGTTTACAGTGCTTGAGACCAAAAATCAAAATATTCATGGCGGAACAAAGACGGGCAAATTTGAAAGAAGTTATAATTGAAATCGAGAAGGATCACTGCTTTTCTTTCGTTAAGTTTCTTGGAACAGGTTCTTTTGGAGATGTGGTTGAAGTTAAAGATGAATTCACTTCTGTTCATCTGGCTGCCAAGGTGGTCGAAAAGGCGCGTCTTTCTCATGGGGAATTGGCGTTGTGGCCGAGGTTACATCACGTTCATGTTGTTTCGGTGGAACAGGTTCTTTATTCAAAGACTGGTTCAATAATATTTCTGATGCCACTCCAGCAACATTGTCTTTTCAACTTGGTGAACGATCCAGGTTTTTGCAGGTTTGAAGGAAGTCTAAATTACATCAAGGTATGGTTAAAAGGTGCACTGGAAGGCTTAGAATACATGCATTCCAATCTCTGGTGTCATTTGGATTTAAAGGTCGATAATGTTTTGATCAGCAGGTCTGGAGTTGCAAAGTTGTGCGACTTCACATTTGTCAGCGAAGTTCTCTCCGTGACCCGGACGAATACAATCGGCCTTCCATTCGCCTATAGACCTCCAGAGGCCTTTAAGCGGACACTTTCTACAAATCCTTTCACTTGTCCATTCATCAGGCTTAATGGGCCAGCTGTTGATCTCTGGGCTTTCGGCATTCTCACAATTGAGGCGTTTTGCAAGAATTTATACAACCAGGCCAAAGATGGAAGATCGTGGTTCTTTGAAATAAAACCCATAATTGAGGATTTCATCGATCCACTGAAGTTTGCATCTACGGTTTCTAGTTTTCACCCTTTCTCCGAGGTTGGTCCTAAATTCGTGGATGATAGTCTTTCTTTTATCAAAGGATTTCTTCAAAAAGAGATTTTGAAGAGGAGTTGTTGCAAAGAAGCATTAGGGCATCCGATTTTTGATGGTTTCGAACAATTTCAGGTAAACATGGATGACGTCTCTTCCTCTAGGTTCCGTAATATGCATCAGGGTTCTGGTGACAGATTACGTTCAGGAGAACAACACGTTGTACAGGGCTTTGAAAACAATTTTGTTTCCTGGGGAGAAAATGTTGCTAGCGATAATCCACATAGTCAACCGAATGAGGTTTTGCAGTCAGATGCAAACTCCAAGAAGAAAAAATCCATTCGGCACTGGATAGTAAAAAAAATAAACAAAGTCAGAGTTCGTTTTAGATCATTCTTTAAGAAATAATCACGTTATTATAATATAAGGAAATAATATCACTGCTTTATCTTTGCTCGAGATTACGAATGATTAAGAACGATTTTATTTCATCGTTGTCAATTTTAATTTAATGATGTTTTTTATTAAGGATTCGAGTTGGAAAAATGAAGCATTTCCAAAATAATAATTTGAAATAATAATACGAGAATTATGTGTAGTAATAATGATAATGCGATTAGAAGGGTTCTAATTAAGTTGAATGGCATTCGTTTTTATAGATATTTATATAACTACCAGGCTTCAATCCGACTTTGGTCGGATGTGGTTACTTTCTAACGGTGCTGATACATTTGCTTTGAATGTCAGCTTTGTCTATCACATTTTCACCATCTTGCTATCTTTATCGTCTCTGGTTTATTTCATTAATTTATCCCATTCCTCCCATTCAACGCATCTTTTCCTAATTCTTTTTCTTCCATTGAGATTATCTATTTTTGTGCCGGCAAGGTGATGAGAAGGTTGGTTGCCGAATGCAAAGTTGTATACTTTGTGAAAGATTGACAAAGATCCGATTACTGGAGGCCCTTCAGTTGGGATTTGCCAGATATTACAATTTGGCAATTACAATATCACAATCAGGCTGGCTACAAATAACGTCTCAGCCAATACATATAAAGAATATGATGGAAAAAAGGTACTGACTACTTAACGAATATGACGAAAAAAAAAAGATATTACTGGTGACGTAAAAAAATGATGGCAAAAACACGAAACTGTTCGGAGGTAGATGCATTCTGGTAGGGTGCTCGGATGAAACGGTCGTACTCAACAAAAAAAGAAGACGAGATAAACAAGCAGGAGATATTGGGTGTGAGGGTCGTGATGGAATACCATGATTCCGTTGAGGTTTAGTGACGTTTGGAGAATAGGTAATCAATATTTTACTTTAGGTCAGTCAAGCAGGTAGCCGTGGACCGTGCATTCTAGGTGTAAGGGTTTCAGGGTTTTATCTACTCCTTCAGAGCATTGAGTACATATCGACGAGGCAGACTTGTTGAGTTTAAAAAATCGGAAATTAGTGTATTCAATTCCAAGGCGGAAGCGGTGGAACATGGTGTGGATTCGGCGGGGGATGTTACAAATAAGATCGTGATGTGTCTGCGACGATGAATAGATTGTGAAAACAGCCGGATGATTCTTGTTGAAGGTGTACAAGTTTCTTTGAAGTAGGAGTTAGAGAGAGAGAGAGATTTCAGAGGTTCTTGGTATTGGAGAAAAGACTTGGTTTGTGGAAAGACAGTGTCATACGATAGTTGGCTTTTGCGTTACATTGTACAAGGCGAATAGAGTAATCAGTAGATTCGTTGCCGTTAATTCCAGAGTGACCGAAGATCTAGCACAAAATAATGGCTAGCCAACGGCCATGCATCTGGAGGCTAAAAGAATAAAGTTATTTGCAATTATTTAGATGGTGTTTCCAGAAAAAAAATATGCAGAAAGGCGCAGTAAGACGGTCTAGCTGTGGTAGAACTTGCATTGGAGTCTTTGTTTGTTTTGTAATCCGCGATGAATTGGAAAGGTTCTCCTTTCGTGCAGAACTGTATTTCCAGAAGAGTTATTTCGTATGCAGAGATAATTTGGAAAGTTGGTCCGATCGAGCGAAACTGTATTTCCAAAAGAGGTACTGAAAAGCCATAGTGTTGCAGGACCGATCCTACCCTTCATGCGATGAAATATAAAGGTGATATGACACATGGCGGAGTTCCATGAATCGAGAAAAGCCAGGGCGAAACACAATGAAGTTTGATGAAGAAGGGCAGGAACCGGTGAACGATGAGGATGCAAATAAACGGTGAAATCGAAGAAATATTAAGCTGAACACGCAAGACACTAAAGCACACAGCGACATGAACGGGCGGACGCGGAGAGGGTGGCACGGGGACAGAACTGACCTCACGACAGGTGAAGGGTATCAAAGCCGAAACAGCAGAGGCACTATCAGCATAGACGAACACGAGACGGAAGATATGAGCAAAAGCAGCCACGGATCCTGAAGAGGAAACACTGCTGAGAGCTAAGATGCAGTTTTTGAGGCAGACAGATGGCCATTGCAAGAAAAAGCGTTGGGGGAGAAAGTGGCGAGGGGTCAGAAAGAGGCAATTAACCCGATTAAATCTGATCCGTCAATGCAAGCAAAACGAAGGGCAGTAATCAGAGCAATAACATTGGAATCGAGATAAAGAAGAGGGAAACATAAAAAATAAAAGCAAAAAATGAAGGAAAAGGAAGAGAAATGTGCCTAGTATCAGCTTCCTTCGAGAACCAGAGCCGGAATCGGAATTCTATTGAAATCTCTTGAAAATATTTTTGACAACGTAATGAATGAACTATTGATTTACGAAAAAGAATACTTGCATTGGAGACGTGATTGCTTTTTTCAATAAACACATCTTTCAATTGGCAGTGAAAATCTATAGAAATTTATCTACACCCTTGCCGGAATTTGGAGTTCTGTTCCGCTTTTCGGAATCAGTGGCTTAGCCAGAAAGTTCATAAGGGGGTTATAGGCTTAATGGGAAGGGTTACAGAGCTACAACTCATATATTCCTATGTTAAATATACAAAATTTCATTGCGATGGAAATTACAAACTCCAAAACCTCTCCCTGGCTACGCTTCTGGAAGCAACGTTTCTTCTGGTTATATTTCTATCTTTCGCGTTCTTTTCTGTGTCTGCGTACCGCGCTTTTAACGTCTGCTGCTGCTACTCTTCGTTTTGGGAAATTCCGCCCATGGAAGTAATTGCTTTGCGAGCATGAATACCACGACGACGGTTTATATACGGCGAAAGCAAGTATTGTCAGAGAAGAGAAATTTTTATTGCATCATCATGTCAGCTAGTATTGCCAGATCAGAGGTTTTACCTCTGAATCTAGAGGTTTTGCATGGGAAAAAGGTAAAAAATTACCAAAACAGAGGTATGGCTTGATCAGAAATAAAAATTGAGATTTTTGATTAGCACAGAGGTTTCTAGAGGTAAAAAAAATTCTGTGGAGTGGGGAGGGGGTGTTCTTACTGGTCAAAGATGAAAAGATCAAACAATTGAATCAAACTTTGATTCAAACAGTTTAGTGTTATATCTGTTAGAATTATTTAATTACCCTGAAGTATTTCGAGGCACGTTGAGTGGTAACAGTAGAAGCGTGTAATTTCGTTGTGTTTTTGTTTCTTAAGGGGACACAGGACTCGATTTTTTATTTATTAATTTAAAAAAATAATATGGATTTTTGGCAGTGTTTTAAAACAAACCGCATAAAATTTCATCAACTACATTTTGCAGTCTTCTTCTTTCGCTTTGCCATTTCCCATGTTATATGGGGTCGGCGTTATGGTCCTTTAATCTTCTCTTCCACAATCTTCTATCCAATGCCTCTTCTCTACTCCATCCATACTCTTCCAGATCTTCCATCACTTTATCCTTCCACCTCAGCCGGGGTCTTTCTCTCTTCCTCTTACCCATTACCACCAGATTGTCCAATACCTTTAACACATATTCCTCATTTCTTCGCTCCATATGCCCAAGAAAAATAAAAAACCTCTCGAAGAGCAAATGCGGTCCCAGCTCAAGCATAAGTATATCCTTCCAATAGAAGAACGCCTAGAAATGCCGGACAAAGTAATAGTTTTCATCGTACCACTCAAATTTAATTCCTTACGTAACATCATCTCCAATGATCGGCTCAACGATAGAAACATCCACAAACAATTGACAATTTGGTTCAAAGAAATTCGTCTGGGACTTGAATATATGCATGAGCGTTCGTTTTGCCACCGCCACCTCAAGATGGACAATATTTTAATATGTTAGGATGCCCATGCCTGTATAACTGATTTCTCACGGGTCAATAACAATTACAAACCCATAGCATCCAACCTCATAGGCATACCAATCGTATACAGACCGGCTAAAGCGTTTAATAATAATGCCAATGAAGCAGTAGATAGCAGAGCAATAGATATATGAGCCTATGGGATGATGATAATCGAAGCTCTCACAACAAGTATTTGAGCGGTCACATAATAACTGATATATACAGCTGGGATACCGACATCAAACCAGTCATTGAAAAACTTTTAATACCAGAAAATTTTGTCGCTGCTATACAAGAAACATTTCCGGTTGAAGCATTGCAATAAATGAAATCATAAAGCTTTATACCTTGCTTCAAATAATACTGCACGAAGATCCAGCTAACAGAACAACGGCCAAAAATGCCCTCTTATCGCCATTTTTTGATCACTTGATGGACGTAAAACTGCCGACTTATACTCCAGTACAGGTTAAATAATTAGGCTTAAGTAGCTATAAATCCTAGTTAGATAAGTATCATTAAATTAAATATCAAATATAATATATGATATATATCTTATAACAAATAAGATTATAATGTGGAACGTTCTCATCAAGTGTTTTGAGAAGTAAATTCAAACTTTATCATATAATCATACGCCAAAAAAGTTTAGCAATTTCATTGCAAACACAGCAAGCCATGATTTTAATGGAAGATGAATAAATTGATGTTGCATATAATAAGTTGAGGGAAAGGGAAAGAAAATATATTGTAAACCGGAGGATGGATTAGAACGAGACAGGAATTCGAACTTTATCATATATTCATATGCCAAAAAAGTTTAGAAATGTTATTGCAAACATAGCAAGCAATGGTTTCAAGGGAAGTTGAATAAATTAATGTTACATATAATGAGTTGAGGGAAAGAGAAAGCATATGTATTGTAAATCGGAGGATGGATTAAAGTGCATACCCTTTAAGAAATCGAAAGAAAAAGTAAGTTTTATTAGAAAGTGAAAAAAGCTGTTTTAAGGGAATAATAAAATTAGACGCTCTATATAAAGGAGAAAAAGTTGGACGTTACAGAGGAAAAAAAGAAAAAAAGAGAGAAAAAAGTATGTATTTCGGAAAAAGTAAAAGAAGTTGAAATTCCCAGAGAAAAAAGGACGTGAAGACTTTACAGTGATAGCAAATAAATGTTGGAGAAAGTTATGAATTATTAAATTTTGGAGAATGTTAGTTTGGAATTTAGCAGAAAGTTGAAAAGTATCTTTTCTGTAAAAAATACAAAATTGAAGACTAAAGGGAAAATAGTGAGAACAAAATGCATTACAATAGAACCTCATTATAATAGACCCTACTATAACTGACGGTTAAACGGAGTTGTAATACTGTAATAATAAATGATGCTTATTTGTATCTGACGGGTTTTGAAGAAAATTTGTGGAGAAAAATTGAATACAGATGTTGAATCTGTTGAGACATTTAGAAAAAAGTGAATGATGTGATAAAAATAAGAGTTATCAGTGGCGACAAATTTATATTTTTACGAAACTATTTTCTTGTGGAGAAATCTTCCGGACAATACAAAATATTCAGAAGCCATAAAAAC
Source organism: Dysdera silvatica (assembly GCA_006491805.2). NCBI lineage: Eukaryota > Metazoa > Arthropoda > Arachnida > Araneae > Dysderidae > Dysdera > Dysdera silvatica. The sequence continues at coordinate 79,626,482 of QLNU02015270.1, forward strand.
TACACCTGACAGAAAAATAAGCAAGAAACGTGTGACAGCATTGTGGTGCGTGAATGTAGATGGTTGCGATTTGCTTAAAAATTTACCGTCGGTAAAAGCAAAAATTCTGAGGCACTAGAAACGTGATGGACAATCCCCAAGTTCTCTATTATGTTCTCGCAATGCATGGTCAATAACTAAATTTATAAATGATTGGTTTCCTACGACTGTACCAGAAATTAAAAAACACTACATTGAATATTTAAAAATTCCAGAAGAAGAAATACAGGCCCTGGTTGTTTAAGATAATGCACCAACACCTGCTGATGAGGACAAACTCTGCAGAAAAGAGAAAATGATCAAGCGTATGTTCCTTCCACCCAATACAACATCCGTGTTCCAGCCAATGGATTAAGGTGTGATCTACTCCGCAAAGAGGCTGTATGAAAGTAAAGTCAGTGAAATGTTACAGGTTTAATAGCCATCCGTTGAAGAAGGCAGAAGGGGACAACAGATTCTTCAAAATTCAAAGTCGCACAACATTCGATCCAGGATTTACAATTTTGCTGATGCCGTTATATAAATCAGACAAATTACTTCGGCCATGGCATGGAAAAAAACTTTGGATAATGCAGAAACAACTCCAGAAGTAGAGAATTATGTGATAGAAGCTTACCTTAACACTCTGCAGAGCGGAAGAGGAAAGGAATCTATAGTGTCCTTGGATGATGGGGTGGTCTGGTTTGAAGAAGACGAAGAAGATTCTGGCTTTCAGATTTTGACCGAAGAAGAAATTGTCGCCAGTGTTATTGAAGAAGCAGAATTTTCGGAGGACGAGGAAAAAGAGGATGTCGAACAATTGTGAAATAAAAGTGAATTTACATATTATGAAAACTTACGGCACCTCCGTCATTTATTAACTGAAGAAATAAATAGCTAACAAATCCAGCAAAAACTAACTTATTTTTTCAAACCAATGAATGTTAGCAAACAACCTGAACCTGGACTTTTTTTTTCTAAATGTTAATACAGTGTATGTTTACACCTCTTTCTAAATTCAAACTATGTTAAGGCTGTCTTTGTTTGATATATAAGAGATACATTTTATAGCTAACTATGTACTGTACTTTCATTGATGTACATCCTGTTGAACTACGCAAATTCGAAATCGAAAATAAAATTGAAATTTTCCACATTAATTGCGTGCAGAACCAATACAAATTTTAAAAGGGACTCGATAGCATTTCGATAAGCTCGTTACTGGTCAAAATGCCATTGAGTCCTTTTTTAGAGTTTACAAAAGAAATATTTAGTGAGATTCAGGAGTCTTTTACTTTGTGGATCATGTGCTTTCAAAATGTGGAGATGAACCAGAGAAGTTAAGATTATTTACTATTACTCATTGAGTGGTAACAAGTAAAAAACTTTGATTATTTAATTAAAAGTGAAAAGAGTGTAGGAGATCATCTACTTCTGCCTCATTTTCTCACATTTAAGCCTACGCTTCGAGACGGTAGAATAAAATAGCAATATACAGAAATAGGACCAATTAGTCAACATCTTACAAGGTAAGTGTTACTTCTGGTAGAAAAGTAAAGACACATTATTTACTTTTACCCAGTAAATATTTCATCCATTTCATTATAGTTGCTGTCGTTGTGAGTTGTAGTCGTCTGTTGCCCGCTCAAAATCGGAGTCCACGAGCTGAAAAGAAACAAGACATTATCTAATTAGAACAACCAAGGCATTTACAAAAAATAATAAAAACTACGCAATAGAATGCCTTCTGATCGAAAGAAGGTGTATTCAATCTCAAACTTTTAAATATAAGATACTGACAAAAATCTAAAAAACTCTGCAAATACAAATAATGAAATTTATACGTACAAAGAATCAAACCCCGATATGAGAATGAAACAAAAAGATGAACAGCACATTTATAGATTTATGCCAATAATTAATAAAATTTATTATTTAAAAAGACAAGAAAACTAAAGTAAATGCAAATGAAAACGTAGGTCCTGCGCAGCATTATATTTGCTGTCTTGGCGAATAAAACACAAATAAAGCTCTCTTATATACGCTGTACTTAGAACCAACAGTCCTTGAGATATCGTTCCAATACATTGACTGCTAAGTCACTGCAAACCTCCATGCCTAGCCCTTTCTTGACCATGGGCATGGCTATATTTTGCAGCAGTTTTAATCCAAGAAACAAAAAATAGCCCTAGCTTAAACCATAAATGTAGAGAGTCAAAAGTAATACTAATAAAATCATTCTTCTTACTTACCTGAATTTATGACCATTCCATTTCTAGATCATAAATCTCATGTCTCTTCCTAGCTGTTCAAAAATGGCAGTTGGAACGGGGCGAGCTAGTCTTTAATAAGATTCACCTGATTAAACCTCGTCTTGAGGTGTGGCAGTCTAGCTATAGTAGTGACTGTCATAAAGAGGTCACTCTGGGTAGACTTGTCATCGGGCATACACGCGTTTCACTCAATATATCTTAAAGGGAGAAGACGCCCCGAAGTACGCAACATGTGGTGAAGCATTGAATGTTTTACATGTTTTACGTATTTGTCCTAATCTTAAGCAGCAACGTAGATTAAATTTTAACCCAAACAGTTTTACCCTTCGTGGTATTTTAGGAGATTCTTTTAATCATGAACTAATTTTTAACTTTTTGTCTAATATTAGCTACTCGCATCTCATCTGATTTTTAAATTCAATTCAATTTTATGTTATTCAATTTCATTATATTCAATACATTACATCCAATATATTTTTACTTTCCCAGCTTTAATTTAACATCATTTTATACCATATGTACGTTTCCAGGTTGATTGGCGCAGAACGACCCCCGCTGATTTTGCGTTCTAAAAATACAACCAACTATTCTTATTAGAATATTTCTTTATAAAATAATTCTGTTCCTAGTGGTGTTTTTGTCGTCAGATCGTAATAAAAATTATATTTAATAAATACATCCCACTAAAAAAAGTAAGTAATCTAATACGATGCACCTTTTAAATAAAACAGGAGATAAATTTACTGAAACACGAAAGGAAGGCATGGGTTTCGCTTTTGTGTTACAAAAGAAGTGTTTCTGAAAACCAGCATTAAGGGTTACGGTGGAGCATTTTATCATCGTTCAAGGGTAAAATAATTAAAAAGCAGTCTTGTTAGATCAAAAGTAGTCAAGTTTAAAAAGTTAATAAAGCTGGTATGTAATGCAAGATAATTAAATAGATATACGTAAAAGTACAGAATAAAATTTACCGATAATGGCATTCTTTCAAGTTTATGGAGATTGCAAATTTTAGGGATGCTTCAAAAGCCCCGCTGTCTGGTAGCTTTTGGAAAAAACGAAAATGTCAAGATAAGATTTTATTATACTCCAAGAACCCACGCATTATAAAAGTCTTGTATAAATCTTGCTGTTTTTTATAAAAGTTTAGATGAGAAAATGAGAATCACTTTTTTTTCATTTCAAGTTGGAGAAGTTATAGTACAGTATTTACTTTTCATTATATGAATATTGCTTTTTTTTAGATCATTAAAATTTAATTCCTCTGCGAGCCTTTTCTTTTAAGTAACGGCTTCCTTTTTCATTTCAGAACTTGCGAATAGTTTGTAAAACCTCGGAATGTAGTATTTTTTTGATGTATTACATGTAAAAATTTCTTCGATGGTACTTATAGGGCATTTTAAGTTGTTAATTTCGAATATAAGAATCAATTTTTTAATGATTTTAGCATGGAGTTTTGACTTCAGTACCGTAGGTTTCTCATTACTGTACATAATCATGCTGTTAGCAGTAATTTCAAGCAATAACGTCATTCGAATTAAAGACTATTTATATTCAACGACACAAAATGCATCATGGCATTAATAAATTTCCAAATAATGAGATTTTCCATTTCATTATTGGATTAAGCTTTCTGAATGACGTCGTTGCATTCAACGACGGGATTTTGAGCATCCAGCAAATGTTTTATTGTATTAATAAATTTACAATTAACAACTTTACTATTTCATTGATGTCATCAATCTTTCTAATTATGTCGTTATAATTAACGACTCTTTGCATCCAACGACGGCATTTTGCCATCCGACAAATGTCTCATTGTATATTAATAAATTTCCAATTAACCCCTTTTCTATTTCATTGATGTCATACATTTTTCTTAATGGCGTCGTCGTAATTAACGACACTTTGCATTTAATTATGGTATTTTCAGTTCCGAAAAATGCTTCATTGTATTAACAAATTTCCAACAAATGACTTTTCCTTTTCATTAATATCATTAATCTTTCTTAGTGCCGCGTTGTGGTTAGCGTTTCTTTACATTTAACGACGATATTTTGCGGTCCTGACAAATGCTTCATTATATTAATAATTTTTCAGTTAACGGCTCTTTCTGTTTCATTAATGTCATTAATATTTCTTAATGACATCGTTGTAATTAGCGACACTTTGCATTTAACAACGGTGTTTTGCGATCCAGAAAAATGCTTTATTATATTAATAAATGTTCAGTTAACGGCCCTTTCTATTTATCAGTGTTTGACCTTACTCTTGCCCATTTTCTGCCGCTGAATGAAAATATTTCATTTGTTTGCCTGAACTAATAACGTTCTATTTATACGATAAGATAAGAAGTTCGTATGTTTTGCTAAAGTTTAGTTTCGTCGGTTGAGATTTAGCCGCCAAATAAGAAGATCGTATGCTTCAAAATAAAGAAAGAATTATTAAAAGCCAGAAAACGAATTGTGAGAAAAGTAAATTATAGTTAGATAAGCAATATTTTAGCTGCCCGATCCTACTTTTAAAAGCATCTTGGCAAGTTACGAAAAGTTATTAAAGTTGTGCAAAATTGAACAAAATTAGTAGTATCGTTATCGAATACACGTTTGAATATTCATTATTCTGAAAAAGTTGAAAAATATCTTCTGCAATGTTACAAAGAAGAAAGTATTCTTATTCTGTTCTGAACAAAAGGAAGTAGCTTTAGTCATAGTAATTCAATTTCGAATTGAAAGTATTCAAACTGCTTGTGGTTGGTTATTGAAGTTCAAGAAATATACGGATTGGATTTGATTCATCTGAATAAATAATTTGATTTGATTTGAAAAGGTACCAGTTGCTCACCTACTGTTACATTTTCGTTAACATTGTAGACCTTAAGTAGAATTTGAGCCCATTCAGTCCATAAGTCCCTTAGGACAGCTATCTTATCAGTTTTGCGCCGTTCTAATCGAGTTTCTTTGTCATCAAAGTGAACTATTCGTGCAATTATATGGAATCGTTGTAGAGACATGGCTGTCCTAAACAAAGGCGACCAACATTTCCATCCCATAGGCTGCAGGCTACCTCTCCATGAGATTTGACCACCCCAGTTAAACGCAGTAGACCGAAATATGCTTTTCATTCGACTAGTGTTAGTTCTCGCAACTTGTCACCATAAATTCTTCTTCCCTCTAAATTGGACATCTTCAAAATTGAGTTTGCAATTTTTGGCGTAAAAAATAAGCAGAAGGAGAATTTCACGTCATATATTCTAGCTGTAGCGTATTTTGTTGGTCCAGGATTCAACCAAATAATATTTTCGGAGGAAATTCTTCCTTCTTTATTAGGTGCGTTGCAATTGCAAACCATATTGCCACTTTTGAAGTTATGTAATTAGCGACAACAGTATTCTCTGAAATTATAGGTGACGCATCCTCATCATCCGATTCGCTATACATCTTTGTAACCGACAAATGGTCCCTACTTCAGAAGTACTATTATCACAATCATCAGTTTCATATAAAAGATCCTCAAGCTCACTTTCCGTTAATGATCTCTTAGCACACATCTTCAGCTATTTATTACTGCCGCTTTCTTTTACAGAATCAACAAGCTTAATGATTAGATATGAATCCAATAGATATAGCTTCTAGTTTACACAATTATCAAAACAAAATTTTCGTAAAACAATAAGGATTTTCAAAAACATTACCAATTTTTTCACGAGATGACGAGCGACTGTTACACAAACTACGAAAAAGTTTTCAAGATGGCTGTTGTTTACATCGAAAATTACGCCAAAACAAAAAGTCATTTTATTTTTTTGCGGGCATGTCTGGCACTATCTGTTGGCAAATAATTCATAAAACGTCTAAAATGATAACATGTTGTTTCTATGAAGCTATCTGTGACAGAAGTAGACGGAGTATCTTCCTAGGGGGAGTGAAAACAAAGAACCAAAACTGCACTGTCTATGCCAAAGGGGTAAGCCTCCTTAGCGCCGACAGCTCCTAACAGTACTTTACTTCAACGTTCAGTAAGTGCGGATCCAGAAATCTTTCAAGGTGTGTGTGTGTTGGGGGGGATTTTTTCCAATTGTCATTTTTAGTCAATTATGGTCCGGTATTTTCCATGACACAACCCCTGCCAAAAGGGGGAGGGGGCATTGCCACGCTTGGATCCGCCACTGACGTTTGGAATGGGAGCTGGTGGACTAAACCATCTATGGCTTGAAAAATAAAATAGAACAATTAAAATATCATGATTCATGATGATAATTCGCTTCTCATTCTTTAAATTTTAACAAAACTGATCGCCGGGTCACATTAACCCGAAAACAACAAGTGTAACAATTACATTTTTCTAAAACTAAATGTATTTTCTTTTTGTCAACCTGGGTACACACTTATTAGAGTAAATTAATAAAAGTCATAAAGTGGTAGAAAAATACTTAAATAATTTATTTAATAATTTAAATAATTAACAGGATTTATGGGCATTCTTAGACGGCGTTCCGGTGATACTGGCCAGAACAAAATAGGAGGATTAAAAGATAGTGTTAAATGTACTTGGACTACCAAAATCTTAAATTCTTGGCGCCGCCCGCCTCAGGCCTATAGAGCAAATTGCTAAAACACCTATACAGTAAAACTAAAATTATTTTTCCACCCAGGGCAGTGCATTTATTAAAGGCATGGACAGTATTAAGCCGGTAAGTGTGAAGGGAAATGAACTGAAATGTTAAAATCTGTGATTATTCGGTACATTACACCAATTAACGTACTTTTATGTTTAATGCCGGTTTTTCAGCGTTCTTTGAATGTCGGTAACAAAAGAGTTTACAGTATCTCAATTTAGCAACGGTAGTTGCGTTCCCATTCAATATTTCTATAATAGTGCAATCATTGCTAAGAACAACAAAAAGTACCAAGGTGTTGTTGGAATACTGTAACACTTTGAATATGTGGAGGTAATGTTGATATGCATTGAGATTACACTACTAGCGGGAAATAATATTTATTGGTGAGACTGTACCAGTCAAAACAGTCTCTAATACCTGGTTGGGCCGCTTTTAGCCTAGATGCAAGATGGGATACGGTTGGGTATGCAGGTATCGTATGATATTCTGTGGCACATTTCTCTACAAAACTTCACCCTGGACTTATAGATCCTATACATTCGTAGGCTGTCCGAGCCGACGTGTCAGCTGGTTCGATAAATGTTAGATAGGCGATTTTTGGCAGGCGAAGATTTCTCTTTCTTTTTTTCTGCACAAAAGCTCTAGTTCGAGTTTAAATGTGGGTGTCAAAATATTAGTTCTGTTAAGTCAAATTACTTTTGCTGCTCCGTCTAAACAGACCCCTAAGAAAACGATAACCGCTTGAAAAAGAGACGTCTGGTTAATAAATTCCGAATGACAGTTTTGGTTATAATAAAGATTTTAACGTACTCGTATATTATTCGTGAAAGATTATTTCTTTTTTCAACAAATAAACGTACTAGCATAGAATACTTTCGCAAAGGTAGCCTAACAAATGATACTCAAATAATTATTAAAAATGTTATCATCTCTTACAGGCCGTGGTACAATAATCATGTTCTTTAAATGGTCATCGTATTGAAATTTAATGTTGATGATATCGCGAAGTACCGTTGCTTACGATCGGGCTTCTTCCCATAAAATAAACTTCTTTCTGAATAATTTTGAAAACCACAAAAGAGAACATATGCCACAAAAGTGCATGCAACTAAAAAAAGACGGTTTACGGCTAATAACATTGCCTTTTGTCCTAAGTTTTATGGATTAGAGATCGTATCGCCAAAAGAGCAAACGATTTTCATCATGCATCCCGTAATCTCTCGTTTACTTTTGTGGATTTCTAATTAAAAGGAAGAGCAATAAAGAAAATGT
>QLNU02015270.1:79638589-79703302 GCA_006491805.2 Dysdera silvatica
TGTGTAGACAAATTTCTATAAATTCTCACAGCCAATGGAAAGATGTGTTTATGAAAAAAAAAGCAATCACGTCTCCAATCCAAATATTCTTTTTGTAAATGAATAGCCCATTTATTACATTGTCCAAAATATTTTCAAGAGATTTCAATAGAATTCCGATTCCGGCTCTTGTTCTCGAAGGGAGCTGATGCTCGGCACATTTCTCTTCCTTTTCCTTCATTTTTTACTTTTATGTTTTTCCCTTCTTTGTCTCGATTCCAAGGTTATTGCTCTGATTATTGCCTTTCGTTTTGCTCTGATGGATCGGATTTAATCAGGTTGATTGCCTCTTTTTGACCCCCCCCCCTCTTCGCCACTTTCTTCTCCAACGCTTTTTCTCACAATGGCCGTCTGTCTGCCTCCAAAAATGCATCAGAGCACTCAGCAGTGTTTCCTCTTCAGGATCCGTGGCTGCTTCTGCTCATAACTTCCGTCTCGTGTTCGTCTATGCCGATGGTGCCTCTGCTGTTTCGGCTCTGATACCCTTCACCTGTCGTGCAGTGCCATTCTGTCTCCTTGCCACCCTCTCCGCGTCCGCTCGTTCATGTCGCTGTGTGCCTTAGTGTCTTGTGTGTTCAGCTTAGTGGTTCTTCGATTTTACCGTATATTTGCATCCTCATTCTTCACCGGTTCCTGCCCTTCTTCATCAAACTTAAATTAGGTTTCGCCCTGCCTTTTCTTGATTCATGGAACTCCACCATGTGTCTTATCACCTTTCATATTTCATCGCATGAAGGGTAGGATCGGTGCTACATCACTATGGCTTTGCCATACCTCTTTTGGAAATACAATTCCCCTCGATCGGACAAACTTTCCAGATTATCTCTGAATACGAAACAACTCTTCTGGGAATACAGTTCCGCTCGAAAAGGCAACCTTTCCAAATCATCTCTAATTACAAAACAAACGAAGTCTCCAATGCAAGTTCTACCACACCTACACCGTCTTTCTGCCCCTTTCTGCACAATTTTTTTCGGAAAATCCCAACTAATCGCAAATAACATTATTCTTTTAGCCTCCAGATGCACGGTTGTTGGCAATCCATTATTCTGTGCTAGATCTCCCGTCACTCCAGAATTAACGGCAACGAATCTACTGATTACTCTATTCGAATTGTACAATGTAACCCAAAAGCCAACTATCGTATGACACTGTCTTTCCACAGACCAAGCCTTTTCTCCAATACCAAGAACCTCTGAAATATCTCTCTCTCTCTAACTCCTACTTCAAAGAAACTTGTACACTCCTTCAACAAGAATCATCCGGCCATTTCCACAATCTATTTATCGTAGCAGACACATCACAGTCCCCTCTGTAACATCCCCCACCGAATTCGCACAAGGTTCCACCGCTTCCGCCTTGGAATTGACGACACTAATTTCCAATTTTTTAAACTCAACAAGTCTATCTCGCCGATATGTACTTAATGTTCTGAAGGAGTAGATAAAACCCTGAAACACTTACACTTAGAATGCACGGACTACGGCTACATGCGTGACTGGATTAAAGTAAAAGGTTCATTACCTAGTCTCCAAACGTCATTAGACCTCAAGTGTATAATGGTATTCCATCACGATCCTCACATCCAGCATCTCCTGCTTGCTTATCTCGTTTTCTTTTTGTTGAGTACGACCGTTTCATCTGAGTACCCTACCAGACTGCATGTACCTCCGAAAAGTTTCGTGTTTTCGCCATCATTTTTTCACGTCACCAGTAATATCTTTTTTTTTCATCATATTCGTTAAGTAGTCAATATCTTTCTTCATCACATTCGTTATATTTTGTATTGGCTGAGACGTTATTTGTCGCCAGCCTGATTGTAATATTGTAATTGCCAAATTGTAATATTTGACAAGGCCCTACTTGAGGACCTCCAGTAATCGGATCTTTGTCAATCTCTCACAAAGAATACAGCTTTGCATTCGGCAACCAACCATCTTATCACCTTACCTGCACACATATAGGTAATCTCCGATAGAAGAAAAAGAATTAGGAAAAGATGGGTTGAATGGGAGGAATGGGATAAATTAATGAAATAAACCAGAGACGATAAAGGTAGCAAGGGGGTGAAAATGTGATGGACAAAGCACGTTAAAAGCAAAGGTATCAGCACCGTTAGAAAGTAACCACCTCCGACCAAAGTTGGACAGAAGCCTGGTAGTTATATAAATATCTATAAAAATGAATGCCATTCAACTTAATTAGAACCCTTTTAATCGCATTATCATTATTACTACACATAATTCTCGTATTATTATTTTAAATTATTATTTTGGAAATGCTTCATTTTTCCAACTTGAATCCTTAATAAAAAACATCATTAAATTAAAATTGACAACGATGAAAAAAAATCGTTCCTAATCATTCGTAATCTCGAGAAAAGATAAAGCAGTGATATTATTTCCTTATATTATAATAACGTGATTATTTCTTAAAAAATGATCGAAAACGAACTCTGACTTTGTTAATTTTTTTTACTATCCAGTGCCGAACGGATTTTTTCTTCTTGGAGTTTGCATCTGACTGCAAAACCTCATTCGGTTGACTATGTGGATTATCGCTAGCAACATTTTCTCCGTAGGAAACAAAATTGTTTTCAAAGCCCTGTACAACGTGTTGTTCTCCTGAACGTAATCTGTCACCAGAACCCTGATGCATAGTACGGAACCTAGAGGAAGAGACGTCATCCATGTTTACCTGAAATTGTTCGAAACCATCAAAAATCGGATGCCCTAATGCTTCTTTGCAACTACTCCTCTTCAAAATCTCTTTTTGAAGAAATCCGTTGATAAAAGAAAGACTATCATCCACGAATTTAGGATCAACCTCGGAGAAAGGGTGAAAACTAGAAACCGTAGATGCAAACTTCAGTGGATCGATGAAATCCTTAATTATGGGTTCTATTTCAAAGAACCACGATCTTCCATCTTTGGCCTGGTTGTATAAATTCTTACAAAACGCCTCAATTGTAAGAATGCCGAAAGCCCAGAGATCAACAGCTGGCCCATTAAGCCTGATGAATGGACAAGTAAAAGGATTTGTAGAAAGTGGCCGTTTAAAGGCCTCTGGAGGTCTATAGGCGAATGGAAGGCCGATTGTATTCGACCGGGTCACGGAGAGAACTTCGCTGACAAATGTGAAGTCGCACAACTTTGCAACTCCAGACCTGCTGATCAAAACATTATCGACCTTTAAATCCAAATGACACCAGAGATTGGAATGCATATATTCTAAGCCTTCCAGTGCACCTTTTAACCATACCTTGATGTAATTTAGACTTCCTTCAAACCTGCAAAAACCTGGATCGTTCACCAAGTTGAAAAGACAATGTTGCTGGAGTGGCATCAGAAATATTATTGCCCCAGTCTTTGAATAAAGAACCTGTTCCACCGAAACTACATGAACGTGATGTAACCTCGGCCACAACACCAATTCTCCATGAGAAAGACGTGCCTTTTCGACCACCTTGGCAGCCAGATGAACAGAAGTGAATTCATCTTTAACTTCAACCACATCTCCAAAAGAACCTGTTCCAAGAAACTTAACGAAAGAAAAGCAGTGATCCTTCTCGATTTCAATTATAACTTCTTTCAAATTTGCCCGTCTTTGTTCCGCCATGAATATTTTGATTTTTGGTCTCAAGCACTGTAAACAATAAAACTAACTCGAGATATTTGAATGAAGGAACGTTTCAAATTAGGAAAGGTTTGGATGGAAAATCAAATGACTGAAATTGCGTAATATACTGTTGTTCAATTACTAAACAAAATTTCTGCAGAAGCTTTGTTAGAAATCGAGTTTGTGATAAATATTGTTATAGTTCTATAATTACCTGGAAATCATGTCGTGTGAACCCCGTAGAATAATCGTATTTCCATAGTTACTATAAACAAAAGTAAACATATCAACATTGCTATAGTTACCCATATTTGTAATTGGAAATCGTATTTTTTAAGCAAAATGAATAGTTTTAATTTAAATTATTTGACAAAATAGAACGAAATCTTTACATCTTGCAAGAAACTAACGTTAGATCTGAAGTGACTGAATGCTCGAGAACCAACAGAGGAAATTTCCGGTAATAGAATATTAAAATTCAGGCCTATTATTGTTTCCGTTTAAAAAATTAATAAAAAATTAATTAATTAATTGAAGCTTTAATTGATTACTTAATTAATAATTAATAAAAGTGGGAGGTAATACATATTCTAAAATCAAATTCGCAAAGGAAATCAAATACTCTAATAAAATTTCTGTACAACAATTTCCATAACTTTTCAAGCACGCGATATCTTCCCATATAATAGGTATTTCGTTTATTAATTCGAAGATCACCAAATATAGCTAGCATTTCCGTTTCAGAATTACTTTTCAACTTTTTGAAAGAAAAATTAAAGCTATTAAAGCTTATCTACTAGCTAGTAAATACTAATTATGCAGACTGCAATAATTATCGATTTCCTTATGAAAAATAATGAATAAATGAGTTTACAATTTTCAAATATGTTTAAATATGCTTTGTTTGCACTTTCCAAATCAAGTTAAGATTACGAGAATTGAAGTATGGGTTTGAACAACTAATGCAGTGACAAAAATGATAAGATTCATATGTAATAAACTTCTTAGAAATGTGTGAATATTTTAAACTTCTCACACATTTCTAAGAAGTTTAATATTTTAAACTTCTTAGAAATGTGTGAATATTTTAAACTTCTTAGATATGTGTGAATATTTTAAACTTCTTAGAAATGTGTGAATATTTTAAACTTCTTAGAAATGTGTGAATATTTTAAACTTCTTAGAAATGTGTGAATATTTTAAACTTCTTAGAAATGTGTGCAACGTCTTTTTTTTAAGTTATTTAAACCTCATACATAGATGGTCTCCAAGCATCTGTACTTTTAACGAGGATAACCATTCGCTACAGCTGCCATCGCTGTTTTTGCATTCGATAAAACAAAAGCTTTACAGGAGCTAGAAGTATAAATTCGCAGTATGATTAATTTTTCAGTAGCGAGCGGGCGAATATGGGGAATGCCTTGATTGCTTAAAGGGCTGTGGAGTTCGCCCTCATTCCCCGCACGCCAGGGTTGTAAGCAAACATGGGCCAGCAAGTTCTTGCCCCATTGATATATATATATATATATATGCAAACAATAACATTTTCCTCATAGGCAGTTAAGAATTTTCCAATGGGGACACCAGGCGTTGGTGTTGTCTTATCAGTGATTACTGCCCTATCCCAGTACAACTAATGTATTTCGTGTTTATTGTTATATTTGAAAAGGCGGTAAGGGAGCGTTCAAATATTACCTAAGCAATATTTTGGCTATTTTATACCCCTCCCCACCTAGTAAGCAGCAAAAATTAACTTCGGCTGACATAGGACAATAAGCACAACCGCAACCCTCCCCCCCAGAAAGATGCTTACATAACACTTGAACCCTCCTTAATAGAATAAAATACACAACATAAGAGAATGGGAATTACGCAAAAATATATATAGAAAATCCTATCAGCTTAATCAATGACGTTGCCTCAAAAATAGGCCATCTGTCATTTTTCACCATCCCTCCATCGAACAATAAATTCACAATCTATACATATCTCATCATAATTAATATCATCCTCGTCACGATGCACACCAACAACAGAAGGGGATGATGAGCAGATGGATGTGGCTTATTTTTGAAGTCACACTACGCCACTGAGTTAAATCACATTAGAGTAAAGAAAACATTATTCTCGGGCTTTAAAATATTAAAAATTTAATCATCTTAATAAAAGTTATAATTTATTATACAGAAAAAATTTGTAATTATATGAAATCAAATTAAACCTCCTCCTCAGAGAAGGGATAATTCCATTATCCTTGTGAAAGCTTCAGAGGCCTTTTAGAATTTCACAAATAGAGTTATTACCTGAAGCGTCTGATGGTCCCGGCGTAATTCTCCGTCTCTTTCTCTCCCTTACTTTCTCTCTCTTTATGTGAGCAATAAAAAATTAATAATTCTCATTTCGGTAAATAGCTTAAGTCCTTCAATTTTAACAAAATAAAACACCTTGAATTAAAGTAATTTTTAAGAAATTTACTAAAGGAAAAGCAAATTCTTAATTAATGGTTTTCAATTAAATTCGTCTACCTATAATCTCGTAAATTTGCATTCAAATTATCTCTTTTCATTCGCAAAAGGAAGTTAATCTCTATGAGCAAACAAAAAATGCACTTAAGTTAAATGCATTATACACAAGATCGATGAATTAAAAAAATCCAAAAAATCGCCGAATTAAAAATGACTATATTAGTCTATAGTTTGGAACTAAAAACGACTGACTATATTAGTCTGTAGTTCGGAACTAAAATGTCCATATTCGTCTATATTACCGAGGTTTAAGCACCATTGGACGCGAACAGAAAATGAAAGTGACCATTGTGTGTCCATTGTGAAAGTGTTTCCATTTCAGTTTACCCGATTTGAAAAATAATGTCATATTGCCTTTTTTCGTCACTGCGCACAGCACCAATAACCTATATTAAAAGCTACCGCATGAACGTATATCTTCTATGAAATGTCCTGAAACTTGTTCATTTTTTGAAACTAAAAAAAAGTTTGAAGACGTTTCATGGAAGATGTATGTTTCGTGAAACATTTGCAGATGTTAGCTAAGATATTCAAGAACAAGAGGAGAATACAGCTAGCAACTGAACATTTCACCATTTTAGTAAAAATCTCTTAAAATCTAAGATGTTTGGAAGTTTTATGAACAGACTGTATATTGCTAATGTGAAGTATAATAGACATACAAATATATCAAAATATTAATATCATAAGGCGTATCAGAGTCACGGTGAAATCACCAAAAAATGACAACTCCAAGAAAACAAAAATTTAAAACAGTGGCCAAAACGAATTAAGTCCACTCTTCAATGTGACCTTTGGAATGATGATGCGTGTCAATATGTCAGCCTAGCCAATTGTCAAATTTAATCTTCAAGATAACATAAGAACGTAAAAGTAACAAAATCACTGGGTTTTAAGTATACGAACATTTTTATATTGTGCATGTGTATTAGGCATTTTTAGGTTATCAAGAATTTAACTGTCAATCGGGAAATCGACGTAAATTCTATGGAGTTACCTGTAGTTGTCTGAAGCAGCGGTCGCCAATCCTTCGGACCTCACGGATCATTAAATTCATCATTTTAAATTCCACGGACCCTTAATATGATTTTTCAAAAGGCAAATACACAACGCTTCTCCTGGTAACCGCATTGCGGTAAATGGGCGTTTTTTCACTAATTACCCATAATTATCTTAAATTTATTCTAGATATAAAAATTTGCAATTAATTATTTTAACATAAAGTTACAAATTAGTACTTATACGTTTAGGATCTTCTTAATCATATTTCGTGATTTCGTGATGAAATTGTTATTTACAGAATATGAGAATTCCTTAGAATATTATTTTTATTTTATTAATAAAACATTAAAAATGCAAATAATGTCCGGATTTTTCTGCGGACCACCAAAATTCTCTTGCGGACCACCGTTTGGCGACCGCTGTTTTAAAGTTGCAATTCTAATTACGAATCTTGTGCGATTTCCCAAAACCTAAAGAACGTGAGATTCATTTTACCAATTTAATTAATATTAGAACGGAGAAATCATATTTCATTATTTATATGTACGTTACGAAGTAAATTTTTTGCAAAATGGAAAGGATATTTGGATTTATATAAACGTAAAATTTATTACTTTTCTTAAATTTTAGTGAATCTCTTCAAAAATTGATTACATTTTTTTAAAATTTACGTACATTCGTTATTCGTTTTCAAATATTCGAACCTTGCTGTTTGTGCTATAAAAAGTTAAATATTTCTTTTCTTGCAAATTGAAAGAACAACATGAGATAAAGAAATTTCCATTCGATTCATAATAAAAGCTTCAGAACCGTTATCTATAATCGATAATACTATTATTTTAAGCTTGATAAATATATATTGTGTGTTTGTCAAAATCTCTATAAAATTTCACTGTCCGAAAACAAAGGGCTAAAATAATTTCTATTAGAAACCGCTCATCAGACTCATGGCTGTAAAATTTTACAAGAGAATAGTGATCCCAATATGTCTAACCATATAAGCAAATAAGAAATAATTAGTAAGCAATTAGATAATGTTAAGTGAAAATGTCCAATCCTATCTTGTTAATCCTCTCTTGCTAAGCTCTTCCAAAATCAAGCTTCCAGAAATTGATTTTGAAAATTTTTAAGGCATTTCTTTCCGATTTATTCAAATAGAGTAAATATGAACTATATATTCAATTTTGTTATTTTTATTTTAAATTATTTTCCAGTACCACGCTTGAAAAGTGAAAAAATATCGTCGCGATGATGTTAAGCGTTGGCAGAAAAATAAAAAATTCTTCACTTACCCAAGAAAAATAGATTTCTTGAAATAGACAGTTCAAGTTCAATTTAAGGATACTGAATGTATTAATATCTTAGCATCTTCCAGTGGTAAACACTTGAAGCTTTTTCAAATTAACCGTCCTTTTATAAGAATTGGAAAAAAAAGAGACAATAATTTAAAGAAAAAATTTGTCGTTTTCCGAAAGTTAATAGCTCAAAATTGCTTTCTTAAAATTTGAAGTTAATGCCACTCAGAAAAAACAATTTTACCTCTGAAATGAAAATTACTCGCGTGAAAAAAAAGGAGTCTTCAATAAATTGTTTACATATTTATTCGCCTGAGTTAACGGTTATGATGAGCAACTAACACATTTCCTTTGTAGATATTCCCGGTGGCCAATATTTTATACCTAAATGATATCCGCGAATAAATAGCTTAATTGTATCAAAAAGCATTTTTTACATATCTAAATAATTCATTTCCAACAAACGTTTCACGAGCATCGTAGAAAAAGTTTTCTAAAGTTCAGTCTCTATTCGATTTTTGCCTTTGAAAATTTTAAAATACATTGTGACAAAACATGGCACCATCGCCATGTGGACTTCGTAAACTTCATCTTGCATTCGAGATTTTAAAAAATTGCTGGGGTGATTGTATACTATGGCTTCTCTGTGGATAGCTTTAGTTTTTCTTTGGAGAATGCTACTTACCATTGGGGAAAAAGATTATACTATTCAAGATCCCAGTAAGCAGGGCTTAAATTCGGGCAGTCAACTGGAGCCCGGCTCCGGTACACTTCTATTTTTGGCGATTATTTAAATATTAACCGGAGTCCTTAAATGGACACTGTCGTGAAAAAGTAATGAATTTGTGATCAAGGTTAAAAAATTTGTTGAACAGGAAAATGGATATAAACACGATATGATTTATCGATTCTTTAGCAGCCATTCGATTTTTTAATCGATTTATCATAATATTAGGGCTCCTGAACTTTTTTTGTTAGAAATTGAGCCCTAACCGTAAGTGATCAATAGCGTTCAATCGTGACTGAGTGCTTGCCAATCTAAAACTGCGTTATAATTTCGCTGGAACCTCATTTTTGTTAAATTCGATATACAGGTGCTGGCACAATCAATCTTGCTGAAGAACATGATGTTGAATTTCCGAGAAATTCTCTAAAGGGCACCAAACTGTTGTAGAGGGTCTCTTGGTGGTTGTTAGAGTTTCTCATATATATATATAATTATCCTAAGTTGTAGTTACAAAACAATTTTAAAATTTTTGATACAGCTAGTTTAAATTTCTGCTTATGCAAAATATTTTTTCCGCAACATTCTCTTTATCGCTCTTTCTTTTAATTAGAAATCCTTACAAATAAACCAGAGATCACGGGATGTATGATAAAAATCGTTGCTCTTTTGGCGGTGCGATCCCTAAACCACAAAACTTAGGACAAAACTCAATTTTATTAGCCGTAAACCGTTTTCGTTTAGTTGCATGCACTTTTATGGCATATTTTCCTCGTTGTGATTTTCAAAATTATTCAGAAATAAGTTTCTTTTATGTGAAGAAGCCTGATCGCAAGCAATAGTACTTCACGACATCATCAACATTAAATTTCAATATGATGATCATTTAAAGAACATGATTATTGCACCACAGCCTGAAAGTGATTATAGCTATTTTGATAATTATTTGGATATCATTTGTTGGGCTACCTTTGCGAAAGTCTTTTATATTAGTATGTTTATTTGTTGAAAAAAGATATAATCTTTCACAAATAATATACGAATATGTTAAAACCCTTATTATAACCAAAACTGTCATTCAGAATTTATTATTAACCAAACGTCCCTTTTTCAAGGGGTTATCGTTTTCTTAGGGGTCTGTTTAGATGGAGCAGCAAAAGTAATTTGACTTAACAGAAGTAATATTTTGACACCCACATTTAAACTCGAACTAGAGCTTTTGCGCAGAAAAAAGAAAGAGAAATCTTCGCCTGCCAAAAATCGCCTATCTAATATTTATTGAACCAGCTGACAAATCGGCTCTACGAATGCATAGGATCTATAAGTCCAGAGTCAAATTCTGTAGAGAAATGTGCCACAGAATATCATGCGATACCTGCATACCCAACCGTATCCCATCTTGCATCAAGGCTAAAAGCGGCCCAACCAGGTATTAGAGACTGTTTTGAATGGTACAGTCTCACCAATAAATATTATTTCCCGCTAGAAGTGTAATCTCAATGCATATCAACGTTACTTCCACATATTCAAAGTGTCACAGTATTCCAACAACACCTTGGTGCTTTTTTTTGTTCTTAGCAATGATTGCAGTATTATAGAAATATTGAATGGGAACGCAACTACCGTTGCTAAATTCAGACACTGTAAACTCTTGTTACCGACATTCAAAGAACGGTGAAAAACCGGCATTAAACAGAAAAGTACGTTAATTGGTGTAATGTACCGAATAATCACAGATTTTAACGTTTCAGTTCATTTCCCTTCACACTTACCGGCTTAATACTGTCCATGCCTTTAATAAATGCACTGCCCTAGGTGGAAAAATAATTTTAGTTTTACTGTATAGGTGTTTTAGCAATTTCTCTATAGGCCTGAGGCGGGCAGCGCCAAGAATTTAAGATTTTAGTAGTCCAAGTACATTTAACACTATCTTTTAATCCTCCTATTTTGTTCGAGTCAGTATCACCGGAAAGCCGTCTAAGAATGCCCATAAATTCTATAATTCTATAAATCTTTTGCTGCCACTTTATGACTTTTTCTAATTTACTCTAATAGCAGTGTACCCAGGTTGACAAAAACAAAATGCATTTAGTTTTTGAAAGAAATGTAATTGTTACACTTGTTGTGTTCGTGTCAACATGACCCGACGATCAGTTTTGTTAAAATTTAAAGAATGAGAAGCGAATCATCATCATAAATGATGATATTTTATTAGTTTTATTTTATTTTATTTTTCAAGCCATCGATGATACTATTATCGATTATTGACCAGCTCTCATTCCGAAAGTCACTGGCGGATACAAGGGAGGCAATCGCCCCCCCACCACCTTTAAAAATTTCTCGATCCGCCCTTACCGAACGTCGAAGTAAAGTAATGTTAGGAGCGGTCGGCGTTAAGGAGGATTACCTCTTTGGCATAGATTGATTGATTGTTTGGCTTTTTTATGGCGCAAGAGCATCTGGGCTATACTGCGCCAAACTCTTTGGCATAGACAGTGCATTGTTTTGGTTTTTTATTTTCACTCACCCTAGGAAAATATTCGGTCTACTTCTGTCACAGATAACTTTATAAAAATAACATGTTATCATTTTAGACGTTTTATGAATTGTTTGCCAACAAATGGCGCCACGCATGCCGGCAAAACTAAAAATTACTTTCTATTTTGACGTAGTTTTCGATGTAAACAATAACCACCTTGAAAACTTTTTCGTAGTTTGTGTATCAGTCGCTCGTCGTCTCGTGAAAAAATTGGTAATGTTTTTGTAAATCGCTATTGTTTTATGAAATTTGTGTAATCTACTAGAAGCTATATCTATTGGATTCATACATAAACTTCAAACTTGTTGATTCTGTAAAAGAAAGAAGTAGTAATAAATAGCTGGCTGAAGATGGGTGCTAAGAGATCATTAACGGAAAGTGAACTTGAGGATCATTTATATGAAACTGATGATGGTGATAATTGTACTTCTGAAGTAGGGACCATTTGTCGGTTACAGAGATGTATAGCGAATCGGATGATGAAGAATACGGAACCTATAATTTCAGAGAATTACCCTTGTCGCTAATTACGTAACTTTAAAAGTGGCAATATGGTTTGCAATTGCGAAGCACCTAATAAAGAAAGAAGAATTTCATCCGAAAATATTATTTGGTTGAATCCTGGACCAACAAGATACGCTACAGCTAGAATATATATGACGTGAAATCCTCCTTCTGCTTATCTTTTGCGCCAAAAATTGAAAACTTAATTTTGAAGATGTCCAGTTTAGAAGGAAGAAGAATTGATGGTGATAAGCTGCAAGAACTAAAACTAGTTGAATTAGAAGCATATTTCGGTCTACTACGTTTAGCTGGAGTGTATAAATCACATGGAGAGGTAACCTGCAGCCTATGGGACGGAAATGTAATTCGTTCTATATTTAAGGCACCGATGTCTCTACAACGATTCCATGTAATTTCACGAAAAATTCGCTTTGATGATAAAGAAACTCGATTAGAACGGCGCAAAACTGGTAAGATAGCTGTCATAAGGGACTTATGGACTGAATGGGCTCAAATTCTACTTAAGGTCTACAATGTTAACGAAAATGTAACAGTAGATGAGCAATCGGTACCTTTTCAAATCAAATCAAATTCTTTATTCAGACGAATCAGATCCAATCCGTATATTTCTTTCAACTTCAATAACCAACCACAAGCAGTTTGAATACTTTCAATTCGAAATTTAATTACTAAGACTAACGCTGTTCTTTTAGCAAAGCACCAGAAACTAGAATGTTGAATACCCTTGCTTCATTGTAACATTGCAGAAGATATTTTTCAACTTCTTTTGTTTTAGAACAATGAATTTTCAAACGTGTATTCGATAACGATTAGTAATTTTGTTCAATTTTACACAACTTTAATAACTTTTCGTAACTTGCCAAGATGCTTTTAAAAGTAGGATCGGGCAGCTAAAATATTGCTTATCTAACTATAATTTACTTTTCTCACAATTCGTTTTCTGGCTTTTAATAATTCTTTCTTTATTTTGAAGCATAAGATCTTCTTATTTGGCGGCTAAATCTCAACACATGAAACTAAACTTAAGCAAAACACACGAACTTCTTATCTTACCGTATAAAGGGAACATTATTAGTTCAGGCAAACAAATGGAGTATTTACATTCAACAGCAGAAAATGGGCAAAAGTAAGGTCAAACACTGATAAATAAAAAGAAAGGGTCGTTAACTGAACATTTATTAATATAATGAAGCATTTGCCTGGATCGCAAAACACCTTTGTTAAATGCAAAGTGTCGCTAATTACAACGATGTCATTAAGAAATATTAATGACATTAATGAAACAAAAAGAGCCGTTAACTGAAAAATTATTAATATAATGAAGCATTTGTCAGGACCGCAAAATATCGTCGTTAAATGTAAAGAATCGCTAATCACAACGCGGCACTACGAAAAAGATTAATGATATTAATGAAAAGGAAAAGTCATTAGTTGGAAATTTGTTAATACAATGAAGCATTTTTTGGAACCGAAAATACCACAATTAAATGCAAAGTGTCGTTAATTACGACGACGTCATTAAGAAAAATGTATGACATCAATGAAATATTAATGAGGTTAATTGGAAATTTATTAATATACAATGAGATATTTGTCGGATGGCAAAATGCCGTCGTTAGATGCAAAGAGTCGTTAATTATAACGACATAATTGGAAAGATTGATGACATTAATGAAATAATAAAGTTGTTAATTTTAAATTTATTAATACAATAAAACATTTGCTGGATGAGCAAAATCCCGTCGTTGAATGCAACGACGCCATTCAGAAAGCTTAATCCAATAATGAAATGGAAAATCTCATTATTTGGAAATTTATTAATGCCATGATGCAGTTTTCGTCGTTGAAAATAAATAGTCTTTAATTCGAACGACGTTATTACTTGAAATTACTGCTAACAGCATGATTATGTACAGTAATGAGAAACCTTCGGTACTGAAGTCAAAACTCCATGCTAAAATCATTAAAAAATTGATTCTTATATTCACAATTAACAACTTAAAATGTCCTATACGTACCATCGAAGAAATTTTTACATGGAATGCATCAAAAAAATACTACATTCCGAGGTTTTACAAACTATTCGCAAGTTCTGAAATGAAAAAGGAAGCTGTTACTTAAAAGAAAAGGCTCGCAGAGGAATTAAATTTTAATGATCTAAAAAAAAGCAATATTCATATAATGAAAAGTAAATACTGTACTATAACTTCTCCAACTTGAAATCAAAAAAAAGTGATTCTCACTTTCGCATCTAAACTTTCATAAAAAACAGCAAGATTTATACAAGACATTTTTAATGCGTGGGTTCTTGGAGTATAATAAAATCTTATCTTTACATTTCCGTTTTTTCCAAAAGCACGAGACACCGGGGCTTTTGAAGAATCCCTAAAATTTGCAATCTCCATAAACTTGAAAGAATGCCATTATCGGTAAATTTTATGCTGTACTTTTACGTATTTAGCTATTTAATTATCTTGTATTGCATACCAGCTTTATTAACTTTTTAAACTTGACTACTTTTGATCTAACAAGACTGCGTTTTTATTATTTTACCCTTGAACGATGATAAAATGCTCCACCGTAACCTTTAATGCTGGTTTTCAGAAACACTTCTTTTGTAACACAAAAGAGAAACCCATGCGTTCCTTTCGTGTTTCAGTAAATTTATCTCCTGTTTTATTCAGAAGGTGCATCGTATTAGATTACTTACTCTTTTTAGTGGGATGTATTTATTAAATATAATTTTTATTACGATCTGACGACAAAACACCACTAGGAACAGAATTATGTTATAAAGAAATATTCTAAGAAGAATAGTTGGTTGTATTTTTAGAGAGCAAAATCAGCAGGGGTCGTTCTGCACCAATCAACCTGGAAACGTATATACGATATAAAATGATGTTAAATTAAAGCTGGGAAAGTAAAAATATATTGGATGTAATCTATCGAATATAATGAAATTGAATAATATAAAATTGAATTGAATGTAAAAATCATATGAGATGGGAATAGTGAATATTAGATAAAAAGTTAAAAATGAGTTCATGACTAAAAGAATCTACTAAAATACCACGAAGGCTAAAACTGTTTGGGTTAAAATTTAATCTACGTTGATGGTTAAGATTAAGACAAATACGTAAAACATGTAAAACATTCAATGCTTCACCACATGTCGCATACATCGGGGCGTCTTCTCCCTTTAAGAGATATTGAGTGAGAAGCCTGTATGCCCGATGAAAAGTTTACCCAGAGTGACCTCTTTACGACGGTTACTCCAATAGCTAGACTGCCACACATCAATACGCGGTTTAATAAGGTAAATCTTATTAAAGACTGGCTCGTCCCGTTCCAACTGCCATTTTTGAACAGATAGGAAGAGACATGAGATTTATGATCTAGAAATGGAATGGTCATAAATTCAGGTATAAGATATATATCACGTATCATTATCAACAATGAAAATCGAATTGAAATGAAATCTCGCATAATCAGATCAGTACTGCGTGCAGCCAATATTGCACGCTATCTATGCTAAAAAACTTTTTGAGCTGTTCTATTGATAGATGCTATTTGTTTTGCCATAAACCTGTTTGTTTTTTATGAATTTTTGAGTTTGTTAAGACCTTTTGGACATCCTGTATTACTTCGCCTTCCTTTATACTGATCAAAGTATTTAATTTACAACAATGAACTAAAGTTGTACCTTGTTTAATTAATTTGCATGGTTTAGTGTATATATTATAGTTAAGTACGAAAGAAGGATAAGCTAGAAAGGATACATAAACACAAAGAAAAATGATAACTTACAATGTATTTATTAGAACCACAAATTTACACTGTAAAAACGTTGTAATTATTTTTTTTACACTTTTATGACAAGCAACGTTAAAACAAATTAATTTCTGTAAGAAGGCTGAGTAGTTTAGGTAACGTACGTTATTTATTTTTATTATAATGATACGTGGGTGTTGAAAATTATTGTGTAGTTTAGTAAGTTAAGTGCAAAGTCAAGCCATCTTGTTTCTTTGAAAATTTGTCAATCACTTTATTCAGCATCAATATAAATGTTTTGTGTGTATATTAAAAGTTCCTCTTCTGCCATCCGCGTTCGAATGCAAGTTTGAAGGCGCTTCAACGAACGCAACACTTACTGAAAAGGTAGTTTAAAAGGTGAGAAGCTTATAAATCCGTGTAAAAACATCTCGCCCTCATTTCTCGAAGACTTGGAGAATATGGACGCTAGTGTAAGGCTTTTGTTTTAAATATTATCACATAAAATATTCTTCATGGACTTTATTTGTTTCCTGTAAAATTGCGTTTGAAAAAAATTCTAAAAAACTCTGAACTCGCTGGATCCGCCAATGAATTTAAGATGCTGCAACGAGGGTACAAATGGTATTACGGAAGGAGGACTTTTTAAAGTTTCCCAATGAGTATATGAACGTTGACAGCAGTCATATCTGCCAAGAATTTGGGCGTTTTCATTTGCATTTACTTTAGTTTTGATGCCTTTTCAAATAATAAAATTCTTTGATTATTGGCATAAATCTATTCAAGTATGCTGTTCATCTTTCTGTTTCATTCTCATATAAGTATATATTTCTTTGTACGTATAAATCTCATTATTTGTATTTGCAGAGTTTTTTAGATTTTTGTAGGTTCTCTGTTATTAAAATTTTGAGACTAAACGCATCTTCTTTCTATAGGAAGGTATTTTATTGGGTGGTTTTTTATTATTTTCTGTAAATGTCTCGGTTGTTCTAATTAGATAATATCTTTTTTCTCTTCAGCTCATGGACTCCGATTTTGAGCAAGCCAAAGACGAATACAACACGCAACGACAGCAAATGTAATGAAACGGGTGAAATACTTGTTGTGCAAATAATAAATGTTAATTGCGTAAATAATGTGTTTTATAATTATCCATGAGAAAAAACACTTACCTTGCAAGACGTTTACTAAGTGGTAATATTTCTTTATATTGCAATTTTACACTACCGTCTTGAAGCCTAGGCTTAAATCTGGATAAATGAGGCAGAAGTAGATTATTTCCAACCTTCATTTCACCATTAATTAAATGATCAAATTTCTTAACTTATTACCATTTAATGAGGAATAGTAAACAATATTAACTTCTCTGGTTAATCTCCACATTTTGAAAGCGCACGATCAACAGAATAAAAGGATTTCTGAATCTCACGATGTATTTCTTTTGAAAACTCTATAAAAGGACTCAATAGCATTTTGAGCAGTAAGGAACTGTCCTCATTAGGAGATAAACAAAAATGTTGTTTACCTCCTGATGAAGACCAGCGAGCCACTGGTCGAAATGCTATTGAGTCCCTTTTAAAATTTGTATTAGTTCTATACGCAATTAATTATTCGAAAATTTCAATTTTATTTTTAATTTCGAATTAATGCAACAGGGTGTACATCAATGAAAGTACAATACAGAGTTAGCTATAAAAAGTTATCTATTATATATCAAACAAAAACAGCCTTAACATAGATTGAATTTAAAAAGAAGTATAAGCATGCACTGCCTTAACATTTAGAAAAAGAAAGCTCTGGTTCAGCTTGTTTTCTGACATTCATTGGTTTGAAAAAATAAGTTAATTTTTACAGGGTTTATTTGCTACTTATTTATTCAGTCAATAAATGACAGAAGTGCCGTAAGATTTCATAATATGTAAACTCATTTTTATTTCATATTTGTTCAACATCCTCTTACTACTCCTTCTCCGAAAATTCTGTTTCTTCACTTACACTGGCGACAATTTCTTCTTCTGCCAAAATCTGAAAGCCAGAGTCGTCTTCGTCTGCTTCAAGCCAGACCACCCCATCATCCAAGGACACTGATTTCTCTCCTCTTCTGTTCTGCACAGTGTCAAAGTAAGCTTCTATCTAACAATTTTCTACTTATGGAGTTGTTTCTGCATTATTCAAAGCTTTTTCCCATGGCCTGGCCGAAGTAGTTTATTTGATTTATTTAACGGCATCAGCAAAATTGTATATTCTGGATCGAATGTTGCGTGAATTTGAATTTTGAAGAATCTGTTGTCTATTTCTGTCATCTTCACCGGATGGCAATTAAATCTGTAGTATTACACTGACTTTCCTTTCATACAGTATCTTTGCTGAGTAGATTACACCTTAATCTATTGGCTGGAACACGGATATTGTATTGGGCGAAAGTGACATACGCTTGATCTTTTTCTCTTTACAGCAGGGTTGTCCTCATCAGGATATGTTGGTGGGTTATCTTAAAAACCAGGACCTTTATTTCTTCTTCTGGAATTTTTAAATATTCAATCTGGTGTTTTTTAATTTTTGATATTGTCGTAGGAAACCAATCATTTATAATTTAATTGTAAGCCATGCATCGTGTGAATTATAATAGTGAAATGGGAGACTGTTCATCACGGTTTTTAGTGCATCAGAATATTTGCTTTTACCGACGATACATTTTTGAGCAAATGGCTACCATTTGCATTCACACACCACAAAGCTGACTCTTGTTTCTTAGACTTAGAATGCTTACTATAATAGAGTAATTTACTATAATGATTATTCGTTGCTTTCTTTAGTGATCCAATAGATGATAGCATTCTCCGATGTCTTGAGAGAATGTTTGTTCTTCGATAGATCATCACAGTGGGTTATATAAATTCCTTAAGTGTATTGACAGCATATCTGTAGTATAGTGATCACATCTTTAAAGTCTTGCAAAATGCTTAGTTACAAGCAACATTCCTGTTGTATATAATCTAGGTTTTCCTTTCTTTTTGCCTGGTCTGTTTACTTTTTCTCGTATTTCGGCTTTTTAATGTTAGCATGTTTTCTTATTTCAGTATTCAGCCCATTCTATTCTTTTTAAAGAAAACCTCTTTCTCCTTCTGTTTAATTTTTGTGCGCATATTTTTTTCAAACAGAATGAGTATTAGATATTAGCTATTAACGCATAAACTGTTATATATTTCGAAGAGATTTAAAGCAAATTTGAAGTACGTTTTCATGTTCAAGTTAAATTTAAGATTTTTAATGTTTGACTTTTGAAATCGTCACTTTTATGTTGCTCGTTAGATCATCTGTAAATATTCACCTATTGCAGTTAAATGAGATTTATAAACTGGTTCGCGAGAAAAACGATTTGAATCGGCAATTGGTCGATATATAGCTGAGCTCGTTCTTTCATATAAGCAAGTTTTATAAACAGACCAAATAAAATATTAATATCATTAACAAATACCATATTCTTGTAAGAGCCTATGACTTCTATTTTAGATCGTATAAAGGCGCTATTTACTAGTTCAGTTTAATTTTTGATCTCTGGATTCTATTTTATGCTGCTATTTGACCAATTTAAATTCTTATTAGCAGAAGTAAACAGCTATAGTGGAAAACGAGTGGCTGTGCTTGAAATACTAGTTGGTATGAACATAATATTTTATTGGCTATTTATCCATATTTCGTTTTTCAAAGTTTATAGCATTGTTAGTTGCTGAAGAAGTAGAAAATTCTATGAAGTTTGTAGTTACTGGTTAATTGAATATAAATTCGTTTTCATGAATGATGTGATTTTATTTTGTATAGTGCACGTCACTTGTAATAACTTGGGAATAATTACAAAGCCTTGCAACGTTTTCAACTTCATGAATATTTACTTTTTTCTGGTTTCGTTCTCAATATTCTCCTGTGGAATCACTATTTTTTCCTCTTCTGCTTTGCACTTTTGAAATACATACTTCCCACTATTTTCCCTTTAGTCAACAAGATTCGCTTTTTCACAGAAAACATACTTTTCAACCTTCTGCAGAAAATCAACATTTCTTTGCTATCATTGGAAATTCTTCACTTCTTTTCTTCTCAGGGAATTTCAACTTCTTTTACTTTTCCCGAAATACATACTTTTTTACCTTCCTCCGTAACGTTCAACTTTTCCTCCTTCATCTAGAGCGTCTAATTTTATAATTTCTTTAAAACAACTTTTTTCACTTTCTTATAAAATTTACTTTTCCTTTCGATTTTTTAAAGGGTATGTATTTTAATCCATATTCCGGTATAAAATATATTTTCTTTCCCTTTCCCTCAACTTATTATATGCAACATCAATTTATTCATCTTCCATTAAAATCATGGCTTGCTGTGTTTGCAATGAAATTGCTAAACTTTTTTGGCGTATGATTATATGATAAAGTTTGAATTTACTTCTCAAAACACTTGATGAGAACGTTCCACATGATAATCTTATTTGTTCTTTAATTCCGAAATCGAACGAAACAGGCCGTGCACCGGGGCTTTAAATTATTGAAGTTTTTTGTGGGTTAATTCTAACATGAATTTCGCGTGTGGACCGTAATTTGTCTCTCATTGTGCCTTTTGTCAATACTGGTGTTGATTTTGACCGGTATTTTGATTTCGTCTTCGCCGTTGAATTATATATGCTATTGATTCTGTGAAAGGAGAATGGCATTGCAATACTTGGTTCAAAACAAGGTTTCTGTACTTGGCACTGAATTTTCTTTTTCTAACTTTCTTTTTATTTTCGGCATGTTTGATGGCTTTATACTTCCTGGACATTTTGTAATATTTTTGTTCTTCCAGTTCTGTTATTTTTATGCTTTTATGGGTGAGGTGGGATCGAAGGTCCAGTTTGACTATTGGTTTAGAAAAGATGAAATCTGGTAATTGTTGTGCTTTAATAGGAATTCCAAAGGACTGTTTCGAATTTTCTTGATTCGCTGACTGCGTATGATATGTAATGGCTGCCTTTACTATTGCTGGATGAAGCTTAATTTGATATCGTTTCTTATTGGTCTTACTACTTTTCTTTCGCTTGAGTTTTATTTTGTGGGTGATTTGGCGGTAAAATGGTTTATTGTTAGAACGCCTTGGTGGATGACTAGGTTTATTGATCCATGTGATAGAACAAGTTCTAGTGGACGGTAGTAAATTTTGAAAAGAGCACGATCCTGTTTCTGTTATTTCATATCGCTTGGTCTTTCTTGTGGGTAAAACAGCTTCTGAAATGAAAGAAAAATATTTGGTAAAATGGCAAAAGTTCCTTCGGAGTATATAAATGTTTTATGTTCATTATTCTTACTTTAGGAATATAATCCTAAATAATGTTGTTTACAAAATTATGTACTCCGAGAAGATTGATTATTTGTGCAACATTTTAGTTATTACTTTGTTTATTCTTAAGTTTAAATAGCTTACCTTTTGTTAAGCATACGTCACTGTGTTTCCTCTTGAGCTTCTTTGAGAATTTACAAAGGGCAAAAGAAGTATCCGGCATGCAGGATATTATGTGTTTGGTTATGATCTTTTCGAATCTTCTGTTGTAATTTGTATATTGAGTGTTCATCCTCTTTTTCGCTTTGAATTCTACTTGATGTATAATTTTATGATAAATATCAGTTTTGTTTTGGCGACGAAGTTTACCGTGGAAGAGGTTTTTGTGGGAACGAATGCGACAATTTAAATTCTGGTTATTGGAGAATCTACTACTGAAGTTATTCTCTATTGCCGGTATTGGGTTGTTTGCTATTGTCGAATGCGTATCTGAAAAAGAAGTATTACGTTAGAAAGCATCGAAATAATACGTGCAATAATTCATCATCCTTACGTTCTTATTTTTTATTTTAATTACAAAAATATTACTTCTATCTAAAACAATTTTTAAGGATTGATATATGTTTTCGTATATCTGATATTTAATTTAATGATACTTATCTAACTGGGATTAAAGTCGCTTAAGCATAAATTTTTAACCTGTTTTTAAGTGTAAGTCGGCCGATTCTACGTCCCTCAAGTGTTCAAAAAATGGCGATAAGAGGGCATTTTTGGCCGTTGTTCTGTTAGCTGGATCTTCGTGCAGTATTATTTGAAGCAAGGTATAAAGCCTTATGATTTCATTTATTGCAATGCTATCAACCGGAAATGTTTCTTGTATAGCAGCGGTAAAATTTTCTGGTATTAAAAGGTTTTGAATGACTGGTTTGATGTCGGTATCCCAGCTATATATATCAGTTATTATGTGGCGGCTCAAATACTTGTCCGTGAAAGCTTCGATTATCATCATCCCATAGGCCCATATATCTACTGCAGCGCCATCTACTGCTTCATTGGGATCACGACTAAAGGCTTCAGGTGGTCGGTATACGATTGGTATGCCTATGAGGTTGGATGGTATGGGATTGTTATTGTTATTGACCAGTGAGAAATCAGTTATACAGGCATGTCCATCGTATCCTATTAAAATATTGTCCATCTTAAGGTCACAGTGGCAATACGAACGCTCATGCATATATTCAAGTCCCAGAAGAATTTCTTGGAACCAAATGGTTAATTGTTTGTGGATGTTTCTATCAGTCAGCAGATTCTTGGAGATAATGTTGCGTAAGGAATTAAATTTGAGTGGTACGATGAAAACTATTGCTTTGTTCGGCATTTCTAGGCGTTCTTCTATTGGAAGGATATACTTATGTTTGAGCTGGGGCCATATTTGCTCTTCGAGAGGTTTTTTATTTTTCGCTATTATGATCTTAGCAGCTTTCAAATTTTTCGTATTGGCGTCTTGAATTTTAATAACATCTCCGAAACCGCCTTCACCCAACATACTTATGAAGTTGTAGTTCTTGATTTTGAGGAAGTTTATTGCACTATTGATACCGTTTGCTCTCTCGTCATCATCGACGCTAATCTGCATCGACTCTTCGTCGTCCCGCCGCCTTATATTTGCCATATTGTTCTCAATCAATGAAAACACTCGTATAAATAACACTAAACAATTTTTACACTAAAATATCGCGAAGCAACAAATTTTTTCTGCGTTATTCGATATTCTTTCATAAAATGATCCAATAATCAAATTAACTGGATATTTGTTCAACTCTGTAAGAAAATATTGTTGACTTTTTTTATTATTCCCATTTTTTGCTGTGAAAGAATTTTGGCTGAAACAATTAAAATTGTTTGCTAATTGATTCAAAATAGTGTTAACAGTGATCTGAATATACTGTTTCCATAACACAACTAAACTTGGCCCTGCTTTGTATAACGGTAACCCATTCGCTTACCGTGCCCTTATCCCAGAGATTTATTTCATTTAAAAAAAATGCGGAACGGACAGTTTTTCGCTGTAGTCAATAGTATGTGCTCCCTAGGTATTAAGAGTTTCGGATCCTTGGATAAATTATTGGTCCCGGCGGAACATGACCCTTGCTATCTTTGCGCAGTAAAATTCACAAACGCAAACTGCTCACCCCTTTTCTCCATTTCTGCTTTAACTTATCCGTCAAAATGTTCTGTCGGTGGACTTAAATAAATATAAGAGTACGATTATTTTGAAAAATTATAAATTTTGCATAATAGAAATATTGAATATAAATTTATATTTTTATGAAGTTTTTTATGATAAAAGTTGGGTTGTAATTAATGAAGTTCAGATGAATAATAATAATAATCATCATCATCATCATCATAAAATTAATAATAATTATCAGATTAATAATAATAATAATGTGCCTCACTAATGCTTGAAACTTGCGACGCAAATGCAAACGAATCGAAAAATCCTCCCCCCCCTATCAAAAAAAAAGTTAAACAATAAGGGGTTTCATTACATGTTATTGTTGATTGGTAAGCCGCTGACAATTCTATTACCACCATATTAAGCATTTTTAAAAAATATAAGTGAGTTGCTCTACTTTTTATAATAAAATAATTTCAAATAATGGAAGTTGAAATAGTGAAAGATTTACAAGGAACGCATTGTTCGCCTTAAATTTACAAACTAATTGAATAACCGACAAGGAATAAAACGAAAGTTTTAAAAACGGGGTGTGTCATTTAGTAGTATTGTAACATATCACCTTTTTACACCCGCCGATTCAAATAGGGTATACAGGCCTGCACAAAAGTTTAGACACAACACAAATTTGAGTATAACAAAATACTATTAAAACTGAAGAAGTAGGAACTTTAATATTACGAAGTATGAACACATGTAATATGCAAATTAAAAATTTGAGAACAGAAATCACATCAGTAGCGAACTTGCTGCAATATATAACTTAAAATAAGTAAAATATGTGGCACAAAAGTTTAGGCACAAACATAAATTTTAGCACTTGCATAAGGAAATGAACAATTTTAATAATCAATGTAGCCACCATTACTTCGTATTAGATTAAATACGCGGTCGTTCATTGAAAGCACAAGATTTTGAAAGGTTTCTGGTTCAAAATTAAACCACGCTTCTTCTATAGCCTTTTTAAGTTCTAAAACGGACGGATATTGCTTTCCATTGGCATACACAACATTCGTTAGTATGCCCCATACATTTTCGATGGGATTACAGTCAGGACTAAGAGCAGGCCAATCGAGAACTGTAATATTTTTAGCGCTCATCCATTCTTTTGTTGACCTGGATGTGTGGATGGACGCATTATCTTGTTGGAAAACCCAGTTTCGTCCACATAAAAGTTCGCCAAAAGGTAATAGGTGACTTTCAAGAGTTGCCTGGTATGCCTTGGAATCTTGTTTTCCATTCAAAAACGCCAAAGAAGTCTGTCCATTGAAGCTAAAGGCTCCCCAAACCATGACTGAACCTCCTCCTTGACGTCTGCTGAACCGACTTAAGGGGCGTTTTCGAAGATCGTGCCAGTAGTGCGAAAGGCCATCGGGACCATCTAAGTTCCACTTTTTTTCATCACTAAATAACACCTGCAGCCATTCGTCACTGTATGATATGTGCTGCCTTGCCCATTGTAGTCGTGCTTGTTTATGATGTAATTGCAAGCAGGGCTTGCGGCGCATTTTTGCATATCTCAAATGCCTGCATTCTACAATCCTTCTACGTATGGTTTCTCTTGACACTCGCATTGCTAACGTGTTTTTTATTTGATTTGCAGACAGGCTTTCATTTGAAGCCAATCTTCGTATTTGTCTATCATCCCGAATGCTGGTCACTCGAGGCCTCCCAGATCGTGATTTTGGTTGATACTGATCACCCCGGGATAACACTCGATAAATGCCTCGCTTTGAACGGTTCAATGCAACAGAAATTTGAGTAACAGATTTACCTTTAGTTTTCAGCCTCCAAATCTTCAAAATCTCGTCATTCGTAAATTGCTTTGACTTCGGCATCGTTCTAAGCATTCTAAATTATTTCAGGCCTTATATAACAACTCTGGGAAACGCCCCTTCGATCACTTGGGAACTTCGCGCCGTTAATTTGCATAAATCTGACATATGTGCCTAAACATTTGTGGCATGCAGATTCCAATATTACGGTGTTGGGATATTTTGTTTCAGTACTTTTGGTAATCTTTTAAGTTGCACAATTTATTATTGGTTCTAGGATTATTTAGATACAATATCGGCGAAGTTCAATGCAAATTCTCGCTTTTATTTATAATTTGCCTCTGTGTCTAAACTTTTGTGCAGGCCTGTACCATCGTATTTGTAGATGAAAATTTTTTACGTTCAAACTCAGCTATACGGTTTAGCAACCCTTCATTTATACATAAGAAGATTTAACCTAAGGAGAAATAATAAAGGCGAAATAATTCCACAATGGCCTATTCGATAGCAACATAAATGGGATAACAGATTCGCTTTTAAGCCAATTACAATAGAGTAACTTTAATCCGAACCTTAACAGGTTATCACATGAGCTGTTAAAACGTAATTTAAGTGTATATAGCATTTTAACTTTTACAACTCACGATCTGTAAATTCGCATGGCTGTAATCATTGCTTTATATTATTTGAAGAATCATAGTAGGCACTGCCTTATCCATTTGCTGTCGCTCACTACCAATGTCGACGTCAATAGTCACCAATAAATACAAATATTGGCACGCTCATAGCCGACACAACAAAGCACTCTGGCCAGGCCCCTCCTGAATTCTGCCTTTGTCCGCACATCACTGTCGTTTGCATGTAAAGTGGTGTCCTATGTGAGAGCTATGGATAGCGAGATAATAGAGCTAGTGGTGTTTAGAAATATTTCCATTTGTATAGAACCGGACGATCGTCGTTTACGCATTCAAAACTAAACCGTATAGTGAGGTCCCAGATAGCAAAGAACGTCCTAGGGACGTCTACAGGATATCCAGAACATCCTCAGTACGTCCCATGTAAGATCTTTGCTCTTTGGGGTATGGTACGGAAGGTATATAACCACATGTGAGATATATAATCATATACTAAACCGTATATAACAGACATAACTTTTGTTTTACATCATACACTTTAGAGAATGGAATTTGACAGCCAATTTCAACAATATCAGTTTTTTAGAAAGAAATATTTTGGCCCAGATTTCTTTTCTATCTAAGGCTCTACCCATTGCGATCATGGGGGTCGTTTAAGGGGGCCCAGGAGTCAGTTCCATTCTAGAATTGAAATATATGCAATATTTTTAATACATTAAAAGTTTAAATTGTTTATTTGTTTCTGGTTACCATTGGAAAAAAATTCCCCCCCCCACCCTGTGTAATTTTCATTAACGGTGAACTTGACCTCGATACTTGTATTAAGGACATACAGAATGCAAGAGGATAACTGCTCGAGACAATACAAATTGATTTTACAGTAATCGTTACAAATGCAGCATTTAATTCCCTAGTTATGACAAAATTTAAAAAGATTGGATATCTATTTTGGACTCTGAAAGTAATAATTTAATAAAAATGAAAGCCAAGATTTCTTTTTCATCAAAATTAAAAGTCCTAGAACCAAACAATGAGAGTCATTGGATTTAAATAAAATAAGAGATTAAAATATTTATGAACTTACATAGATATTATGTGGATCAGTCTCATATGCAGTGAAACTTTCTTAAGGCGACCGCCGTCCGTTCTGTGAAAAAGCGGTCGCTCAGAAAGATGGTTTTTAATGGGGTGTATAAGGCGAAGGAGCGATAAATATTAAATTAAATAGAAAACGATGGAAATTATATACATAGGGTAAATCCGGGTTACATGCCACATGCGATATAGATTGCGCACCCCCTAGTTTTGAAACGGGCTGTGGGATGACACTGCAAAAAATACCAAATGTGCGCCATTTAGTATTTGAAGCGTGTTTGGTAAAAACATCGTGTTCCTGTGCCTTTTTGTTTTTAAATTAACAAATATATAAGGTGAGTTATAGAGTTTATTATGAAATATTTTCGTGTGCTATCGTATTTTGTATATTACAGCTAAGACTTTAACGATGTCAGTGGATTCCCTGTTTGAGCGAAGCATAGTCTTAGTATAGAGTGTTTTTATTGTTATTTCGCCATGTTTGAATTCAAGATCAGGAAGGCGTGGGGTGAGGCATCTATACCTTACAAATTGGTATACATGCCGCAGTTAAAATCAGGGACATATGCCGCGCGTATTCTTTCGGATGTTAATTTTAATTTTGAGAATTTTTTGTTATTTTGCGCCAAATGCCGTTAAATATAATCGCAAATCCTAGCCAAATGTCTCCAATTTAATTATAATTTTCTTTTCTTACAAATACATAAAAATATCATCAAAGTTTTCAAAAAATCCGCCAAATTCATAAAAAAGCTCTCCAAAATTCTTTTTTTTTTCGTCATTATTGATACTGGAACCATCGCATAAACATGCACTTGAGTCGAAAGCATAAGACCTTGCAGATACAGAGCCATCCACGAGTAAAGGTTTGCCTGAAAAGAATATTGCAACTCCATCGAAATATTTGCATGCAATATCTCCAATTTCAAAACTAAA
Source organism: Dysdera silvatica (assembly GCA_006491805.2). Taxonomy (NCBI): domain Eukaryota; kingdom Metazoa; phylum Arthropoda; class Arachnida; order Araneae; family Dysderidae; genus Dysdera; species Dysdera silvatica. The sequence goes on from QLNU02015270.1 coordinate 79,666,612, forward strand.
TAAAGAAAAAAGGAAAGGCAATGAAGAAATAGGCACTTGTCTTAACTATTGCAGAAAACAGAAGACCGTTAAAAGAAAGATAGTAGAAGAAAGTTGGAAAAGAAAGAAATAGAAATAACGATAGAAGGTGGTTAGATTATGAACAGGCCCATCTGTCATTTAAAAATAGATTCGTTCAGTGATTCGTCCAGTAAACGATCTCTTACACCGCTATAAGGTGGTATAACTTGTTTAGTAGTAATACAGATATCGAGGAATATGCTTATTGAAAGCATTGTAAATAAGATACTCTGAAAGTCCACAATATACGATATATTATATGAAGTAGTGCTTATTTAAACTTCTTTATTTATACTTTAAGTAAGTCCCTCCGACTTCATTGCTGTTAAAGCAATAAGACTCTATTTTTGTTCCAGCATATATTTTTCTTAAATTTTTACTAGGCTCTGCGAATAGCCGTGGGCATATTGAAAGGAATTTTGCATAAAGAAATTTAACCAATATATTAGTTTTCACGGTGAGCACGTAACAATCATTTTGGAATTTTTTAACTAGTTGTAACGTCCGTTTCCTTCATTAATTTTGAAGGTAAAAACAAAATAATGATACAACGAAATGCATCGCGTGGTTTGAAAGAATAGTGCAAATTGTTGTAGAAGGCTTAGAATTTTTTGTTTCTGATGCAAATTTGGCTCGTTATTTACCTTAATATTCTTTAATTTTATTACTACAGCTTGCCATGTTTCCAGATAAATTAAGTTTAAACATAAAAAATAGTTTTGAGTCGTTTATTAAATTGGAACTCCTTCCTTTCTGATGTCATTTATTATTCATTTAAAGGTTGAAAAACTTTCCGTCTACTTCTGTCTCAGATAACTTTATAGAAATAACATTATCATTGTAGACTTTTGATTAATTATTTGCCAACAGATGGCGGCAGACACGGCAACAAAACTTAAAATGACTCTATTTTGGCGTCTTTTATGATGTAAACAACAGCCATCTTGAAAATTTTTCGCATGTTGTGTATTCGTCGCCCGTTGTCCCGTGAAAAAATTGGAAATGCTTTTGTAAATCACTGTTGTTTCGTGAAATCTGTGTAATCTGTAAGAAGCTGTATCTATTAGATTCAGATATAAACATCAAGCTTGTTGATTCTGTAAAAGAAAGCAGTAGTAATAAATTGCTGAAGATGTTCTCAGGGATCTTTGACGGAAAGTGAACTTGAGGATCTTTAATATGAAACTGATAATGGTGATAATGATACTTCTGAAGTAGGGGACCATTTGTCGGATGCAGATATGTATAGCAAATCGGATGATGAGGGTGCGGAACCTAAAATTTCAGCGAATACTGCTGTCGATAATTACGTAACTTCAAAAGTGGAAATATGGTTTCCAACTGCAAGGCGATTAATAAAGAAGGAAGATTTTCCTCCTAAAATATTAGGTTGAATCCTGGACCAACAAGACACGTTACAGCTAGAATATATGACGTGAAATCCTCCTGCTTATTTTTTACGCCAAAAACTGTAAACTCAATTTTGAGGATGTCCGATTTAGAAGAAAGACTTTGTGGTGACAAGTTGCAAGAATGAACACTAGTTGAATTAGAAGTATTTCAGTCTGCTGCGTTTAGCTGGAATTTACAAATCTCATAGAGAGAGGCAACCTGCAGCTTATGGGATGGAAATGTTGGTCGTCCTATATTTAGGGCAACGATATCTCTGCCATGATTTCATGTAATTTCACGAATAATTCACTTTGATGATAAAGAAACTTGATCAAAACGGCGCCAGACTGGTAAGTTAGCTGCCATGATGGACTTACGGGATGAACGGGTTCAAATCTTGCCTAAGGTCTACAATGTTAACGAAAATGTAACAGTAGATGAGCAATCGGTACCACTTCAAATTAAATTCTTTATTTAGACGGCACAGATACAGTCCGTATATTTCTTTGAACTTCAATAAACAACCACAAGCAGTTTGAATACCACCAATTCGAAATTTAATTAATAAGACTAAGGCTGTTTCTTATAGCAATGTACCAGAAACTAGAATGTTGAATACTCTTGCTTCGTTGTAACGTTACTTCTTTTGTTTTAGAACAATGCATATTCAAACGTGTATTCGATAGCGATTAGTAATTTTGTTCAATTTTGTACAACTTTAATAAATTTTCGTGGCTTGCCAAGATGCTTTTAAAAGGGCAGCTAAAATATTGCTCATCTAACTATAACTTTTCTCACAATTCTTTTTCTGACTTTTATTTATTCTTTATTTTGAAACGTAAGAGCTCTTTTTTTGGCGGCTAATTCTCAACCCATAAAATTAAACTTGAACAAAAAATAAGAACTCCATATCTTTCCGTATAAAGGGAACATTATTACTTCAGGCAAATGATTGGAGTATTTTCATTCAGCGGCAGAAAATGGGGAAGAGCAAAGTCAAACACCGATAAATAGAAAGTCGTTGACTGAAAATTTATTAATGTAATGAAGCATTTTCCGCGATCGCAAAACACCGTTTTTAAATGCAAAGGGTCGCTAAGAACAACGACGTCATTAAGAAAGATTAATGATATTAATGAAATAGAAAAGTCGTTAATTGGAGGTTTATTAAAACAATTAAGTATTTTCCGGGACAGCAAAATACCATAATTAAATGCAAAGTGCCAACCATGGGTTACACGTCGGAGACATAAAAAATCGATATTTGCACGTATAATGTTTTAACGTATAATGTTTTGTTAAAACCACTTTTGTGGGTTTAACGTCAGTTCGGCCTTTAACAAAGCTTTCAGTTTCTAATACAGCAACTGTCTTATTATCAGCAGACATTGCACTACAGTTTTTAGCAATGTGACCGATAATTCCACAATGAAAACACCGAGGTCCCGTAGACCGAGGTTTGAATTCAACCGGTTCCCTTCTTACCTCACTAGCAGCAGTTTATTTAGTTATTACTACATGTTTTTTAATAGTAGGACAACTGTCCCTCTCTAACTCACGTACCAATGCTAACAATTCCGATACTGTGCTTATAACTCTACAGCGTAATACCAACCGATACTCACCGCCAAGTTGCTCTTTAATAATTTCAATAATTTAACTCCCATTGTAATCCCTAGTCCACAATTGGTATAACTCAATTGTTTCCAAGACAAAATCTGTTACTGACTTTATCATTAGATTCGAAACTTCTTGAAAATAATAGATGAACAATTTCCGTTCGGTTTTTGAAACGTAGATACATCTCTTAAAATTGTACAAAATTCAGTCCATGGATGTTCAGAATCCAATTTAATTTGGAGTTTACCCATGAATCTCGACCATTTCTATACCTCTTCTTAGAGATCTAAAGCCGCCAATCTCAATAAATCTGCTTCACATAATCGGTAAAGAACACCCCTGTCTTGGTAATAATCCAAAAACTCTTACATTGCCTCGGCCATCAAACGTTTTCTGAAAATTAGGAAAATTTTCTATACGTGTCTACCCTGGAACCCCCTGTGGCACAAACATACTAGATTCTCCTTGAGGAACAAATTCCTCTTCTAAATTAACAAGGGTATATTCCGATTTCAATCTAATCCGAGGGATGTCACTGAACCATATTTGTGACGGTCTATTAAAAATACCTCAGGTTTCCATAGTGAACATAAGCAGGGGATTTTTTTTTTATATATTATAAAATTAAATTTACCTCTATTAAACACGCCGTTCCTACAGGGAAGTATCGCAGCAGGGGGCTCCTAACAGGAGTCACTAAAAAGTTATAGACAACCCCTCCCCCCCCAACAATGAATTCCAATACTAACACCGGGTGGACGGCTGGTACTTAGTAACCTGAAAAAAAAAGAAAGAATTAACTTCAATTTTAACACATTTTCCCCCTCACTATTCACTTATTACAGTACAGTATCCAAATTTAAAGGACCCCAATTATACATCAATAACACACGATCATATTTTTGTCACAAATCCAATTGCCAAACAAACATTGTTGACCAACAGGCTTGACTAATAGTAAAGAGTTAAATTTGGCGTTAGTACATAATAATCCACATTTTTCGCCAAATGGAACATATACCACACAGTACCAGTAACTCAAGGCCAATGTAACCAATTAGTATTTTTAGGCTGGGGCAAAAAATCCTTCTCGGTGTTGGCCAATATAAGAACACGTTAGACAACTATATAGCACTTTTATATACCTATTTGGGCGCCCATATAACAACTAGAGTCTAATCCTCATAACGGTGATTTACTTTTAACTCCGCGTATAAAAGTTTACTATCTGTTACAAATTTATCAGTAAATCGAGTGCTGAGCGTTGGCAGACATTGGCAAACAACATACGAGAATGCGAACAGGTGTTTATTGTGTTCTAGAAGTTACAACAATAGAAAAAACGTTCAGGCCCAAACCAGACCATACTTTCGAGCGAGTGTCGGTACTGGAACTGTTCAACTACTCTTGGTAACTCGAACTGCTTAAGAACATATCCACTAGTGAGAATCGACCTGGGCACTGTTAATACAAATATATTAAACACATTAGCTAAACAAATGGCGTAATATCTAACTAGCAATTCTGAAATAAAGCAACATTAAACAGAAGGGAATAACATTGACTTAGTATCCAGTGACTGACGTTTGGGCTCTTCTACACAGGTCCCTCTAATCACTTGGACTCAATTCTGGGTTTAATCCACAAGTCCCACTAAACCAATAAGCTAGTTCTTGTAACCGACAAATTCACTTCCAAGTTACTCTCGTTCCTTATTAACAAGTCCCGAAATGTCCTAACTGGTCAAGTAAAGTCTAAGATAAACTATTGAGTACAGTTTTACACTGGTTAGTTTTAATTAGAAGATATAACAAAACAATATCGCCCTTTGGCAGTCCGTTGAATCAGTCTCTTCAATCCAATGCAACAGCTTAACGTCTCTTGCGGCGCAAGGTCTACAGTCATTGAGCACACTTCTTTAATCTGCAGACTGGCAACGCCAATCCCTCTGCTTCCACTAAGCTTCTACTTCTCCGGCAATTTTTCGCCACTAGCATTCAGTGAATAACTTAGAGCTACGGTCCTTGCTCTGCAACCACTCGACTATTTTCCTTTACGTAGCCAGGGTTGAACAAGCGAACACATAATTTAGAAAGGTAAGCCCACGCTTACTGGGCAAACATTACAACTCTACCTTGCGTCTTATTACAAGCCCCACATGAGCGCCGAGTGCACCGATAACCTCGAACGTCTGACAATGAGTCTCCGTGTCTCCGTCACGACATTTTCACAGTGGATGTTAAACACATTAATCTTATTTTCAACACATATACAAAAAGGAGGCCGGACTGACGTCATCCCGTCTCCGAAGCCTCCTGACGGCAACAGTAACTACCCAGTTGATTTTGATTCTAACTTCACGACTAAACCGGTATCTCCGGCCCGTCGTTAACTGCAACGTTAAAAAAACGTTAAAAATACCGTCATTAACTGCAACGACGTCATTAAACAAGGTTAATGACATAACGAAATGGAAAATCTCATTATTTGGGAATTTATTAATGCCATGATGCATTTTTTGTCGTTTAAAAGAAATAGTCTTTAATTCAAACGACATTATTATGTGAAATTACTGCTAATAGTATGAGTATGAACAGTAATGAAAAACCTTTGTTACAGTATTCAAAACTCCATGCTAAAATCATTAAGAAAATCGATTCTTATAGTCAAAATTAACAACGTAAAATGTTTACCATCAATGTTTACCATAAAATGGTTACCATCAAAGAAATTTTTAAATATACTGCATAAAAAAAATATTACATTCCGAGGTTTTACAAACAATCCTCAAGTCCTGAAACGAAAAATAAAGCTGTTACTCGAAAGAAAAATCGCACAGGGGATTAAATTTTAATGATCTAAAAAAAAGCAATATTCATATATTGAAAAGTAAGTAGTCTACTATAAGTTCCCTAACTTGAAATCAAAGAAAGCGATTTTTACTTTCTCAACTCAACTTTTATAAAACAACAGCAAGATTTATTCAAGGTTCTTAATAATGCGTGGGTTTTTGGAGCATAATGAAATCTTATCTTTACATTTCCCTTTTTTCCAAAAGCTACCAGACAGCAGGGCTTTTAAAACATAGCTCAAATTTGCAATCTCTATAAACTTGAAGGAATGCCAATATCGGTAAATTTTATGCTGCATTTTTACGTATTTAGCTAATTAATTATTTGGTATTACATACCAGCCTTAATAGCTTTTTAAACTTGACAGGTTTTGATCTAACAAGACTGTTTTTTCACTATTTTACACTTGAACGAAAATAAAATGCTCCACCGTAACTTTTAATGTTGGTTTTCGGAAACACTTTTTTGGAACACAAAAGAGGAAATCATACCTTCCTTTCGTATTCCAGTAAATTTATATCCTGTTTTATTTAGAAGGTGCATCGTAATATATTACTTACTGTTTTTATTGGGATGCATTTATTAAATACAATTTTTATTACGATCTGAAGGCAACAAAAACTACTCGGAATGGATTGTATTTTATAATGTAAATGATAATATAAAGATATATTGTAATAAGAAGAATGGTTGGTTGTATTTTTATGGCTCAAGAACAGCAAGGGCCATTCTGCACCAATCAGCCTGGAACCGTACATACGGTGTAAAATGATGTTAAATTAAAGCTGGGAAAGTAAAAATATATTGGATGTAATGTATTGAATATAACAAACGACATGATGTTAAAATCAGATGAGATGCGAGTAGCCAATGTTAGATGAAAAGTTAAAAATGATTTCATGACTAAAAGAATCGCCTAAACTACAACGAGGTGTAAAAATGTTTTGGTTAAAAGTTAATGTACGTTGCTGGTTGAGATTAGAACAAATACATAAAACATGTAAAACATTAAATGCTTGAACACGTGTTGCACACATCGGGGCGTCTTCTCTCTTTAAGAGATATTGAGTGAGAACCATATATGACCGATGAAAATCTACGCAGAGTGACCTCTTTACGACGGTTACTCCTATAGCTAGACAGCCACACCTCAATACGAGATTTAATGAGGTAAATCTTATTAAAGACTGGCTCCTCCCACTCCAACTGCCATTTTTTGTACAGATAGGCAAAGACATAAGATTTATGATCTAGAAATGGAATGGTCATATATTCAGGTAAGTAAGAAGAATGATTTCATTAGTATTACACTTGATTCTCTACTTTTATGGTTCAAGCTAGAACTATTTTTTGTTTTTGTGATTAAAAGAGCTGCAAAAAATAGCCATGTCCATGGTTAGAAAAGGGGTATGCATGGCTGTTCGCAGTGGCTTAGCAGTCAGTGATATTGGAACGATATCTTAAGAACCGTGTTTCAAGTACAGCGTATATAAGAGAGCTTCATTTGTATTTTATTCGCCATGATTACAAAGATCATGCTGCGCAGGACTTACGTTTTCATTTGCATTTAATTTTTTTCACTTGCCTTTTTAAACAATAAATTTTATTAATTATTGGCATAAATCTATAAAAGGGCGCTGTTCATCTTTTCGTTTCATTCTCATACAAGTGTTTGTTTCTTTGTACGTGAAAATTTCATTATTTATATTTGCAGAGTTTTTATGATTTTTGTCGATCTCTGTTATTTCAAAGTTTGAGACTGAACACACCTTCTTCGGATAGGGGGGGGCTTTCTATTGGGTAGATTTATTATTTTTTGTAAATGTCTTGGTTGTTCCAAGTAGAAAATGTCTGTTTTCTCTTCAGCTCGTGGATTCCGATTTTGAGCAGGCCACAGACGAATACGACTCGCAACGACAGCAACTGTAATGAAATGGATGAAATGTTTACTGGGCAAAAGTGAATAATATGTCCGTAATTTTCTACCAGAAGTAACGCTTACCTTGTAAGACGTTGACTAAGTGGTCAAATTTCTCTTTATTGCTATTTTACTGTATGAACCATCTCGAAGCGTAGGCTTAAATTTGGACAAATGAGGCAGAAGTTGATAATTTCCTACACTCTTTTCACTATTAATTAAAAGATCAAGGTTTTTCACTTGTTAGCATTCAATGAGTAACAGTAAACAATCTTAAATTCTCTGGCTCATCTCCACATTTTGAAAGCACATGATCCACAAAATAACAGGATCCGTGAACCTCATGAAATAATTATTTTGTAAATTCTAAACAAAGGACTCAATGGCATTTTGACCAGTAACGAGCTGGTCTTCATTAGGGGATAAACAACAATACTTTTTATCTCTTGATGAAGACCAGCGCGTCACTGGCCGAAATGCTATTGAGTCCATTTTAAAATTTGTATTAGTTCTACACACAATTAATAAGTCGAAAATTTCAATTTTATTTTTAATTTCGAATTTGCGTAATTCAACATGGTGTACCTCAACGAAAGTACGGTACATAGTTAGCTATTAAATGTAGCAATTATATATCAAACAAAGACAGCCTTAACATAGGTTTAATTTAGGAAGAGGTGTAAAAATACACCGCATTAACATTTAGAAAAAAAAGCCCAGGTTCAGATTGTTTTCTGACATTCATTGGTTTGAAAAAGTACGTTAGTTTTGCTGGATTTGTTTGCTATTTATTTCTTCAGTCAATAAATGACGGAAGTGCCGTAAGTTTTCATAATATGTAAATTCATTTTTATTTGACAATTGTTCAACATTCTATTATTCCTCGTCCTCCGAACATTCTGCTTCTTCAGTTAAACTGGCAACAATTTCTTCTTCGGTCAAAATCTGAAAGTCAGAGTCGTCTTCCCCTGCTTCAAACCAGACCACCCCATCATCCAAGGACACTGTAGATTCCTTTCCTCTTCCGCTCTGTAGAGTGTTAAGGTAAGCTTCTATCTTACAATTTTGTACATCTGGAGTTGTTTTTGCATTATCCAAAGCTTTTTCCCATGCAATGGCCGAAATAGTTTGTTTGATTTATTGAACCGCATCAGAAAAATTATAAATCCTGGATCGAACGTTGTGTGACTTTCAATTTTGAAGAATCTGTTGTCCCCTTCCCACTTCTTCAACGGATGGCTACTAAACCTGTAGTATTTCACTGACTTTCGTTTCATACAGCCTCTTTGCTGAGTAGATCACACCTTAATCCATTGGTTGGAACACGGATGTTGTATTGGGTGGAAGGAACATACGCTTTATCATTTTCTCTTTTTTGCAGAGTTTGTCCTCATCAGCAGGTGTTGGTGCATTATCTTAAACAACCAGGGCCTTTATTTCTTCTTCTGGAATCTTTATATATTCAATCTGGTGTTTTTTTAATTTCTGGTACAGTTGTAGGAAACCAATCATTTATAATTTTAGTTATAAACCATGCATTGCGAGAACTATAATAGAGAACTTAGGTATTGTGCATCACATTTTTAGTGCCTCAGAATTTTTGCTTTTACCGACGATAAATTTTTGAGCAAATTGCAACCATCTACATTCACACACCACAACGCTGACAAACGTTTCTTGTTCATTTTTCTGTCAGGTGTAGTTTCTATGGCTTCTGAATATTTTGTATTTTCCCGGTGATTTCACCAAGAGAAACCAGTCTCGTACAAATATAAATTTAGCTCCACCGATAACTCTTATTTTTAATCACATCATTCAGTTTTTTCTAAATGTCTCAACAGCTTGGAAATCTTATACGTCATATATTCTAGCTGTAACGTGTCTTGTTGGTCCAGGATTCAACCTAATATTTTAGGAGGAAAATCTTCCTTCTTTATTAATCGCCTTGCAGTTGCAAACCGTATTGCCACTTTTCAAGTTACGTAATTATCGACAACAGTATTCTCTGAAATTGTAGGTCCCGCACCTCATCATCCGATTTGCTATACATATCTGCATCCGACAAATGGTCCCCTACTTCAGAAGTATCATTATCACCATTATCAGTTTCATATTAAAGATCCTCAAGTTCACTTTCCGTCAAAGATCTCTGAGAACATCTTCAGCAATTTATTACTACTGCTTTCTTTTACAGAATCAATAAGTTTGATGTTTATGTCTGAATCTAATAGATACAGCTTCTTGAAGATTACACAAATTTCATGAAACAACAGTGATTTACAAAAGCATTTCCAATTTTTTCACGAGACAACGAGCGACGAATACACAACATGCGAAAAATTTTCAAGATGGCTGTTGTTTACATCACAAAAGACGCCAAAATAAAGTCATTTTAAGTTTTGTTGCCGTGTCTGGCGCCATCTGTTGGCAAATAATTTATAATAATTATTTATAAAATGATGTTAAATCGAAGCTGAGAAAGTAAAAATATATCGGATGTAATGCATTGAATATGGCATATGACATGATGTAAAAATTAGATGAGATGCGAGTAGCCAATATTAGATAAAAAGTTAAAAATGAGTTCATGACTAAAAGAATCGCCTAAAATACCACGAAGGGTAAAATTGTTTTTGTTAAAGGTTAATGTACGTTTCTGGTTAAGATTAGGACAAATACATAAAACATGTAAAACATCCAATGCTTCACCACATGTAGTACACATCGGGGCGTCTTCTCCCTTTAAGAGATAATGAGTGAGAAGCGTGTATTCCCGATGACAAGTCTACCCAGAATGACCTCTTTACCACGGTTACTCCTATAGTTAGACCGCCACAACTCAATACGAGGTTTAATGAGGTAAATCTTATCAAAGACTGGCTCGTCCCATTCCAACTGCCACTTTTTGTACAGATACGAAGAGACATAAAATTCATGATTTAGAAATGGAATGGTCATAAATTCAGGTAAGTAAGAAGAATGATTTTATTAGTATTACTTTTGACTCTCTACATTTATGGTTCAAGCTAGAGCTATTTTTTGTTTCTTGGATTAAAAGTGCTGCAAAATATAGCCAGGCCCATGGGCAGGAAAGGGCTATGCATGGCTGTTCGCAGTGACTTAGCAGTCAATGTATTGGAACGATATCTTAAGGACTGTTGGTTCTAAGTACGGCGTATATAAGAGAGCTTTGTTTTTGTTTTATTCGCCAAGACAGCAAATATAATGCTGCGCAGGACGTACGTTTTCATTTGCATTTACTTTAGTTTTCTTCTCTTTTTAAATAATAAATTTTATTAATTATTGGCATAAATCTATGAATGTGCTGTTCATCTTTTCGTTCCATTCTCATATTAGGTTTTGTTTCTTTGTACAAATTTCATTATTTGTATTTGCAGAGTTTTTAGATTTTTGTCAATATCTTATATTTAAAAGTTTGAGACTGAACACACCTTCTTTCGATAGGAAGGCATTCTATTGGGTAGTTTTTATTATTTTTTGCAAATGTCTTGTTTGTTCTAATTAGATAATGTCTTGTTTCCTTTCAGCTCGTGGACTCCCATTTTCAGCAGGCCACAGACAACTACAACTCGCAACGAGAGCAACTGTAATGAAATGGATGAAATATTTACTGGGCAAAAGTAAATAATGTGTCTATAATTTTCTACCAAAAGTAACACTTACCTTGTAAGACGTTGACAAAGTGGTCATATTTCTGTATATTGCTATTTTATTCTACCGTCTAGAAGCGTATGCTTAAATGTGGAAAAATGAGGCAGAAGTAGATAATTTCCTACACTCTTTTCACTTTTAATTTTAACATAGGTTTAAATTTGAAACACACTGCACGTAATTTGGAAAAAAAAAGTCCAGGTTCAGGTTGTTTGCTAACATTCATTGGTTTGAAAAAATAAGTTAGTTTTTGCTGGATTTGTTAGCTATTTATTTCTTCAGTTAATAAATGATGGAGGTGCCGTAAGTTTTCATAATATGTAAATTCACTTCTTTGCACAATTGTTCGACATCCTCTTTTTCCTCGTCCTCCGAACATTCTGCTTCTTCAGTAACACTGGCAATAATTTCTTCTTCGGTCAAAATCTGAAAGCCAGAGTCGTCTTCGTCTTCTTCAAACCAGACCACCCCATCATCCAAGGACATTATATATTCCATTCCTCTTCCGCTCTACAGGGTGTTAAAGTAAGCTTCTGTCTTATAATTTTCTACTTCTGGAGTTGTTTCTGCATTATCCAAAGCTTTTTCCCATGCCATGGCCGAAGTAGTTTGTCTGATTTATATAACGGCATCAGCAAAATTGTAAATCCTGGATCGAATGTTGCGTGACTTTGAATTTTGAAGAATCTGTTGTCCCCTCCTGCCTTCTTCAACGGATGACTATTAAACCAGTAACATTTCACTGACTTTACTTTCATACAGCCTCTTTGCGGAGTAGATCACACCTTAATCCATTGGCTGGAACACGGATGTTGTATTGGGTGGAAGGAACATACGCTTGATCATTTTCTCTTTTCTGCAGAGTTTGTCCTCATCAGCAGGTGTTGGCGCATTATCTTAAACAACCAGGGCCTGTATTTCTTCTTCTGAAATTTTTAAATATTCAATGTAGTGTTTTTTAATTTCTGGTACAGTCGTAGGAAACCAATCATTTATAAATTTAGTTATTGACCATGCATTGCGAGAACTATAATAGAGAACGTGGGGATTGTCCATCACGTTTCTAGTGCCTCAGAATTTTTGCTTTTACCGACGGTAAATTTTTAAGCAAATCGCAACCATCTCCATTCACGCACCACAATGCTGTCACACGTTTCTTGCTTATTTTTCTGTCAGGTGTAGTTTTTATGGCTTCTGAATATTTTGTATTGTCCGGAAGATTTCTCCACAAGAAAATAGTTTCGTAAAAATATAAATTTGGCTTCACTGATAACTCTTATGTTTAATCACATCATTCACTTTTTTCTAAATGTCTCAACAGATTCAACATCTGTATTGAATTTTTCTCCACAAATTTTCTTCAAAACCCGTCAGATACAAATAAGCATCATTTATTATTACAGTTTTACAACTCCCTTTAACCGTCAGTTATAGTAGGGTCTATTATAATGAGGTTCTATTGTAATGCATTTTGTTGGGTGCAGTTAAGGTGCTGTTAGACTGTACCATGCTTCGAAGGACTTCAATTAAACCTATACGGTTCGATGTAAGGATTCTTTAACTATTTGGCAAGACAATCAGGAATATTGTTTCTAAACTCTTCCCATACGACATCCTATAGGAAAACAATTACTGGTAGATAGTATTTTAAAGTAAAATAATTGAATACTACTCTTAGATTTGTGCTTTCGTGTTTGATTGTGCACAAATATGGAAAGATTTTCCATTCCTCCACCACACTTTTCTCAGAAAAGATCTTCCAAGAACACTGAGTAGGTAGTTACAGATCATTCAAATAATTACGGACATTTGATCCTGCAATTGGAAGGCCAACAACGTTCTTGATGCCATCGACTTCAATAATAGAATGTTTTTTCTACTTAGCAATTTATCCGTATTTCGTTTCCTAAGACCTGAAGCATTCTTAGTTGCTGAAGAAGTGGAAAATTCTATGAAGTTTGCATTTACTGGTCAAATGAATATTAATTCGTTTTCATGAATGATGCAATTTTATTTTGTATAGTGCACATCACTTGTGCTGCCTTGGGAATTAATTCTAAGTATTGCAAACCTTTTCAACTTCAGAAATATTTTCTTTTTTAGTTTTATTTTCAATATTCTCCTGCGGAATCACTATTTTTTCCTCTTCTGCTTCTCATTTTTGAAATCCTTACTTCTCACTATTTTCCATTTAGTCTTCAATTTTGTATTTTTTACAGAAAAGATACTTTTCAACTTTCTGCTAAATTCCAAACTAACTTTCTCCAAAATTTAAAAATTCAAAACTTTCTCCAACATTTATTTGCTATCACTGGAAAGTCTTCACGTCCTTTTTTTCTCTGGGAATTTCAACTTCTTTTACTTTTTCCGAAATACATACCTTTTTCTCTCTGTTTTTCTTTTTTTCCTCTGTAACGTCCAACTTTTTCTCCTTTATCTAGAGCGTCTAATTTTATTATTCCCTTAAAACAGCTTTTTTCACTTTCTAATAAAACTTACTTTTTCTTTTGATTTCTTAAAGGGTATGCACTTTAATCCATCCTCCGATTTACAATACATATGCTTTCTCTTTCCCTCAACTCATTATATGTAACATTAATTTATTCATTTTCCGTTGAAATCAGGGCTTGTGTGCAATAAAATTTCTAAACGTTTTTAGCATCTGAATATATGATAAAGTTCGAATTTCTTTCGAAAAACAATTGATGAGAATGTTCCACATGATAGTCTTATTTGTTCTTTAATTCTGAAATCGAACGAAACAGGCCGTACATTGGGGCTTTTAATTGTTGATGTTATTTATGGGTTAATGCTAATATGAATTTCGTGTGTGGACCATAATATGTCTCACATTGTGCCTTTTGAAACGACTGTTGTTGATTTTGACCGCTATTTTGATTTCGTCTTCGCCGTTTAATTATATAGGCTATTGATTCTGTAAAAGGAAAATGACATTGCAATATTTGGTTCAAAATAAGGTTTCTGTATTTTGCATTGAATTTTCTTTTTTTTTAATCTTCTTTTTGTTTCCGGCATTTTTGATGGCTTTATAGCTCCTGGACATTTTGTAATATTTTTGTACCTCCAGTTCTGTTACTTTTACCGGTACGGTGGGATCGAAGGTCCAGTTTGACTATTGGTTTAGGAAAGATGAAAGCTGGTAATTGTTGAGCTTTAATCGGAATTCCAAAGGACTGTTTCCGATTTGCTTGACTCGCCCGCTGCGTATGATATGCAATGACTGCCTTCAATATTGCGGGATGAAGCTTAATTTGATATCGTTTCTTACTGGTCTTACTACTTTTCTTTCGCTTGAGTTTTATTTTGTGGGTGATTTGGCGGTAAAATGGTTTATTGTTAGAACGCCTTGGTGGATGACTAGGTCTATTGATCCATGTGATAGCACAAGTTCTTGTGGACGGTAGTAAATTTTGAAAAGAGCACGATCCTGTTTCTGTTATTTCATATGGCTTGGTCTTTCTTGGGGGTAAAACAGCTTCTGAAATGAAAGATAAATATTTGGTAAAATGGCAGAATTACCTTTGGAGTATATAAATATTTTATGTTCATTATTCTTACTTTAAAAATATAATTCGAAATAATACTATTTACAAAATTATGTACTCCGAGAGGATTGATTATTCGTGCAACATTTTAGTTATTATTTTGTTTATTCTTAAGTTTAAATTGCTTACCTTTTGTTAAGCATACGTCACTGTGTTTCCTCTTGAGCTTCTTTGAGAATTCGCAAAGGATAAAAGAGGTATCGGGCGTGCAGGATATTATGTGTTGGATTATGATCTTTCCGAATCTCCTGTTGTACTTCGTATATGGAGTGTTCATCCTCTTTTTCGCTTTGAATTCTATTGGATGAATAATTTTATGATAAATATCGGTTTTGTTTTGGCGACGAGGTTTACCGTGGAACAGGTTTTTGTGGGAACGAATGTGACAATTTAAATTCTCCTTATTAGTGGAGCCTTTACTAAAGTTATTCTCTTTTGCTGGTGTTGGATTGCTGGCTATTGCCAAATAAGTATCTGAAAAAGAAGTACTTCATCAGAAAGCATCGAAACAGCACGTGCAATAATTCATCATCCTTATGTTCTTATTATATAGTTTAATTATAAAAATATTACTTCAAACTAAAACAATTTTTTAGAAGTAATATATGTTTTCGTATATCTGATATTTAATTTAATTTTACTTATCTACTAGGATTAAAACTGCTTAAGCATAAATATTTAACCTGTATTGGAGTGTAAGTCGGCCGGTTCTACGTCCCTCAAGTGTTCAAAAAATGGCGATAAGAGGGCATTTTTGGCCGTTGTTCTGTTAGCTGGATCTTCGTGCAGTATTATTTGAAGCAAGGTATAAAGCTTTATGATTTCATTTATTGCAATGCTATCAACCGGAAATGTTTCTTGTATAGCAGCGGTAAAATTTTCTGGTATTAAAAGGTTTTGAATGACTGGTTTGATGTCGGTATCCCAGCTATATATATCAGTTATTATGTGGCGGCTCAAATATTTGTCCGTGAACGCTTCGATTATCATCATCCCATAGGCCCATATATCTACTGCAGCGCCATCTACTGCTTCATTGGGATCCCGATTAAAGGCTTCAGGTGGTCGGTATACGATTGGTATGCCTATGAGGTTGGATGGTATGGGATTGTTATTGTTATTGACCAGTGAGAAATCAGTTATACAGGCATGTCCATCGTATCCTATTAAAATATTGTCCATCTTAAGGTCACAGTGGCAATACGAACGCTCATGCATATATTCAAGTCCCAGAAGAATTTCTTTGAACCAAATTGTTAATTGTTTGTGGCTGTTTCCATCGTTAAGCAGATCCTTGGAGATGACGTTGCGTAAGGAATTAAATTTGAGTGGTACGATGAAAACTATTGCTTTGTTCGGCATTTCTAGGCGTTCTTCTATTGGAAGGATATACTTATGTTTGAGCTGGGGCCATATTTGCTCTTCGAGAGGTTTTTTATTTTTCGCTATTATGATCTTAGCAGCTTTCAAATTTTTCGTATTGGCGTCTTGAATTTTAATGACATCTCCGAAACCGCCTTCACCCAACATACTTATGAAGTTGTAGTTCTTGATTTTGAGGAAGTTTATTGCACTATTGATACCGTTTGCTCTCTCGTCATCATCGATGCTAATCTGCATCGACTCTTCGTCGTCACTCTGCCTTATATTGGCCATATTTTTCTCAATCAATGAAAACACTCGTATAAATAACACTAAACAATTTTTACGCTAAAATATCGCAAAACAGCAAATTTTTTCTGCATTATTCGATATTCTTTCATAAAATGATCCAATAATCAAATTAACTGGATATTTGCTCAACTCTGTAAGAAAATACTGTTGCCTTTTTTTATTATTCCTATTGTTTGCTGTGAAAGAATTTAGGCTGAAACAATTAAAATTTTATTTGTCAATTGATACAAAATAGAACTAACAATGATCTCACAGTTCGTATCATGGGAACACTATACAGCAGAAGTAAATGTGGCTAGTATTGTTGCTGTAACTAAACCTGTTCCACGTTAACGCATTCGCTTATCGTGCCATTATCCCAGGTTCAGCTCTCAACGTCGCAAAAAATTTAAAAAAAAATGCCAGACCAACAGTTTGTCATTGTAGACAATGGGATGGGCTCCCTAGGTATTAAGAGTTCCGGATTCTTAAATAAACTATAGTTCCCTTCGAATCATGACCGTTGCTCTCTTTGTGCAGTAAAATTCACTAACGCAAACTGCTCGCACCTTTTCTACATTTTTGCTTTAACTTATCCGTCAAAAAGTACTGGTGCCAGACTTAACTAAATATCAAAATATGATAATTTTGAAAATTAAGACTTTGCTTAATAGAAATGTTGAATATAATTTTATATTTTTATATAGTTTTTTATGATAAACTTTTGGTTGCGATTAATGCAATATAAGATTAAGAGTTTAATAATAATAATAGTAATAATAATAATACGATTATAATAATGTGCCGCAGTAATGCTTGCAAGTTGCGACGCAAAACAAACCACTCGAAGAATCCCCCCCCACCCCCACAAAAAAGGAAAAAGTTAAACAATAAGGGTTTTCATACCGTACACATTTAAACTCCGACATGAATCTTAATAAAATAATACCAAATGGCTGACTACTATTTTTTAGCAGAATTTTCATAAAAAGTTTTGTTTTGTATTTTTTGATTGCTCGTTAAATCCGATGTTCAAAAACACGTCCGCTGAAATCGGTTAAATTATTTAATTTATTAATTATTAGATTTAATCGTTATACAAAACTAAATCCATATTTTTGTCTCTATATCCGGAAACTGACTTAATACTGGCTCGTTGTGAGCAACCCCTACTCTATTATGCATTTCTCCCCTCATGGTTACTTAACCCAATGCAAAAAATTTCTTATAAATTGTAACAAACGATAAAATGCGCCTGACATATTTTGCTAGGATAATTTCATTCTTAAAAACTCCCATTAATTTTTTTTTCCCTTTACCACTAAACCTGACCCCTTAACGTTTGTTTACCCCAATGAACTAGTCTCCTCACTATCGGTATTTTTACTAACTTTTCCCTGCGAGTTGTGCTGAACATCCATTAGGATTAAAAATGCATATATAATGCCCTATATGGCGAAAATCTGAGATATGGCCTACTTCTGGCCTTTCTAATGGCCTGCGGTGATGAAGCGGTAACCCTTTCGCCCTATATGCCGTTAATTTGGGTTCGACCCCGAACGGAGCCAAATTATAAGAGCTTATTTAGAAATTATTTACTCTTCTCCGGGAGTTCGTTCGCTAAGCTCGAAGAAACCTGGATTCCCTGGGCAATTGTAATTCCCCCCGAAACACTGTATTTGATATTCTTGAATCGCAAAGCAAATGATTGAACAGTTTGCCTTGATCCTGTTTCTTGTTATTTATTTAGAATACACTGGATTGGACCGGAAAGCAAACAACTGCTTTTTGAGCGGCTCCACATCACGTGACGTTAAACGTAATTCATTGGCCACGTGAAGAAAATAGAAAGGACGTCTTATCCTTCCTAGCAAGCTCCTCGCTATTCTTCTAGTGTGTTAAAACGATCATGGTGCGGTACAGTGTAGCATATAATTGCAAGGAAAGGGGTGGGGAAGTAAGGCGGAATTTACTCATTTCACAGGCTTATTAATGTGTATATATCTTCTGTTCACATTGTAAATGATACGGTTCCCATTATCACACATAAACATTTCATTCACACATAAACACACACAAATTACCAAGAAAGGTACCAGCTTTAACCCAATACCAGAAAATATGGACAAAATAAGTCATTAAAATGTATAAAAAATAATATATAGCAATTATATAAAAAAATCGACATATTTTAAATATCATATTTCTTTTAAATTATTGAAAATATATTTTTACTTTGTCAGTTGGTTTTAAAATATAGGTATTTATGATATAAAAGCATATTAAAAATTTCAGAACTCTAGTGCGCATAGATCTGAAGATAATCTCTGCGCAATATAGAAAAAGTGATTTTGAGAAAAAAAGTGTTCAAGTTGGAACTTGGTAACAAGGTAACATGTAATAGTTATTTTTATTTTATGTAATAGTGAAAGAAGTAGTTGGAGTGATTAAATTGGAGAAAGATGAGTGGAGTGCTCTGTGATAGGAAAGTAAGTAGTAGGATGAAAGGAAAATTGTACAAAACTGTGGTCAGACCTGCAATGTTATGCGGGGCGGATACGTGGCCAATTACAAGAGCGCATGAAAGGAAGATGGAAGTGGCTGAGATGAGAATGTTGAGGTGGATGAATGGTGTTACAAGGAGGGATAAAATAAGGAATAACCTAATTAGAGGTACGGTCAAGGTTGGACCCATAGGAAGAAAAATACAAGAACATAGGTTAAGATGGCTTGGGCATATGGAGCGGAGAAATGAGGAATATGTGGGAAAGGTATTGGATAAGCTGGTGGTAATGGGTAAGAGGAAGAGGGGAAGACCACGGCTGAGATGGAAGGATAAAGTGACCGAAGATCTGGAAGAGTATGGATGGAGTAGAGAAGAGGCATTGGATAGAAGATTGTGGAAATGAAGATTAAAGGACCATAACGCCGACCCCGTATAACATGAGAAATGGCAAAGCGAAAGAAGAAGACTACAAAAAGTAGTTGATGAAATTTTATGTGGTTTATTTTAAAACACTGCCATATTATTTTTTAAACTAAGAAATAAAAAATAGAGTCCTGTGTCCCCTTAAGAAACACTAACACAGATCAGATGCTTCGTTCTAAGTAGTGTTCTGCTCAATTTTGAAAGAAACTTTGGTATATTCAATATTTATATTCATACATTCTATATATGGTAGGTTCAATACCTAGAAATGTTTGTTATAAGTGATTCGAAAATGTTGTTAGAAAATTATCTTTCCTCTGAATGTGACAATATTTGAGCTGACGGACAGTAATTTGTTCTGGATTCAAGATAGTCTAGGGAATTGAGTGAGTTACTTGATTTAAGCTTTAAGAAAATTATGCAAGTTACATAATTAAGTTAAGATTTAGGAGATTTAATCAAGTTATTTAATAAATAAGTGAATGAATATATTTTAGTTTAATACTCTACTGAAAAAAATTCTATATCACTTTTGATATGTGAGAAAACGTATGCTTTCTTTAACAAAAACAAAAATATTGATAACCTCCCCCTTGTTATACTAACTTCATTGTAGTGTAGAAAAGTATTGCATTTTTTAGAACAGTAGCAAACACTTGATATAATTCAACGGCGACGCTGGGTACTATTAAGATAATTGAGAAGGCAACAAATTAATACTGTTAAATAATAATTTTAATCGTTTACAGTTACTTCAATAGCATTGGGCTATTTTTATCAGAACACTAACTGATACAACACAACGTGTAATGACAACACGTGTTATAAACGGCTGTTATAGTTATAATAAAAATGAGCGGTAAAAATAAATCAAGCTCATGAGTTATGTTAACCGTCTCTGGCAGTAAAATATGAATTTGCGAAAAACGTCTCTAGTAGTAAAACGTTTGAAAGGAAACGTCCCTGGTAGTATAAAATCATTTTGTGTGGGTTGAAATATGCCATGAGTCAGTAGAAACATTTGATGACGATTTGTTGTTCGAAGCGGGGAGAAATTTTTCCGAAAGATAGAAATGAAATTAGACGACAACTGGTCACTAACGGCGTTATCTGCCTGGTGGTTACATGTATGGCCTCAAAAAAAAAAAAAGCAACTTTGAGGACCAATGAAGAGGAAGTTTTTTGGATAATTGTGCTTTCTGAAATAAAAATGTACGGCCGGATTCCCACAAGCGTTTAGCTAAAGCAGATCTGTGGAATTCTTGTTTCTGAACATAAGCATCATGTTCTTTTAAACAAATTCGAAGGGCTCTGCGTGTCTGGTCAATGTAGACATGATCACATTGTTGTTAAGTTCAGTTTTGAGTGCTACATTCGTGGCTTAACTACATTCGTGGAATTGCACTTGACCACGGATTCGAATATTCCTCTTCCCCTGTGATTAAAACTGTCTGTATTCCCTTTGTGCCAAAAATCTCTTCCAGGATTGCTTCCAGCCTTTGTAAATTCAATTTTCGCGTTGTCTTTACTCTCGTTAATAAACCGGGTTTCTCTAAATTTAAAGACGTCATCCTTGACCTTGATTTTTCGGAAATTTATTTCATTCTGTAATCATGTCTACCTTGGCCAAACACGCAGAGCCCTTCGAATTCGTTTAAAAGAACATTTTGCTTATGTTCGGAAACAAGAATTCTACAGATCTGCTTTGGCTAAATACTCGTGGGAATCCGGCCATAAATCGTTATTTTATAAAATAAAATTTATCCAAAAAGTTTCCCGCCACTGAACCTCAATTTTTTGAGGCCATACGTACAATCAGCAAAGCAGATAACGCCGTTAATGAACAGTCGCCGTCGCATTTCTTTTCTCCCTTTTGGAAGAACTTTCTCCCCACATCGAACAGTAATTCTTCATAAAATGCTTCCACTGACTCACGGCGTATTTCATCTCATACCGTCTAATTTTATAATACCAGGGGCATTTCTTTTCAAACTTACGTTTTACTACCAAAGACGTTTCTTTAAACTCCAGTTCCAATACCAGACACGGTTCGCCTAACCCATGTGCTTGATTGATTTTTACCGTTCATTTCATTATACCTGTAACCGCCGTTTGTAACACGGGTTGTATTACGCGGTGTGTTGCATCAGTTACCGTTCTGACGAAAATAGTCCAGGGCTATTGAAACAGCTGTGAACGATTAAATTTATTATTCAACTGTGTTAATTTGTTGCCTTCTCAATTATTTTCAGTAGTAAATACTATCAGGAGAAGCAAGCCCTAGGTTTATTCTTTTTGCAGAATAAATATATTTTCATTGTTCATTGCAATTTACTGAAAATAAGTGGTCGTTATAGGTTGGTCGATAGCATTCTTCGAAAAAACGAAACGAAAGTTCAATTAAAAAATATTCAAAAAATATCATTTCAGAAACAGTTTTCTCGCTTCTGCTTTCTTTTGTGTCAATTTTAATTTATATTAGTTTGAGAAAACCCACTTTAAGTTGAATAAAATTAAATTAATTCTTTGTGAAAACAACAGTATTATTATCGTCAGTGTGGGATAGAAAAGACCTGTATCCTCTTACGAATTGAAATAATAATCTAATCATAATGATCTGAATTTACAGTTAAATTTACCTTCATTTAAGTATTAAAATTTTTGAACCTTCCATTTGCAAATTATTCCTTACGGCCCTCGGATTTGATTTAAAACAAACGCATGGTTTCATAGGAAGAATATTTAAGTGGGTCGTTTTAAAGGGGAAGCTTCTGGAATCGCCCGTAAGAAGAAAAAGCTTCAATATTTTGTTTAAAGAAATTCACTGATACATTCTTCATCAAATTTTATTTTCTTTGTTCATGTCGCACAGAAATAGGAGAAATTCCTTATAACATAAAAGAATAAATCTGCGAAAAGACGGCAGAATGTTATGTCACTTTTACTCAAAAATTTAGTTTCTGGCATTCCGGAATCTCTTTCGTTAATGTTTGGAAGGTGTCTAAATTTCGTAATACTTTCTCTTTCGATTTATGAGTAAACAGCGGTGGCGATTTGTTATAAGTAAAAAACCACAGGATCACATTTTGGCAAAATGTTATATACAATTTTGTTGTCATGTTCACGGGATCGCGCCACATGAGGTCGATACTCTCATAACAAAACTGAAACATAGTTCAACTGGCATGCTGGTCAGTGATCGTGGAGTTCAGTATACACACAAAAATAAGTTAACACAAGAACGTGATGAAATAAGGAAGTTCATCAATATGTATCCAAGAAATATTAGCCATTATTCAAGAAGAAGTCAACTGAAAAATTTGCCTTCCCTGTCATCTCATAATAACCAAAATGCATGAAGAATATAAGACTTATTTTTTTACAGACTAATAGTGATGCTAAGGTAGCGTCTTATGATTTTATTCAGAAGTGTTTTCATATCCACTTGTTTCAAGTCTAAACAACCATACATAGTTACTTATAGGAAATGTCGCGAATTTAAAGCCAAAAAAAAATTATACTAGTCTGGATAAACGTGAAGGTTTGTCCTTCCTTCACAACGAACGTATTGCTCTGGCTGAAAAGTGATATGTTGGTCATGAAACAAGGACAAACATTTTACTCTGACCGAAAAGGGACATGACTGTAAGAGAAAGGATAAGGAGTCAGCCACTAGAAGAACCACAGAAAGGGTATTAGTGTTTGATTTGCAGCTAGTGCTTCCAACGTCCTACCTATCTACTAAGATTGGTTACTATAAAATGTTACTATCTACTTACAACCTCACAGTGCGTGACTGCTCCCATGTTCAAGAAACATTGTTTCATGTGGCACTAGGCAATTGGACTTCGTGAACCAAATGAAATAACTTTCTGTATGTCTCGAAAAATCATGACATTACCCTACAGTGTAACGCATACAACGATGTACTTTGACACATGCGGTAGCCAAAATTGAATCCTAAACATGGCAAAAATGTTCAATTACGCAGTACTGTAGAAACTTTCCATCTGTGTGATTGACAAAAAATTTCTGTTATCTGGCCACACAATATTGAAGTGTGATAGCGACTTTGCTAATATCTAAAGGTAAAAAAACAAAACAATCTGAACATGAGGCCATCATGATTCCAAGAGACGGTTACTCTTTCGTCCGATTAGTGTCAAGTGAAGAGGGTCCATGAAAAGATGGAAAATGCTTTCATGTGAGTCCGATTTGCCAGTCAGATTTACTCGCAGTCTCTAAACTTTGTATAAAGAGAGCATTTTGATAAAACGGACTACTAACTCAAGTGGTAACAAGGTAGAATGAATTGAAATAAAATGTTTGCGCTATGAGTAAACCTTTGGAGTAATTAAATATAGATATACTCTCTTGATGAATCAGAAGAATTTCAGATGGTAGACTTCAGAACATTGGCGGATCCTGCCAGGGTCGGGGGGGGGGGGGGATTACTCCCCATCAGGCTTAAATAGGAAAAAATAAAGACGATGAAGAATATGTTATGTGTTTGTTGAGACTGCAATAAATAAAAGGCCTACACCAAAATCTCCAGGTCTTGGAGAAATACGATCTAAACATTTTTCACGAATCTACAAGATACTCTCCTTTCAAATTACATTTTCAGTATATATTGCTTCAGCAGAACGTAGTGTTTTATCCTTGAAGAGCCATTAAACTTGGCTTCGAAAGCGGATGACAGAAGAGAGACTTTTAATATACCCCCACAGAGACATTCATATTGATGTAAGTAAAGTGATTGACAAATTTTCAAAGAAACCAAGATGACTCGACTTTGCACTATAAACTTAAATTTTTTTAAAAAGTTGCTTGTTATAAAAAGTAAAATAATTACAAAGTTTTTGAAGTTTAAATTTAAACTTTTTCCGTCGATTCCATTGTAAATTATCGTTTTATTTATTGTATATGTCTCCTTTACTAAATTATCCTTCTGTCATACTTAACTATAATCTACCCTAAACCATATAGTTTAATTAAAGGAAATCCCAGCTTTTATTATTTGTTGTAAATTGAGTATGTTTGTGAGTAAAACATGGTTGTCCAAACTTTTTGGGTAGCGGGCCACTTAACGAATTTTCACAGATCTTGGGGGACACTTAACAGCCTCCTCTTAGAGTTCCTTTTAGTTATTTGTTTTTGCACTCGCGATATAAAAAGGGGTCACCTATGCTGTCCAAACGATTTTTCCATATTTTTGAAAAAAATCTAAAATTTTTGTTTGGGAATTTTTTTTATTTCAAACAGTTGAAGTCGGGTCGGATAAACATTATGCGCGGGCTGGATTGTGGCCCGTGGGTCGTATGTTGGACAACCCTGGTATAAAGGAAGGCTAGTAATATAACAACATTTACCTAAACTATTTAATAGTCCAAAACTAAAAATTTTCCTGGTGAGGGCCCCGAAACCGCCCCCCCCCAAAGTAACATCCTGGATCCGCCCTTGCTTCAGAAGGCAGAAAATAAGAAAGCCTTTGTCATTAAATTTCATTTGCATACCACTCTCCTATGCTGGGTCACCAATGCCCATTAATTCTCTGAAAAAAGAAGACCTATTGTCAATTCTTTCTCTGATTGATGAAGATTGCCATGATTTTTACAAGAACCTGCGTACCGATAATGGATCTGCAGAATGTGATGAAGTCGAAGACATTACAACGGCTGTAAAATGAAACGATGTGAAACAACGTAAAATTGCATTTTTTGCATATGCTTCAAATTTATCAATAAACTATTCAACATACAGCCTCTAAAGCATTTTATTAACTTTCTAAAAATTTTAGAATAATGTTTATAGTAATATTTTTAGAATAATGTTTATAGTAATATTTTTAGAATAATGTTTATAGTAATATTTTTAGAATAATGTTTATAGTAATATTTTTAGAATAATGTTTATAGTAATATTTTTAGAATAATGTTTATTCTAATAATATTTTAGAATAATGTTTATAGTAATATTTTTAGAATAATGTTTTAGTATCTTTTTAGAATAATGTTTATAGTATATTTTTCGAATAATGTTTATAGTAATATTTTTAGAATAATGTTTATAGTAATATTTTTAGTAATTTTATAGTAATATTTTTAGAATAATGTTTATAGTAATATTTTTAGAATAATGTTTATAGTAATATTTTTAGAATAATGTTTATAGTAATATTTTTAGAATAATGTTTATAGTAATATTTTTAGAATAATGTTTATAGAAATATTTTTAGAATAATGTTTATAGTAATATTTTTAGAATAATATGTTTAATTTTAAAATTAAATTTTATACAAATAATATAATTTAATCTAAAACAGGTTGATAGTGTAAAAACTGAAGAAAAAAACCAGTAGGTGGCAAAATATCGTAAGTCAGGAAAAACCTGGTAAATAGCTGTTATTAGACACGTTACGTCTATATTTTATATAAAAAGTAACTGTAACTAATAGCCAACTATTTTTCTCAAACATTGGTAAAGCTTTTGCTTCTGTAAAACAATTTAAAGATTTTTCGTGACATCTTGTATCTTAAAATTACTCTCACGTACAATTGTAAAAAAGTGACTTATAACATTTTGCCATCTTTCCACAGAAATATGAATTATAACTGCACTTCAATAGCAGTTTGGAATCATTGTTTTCAATGGAATAAGATAAAAATATTTCGAGATTTAAATTTATGAAATTGGCTCGAATGTGTAGAAATTGATTTTTGATCCTCGTTTCGATTCAAAGATTCGTAGGCTGGAGATTGTCTACCTAGGAATTAATAGGTTCAGGCTCCTAGGAAAACTATGTGCCCAGTGCCCTGCGATGGCTTAGCTGTAACGTCTTCTTCCATCGTGCCGTCACCCGGGTTCGACTCGCAAGAGTAACGTGGGATGCGCGCCATTTTTTTTATAATCGTAGATCGGGGTTTGGTTTCCACGGCAGTAGAAGTTCGCCTTACTGCACGTGTAGTACTTTGCTCTTGTCACCTGTGGGCCAAAAAGAGTGATTTTACGCCGCAAGGATAAGAAAGGTCGTGCTGCGCCGAAACTTACAGCGTTCCGAGGAACCCGAACCTCTACTGCTAAGGAACCTAAACTCTGGATAACGGTGAGCCGAAAAATGGCACCCGTTCTGCTATATCATTGGTCGAAATTAGAGCTCTTAGAATTATAGGCCGACGAATCAGCCGCCATTTTGTTTTAGACTCCCGGTTTCACAACAAAACGTTTACAATTGGAAAATTAATAATATATTTTCTTTTTCTTACATGATCTGTTGCAAATCTAAACATTCCACGTTTATTCCTCGATGGATTTGAACCATTTGCAGTGGCACACCCACCTATTACACCCTATTTTATTACAAATAGCACACTTGTGAATCACTCAACTTTAACACAGCAGTGAATGGGATCACGTGATACGATGGCATCAAAATGGCGGATGCATCGGCTTTCTTTCTTTCTTTCTTTTTTACTTTCTTCTTTTTTCACGTGGTACGTGAATAATTTTTATAATTCAGTTTTCTGAAACCTCCTCTCTTTAGACAACTCCGCCTTCAAACAATTTTGAGCATCAGTCTGTATTTCAAGGTGAAAAATAATATAAGAACGAAACAATCTTTTAGGCTGCAGCTAGCAATCTTTACAGGAATAGCGGATCATGAATATCGCAATTGCCAATTACCCAAGGTACACACAAATAGATTGTGCATATCTCGGGGAGTAAACAAAAGGATTTTTCCATCAGGTACTTATCGTTTATTTCTCGTTAGGAGAGGATAGCGAGAAAAAGCAACAAATAATCACCTTTATTTCATCGTCTTCAGAAATAATAATAATATATATATGTATAAATTTGTATCTATGTATTGTATGTTAAATAAATGTTGAAATAATAGACCCCATATATTAGCGTATTTAAATCATTTTCTGCATAACAATATATTTTCTATGAGAAATTAGAAATATTTTGGGCAATCCATATGCTTATTAGCCTCGAATCAAATGCTCCACATGTTGCATTCTTTCGTAATTTACGTTTTCCTAATAGCTAAAATTTTCTTTGGGGGGCTAAAGCCAGCTCTATCTCCTCCCCTCCCTGATCACACCAATGGGTACAGTTCAGGGACTGATCAAACAAACAACCCAAATTATCAGCCGGAAACCAAATTAATGAATAAATGAATGAATGAATGACCGACCGACCGACCGACAGACAGAGAGAAGGAGGGAGGGAGGAAGGAAGGGGGAAGAGAACGAGAAAGAAAGAAAGAAAGAGAGAGGGGGGGGGAGGAAAAGAGAAAAAGAGAAAAGAAAAAGAGGGGAAGGAAGGAAGGAAGGAAGGAAGGAAGGAAGGAAGGTTGTAGTTTTATGGCGCAAAGACAGCCATGGTCATTCCGCGCCAATTAGGGCAATCCTCAAAGAACAAGAATAAGAATAGAATAAGAATAAATTGTATTCAACCTAATCATAATTATATTGATATATTCTGCCATGCGATATTTTTGTCTCCCGTTCATATTCTTAACTTTGAAGTTAAGGATGTGAACTGGTGATTAGGTTAGAATTGAAGGAGAGCAGAAAGCTTATTACATGGCTCTTCTCCAGATGGGCAACATATTGCATAGGTCGTTTTTACAGATTTATTGCTTTGATAATTTTGCGAAATATTTATAAATTTAATAATAAAGAAAACTTTAATTTTGTGATAATTCATGGCCTCATTTGAGAAAACCGTGATGAAGGGCAAGGTGAAGCCTAGGTTTACCTTGGTAGTTCTAATTTAGATTGAGATCATGAACTGAATTGGGAATGGGAAATTCTTTATATGTTTCAGATATGGTTTTTAGCAATTTTTTGTGCGTTAGTGTCTATAACGTATAAAATGTGTTTGTTGTCGTTATCGAAAGGGGTAAAAAACGCGTTTAATAAAATTAAAAGACAAAGGTTGATAATTGCGATGATTGGCGTGTGTTAATTATTTTGTTATTGTTCAAAGAAACATGTTCGAGCCAAATGAAACAAGAAGGCAAGTTGGAGCTACATGGTGGCGAATTTCTCAGAGTACAAGCGTGCATGGGTAAAATAATGTAGAAGTGGATGGATAATGGTTGAATATGATGACAGTGTAAAGTGAATAATTTTTATATTTTAATGTAACTGAAGGACACAATTTTTTTTAATTTTCATCGCTGATACATTGCACTTTCAACACATTATTCCTACAACAGGTACCCTCCCTTTTTCGTCTTTTTTCAGATTTTCCCTTTTTCGTCTTTCATCAATCAAATCACAGAAAACCCCTATATGGTGTGATGATATCACGTAACTGAGATTGTGTGTGGACATCTATTTTAGAAGATAAGGGAGGATTCAAACCACCCTCTTCTATCTTTCTACAATATTTAAATTTTGCATTTCAAATATTTAAAAAATAACGAAAACAAATTTTTGCTGTTTGGAAACAAATCCGCCAGCTCTTTTTCCCCATAATTAGAAAAATAGAAAACCCATAAATAGAAAACCCATATGGGTGCATATTTTATGCACTGGCATAACTTTATCGCGTTTTTCAGTAAATATGTTTAGGTAAATGCATTGGCAAAGGGACATGTATAACAACAATATTATGTTATATACTAGTTGGCTGGATAATGTTACATGTAGGGGAGCAAAAACAACAAGAGTCATTATGCGTCGAACAAGCTCATAAATAAGAATTTAAAATAGAAAACGAAATTTAGGTCTCAGGAAATGGTTAAAAAGTGACCTGAATACATTAAAACACTTCATGCAATAAAATCAGATGATATTGGAAAAATCGATTTCAGATAAAAATTATTTCATGATGGCATAGAGTAAAATGTTACCGAGGTTAAAGTCGCCTCGGTTAAAAATAAATGTCCCCTGCGGGTTAAATGTTTAACAACTGGACAAGACATGAAGACATTTAAGGGGTGGTTGCATGTTGCACATATCTGGGAACATCATCTCTTTTCAATGGATGTTGATAGCAGAAGCTTGTATGTCCGATGAGGCGTCCGGTGAAAACTATTTTTTTTTAGTTTCGTTTTGCCGTTAAACTGTCACATTTCAATTTGTGGCTTGACAGAAATATGCACTGATATATGCACATATTTATGCATCGGTACCAAACTTCAAACTTGTCTGATCCAATCTTGAGTATCCAATATTTTTACTCAAAACTTAGAGATTTTCAGCCATTTAATTTTTCTTAAATAAGGATAACGCTAGCCTTGTTCTTATTCTCGTGGGCTTAATAGTTAAGGCACTTCGGGCTCAACGGAGAGACCTTAGTTCAGCTCTAGGACAGGGACGATGTCTCTTTTTCTCCTATACCAAAAGCTCTGGATTGAGCTTAAATGCGTGTGTCAGAATTATTTATCATAATAAAATTCCCCACGGACAAAATCACAAAAAAGACTCGTCCCGGAGGCTTTGTGTGTCGACCATTATTTGGCAATTGTGTTAGCCTCGTGAAGGGTAGTAATATCTTATATAATAGAAAAGCATAATATAACAGGAAATAAATATAATAATATATTGGGTCGTTCGGAAAGAAATTTTGTTTTTACACATAGCTCGTGTTCGTGGCTTTTTAAGCGACCGACGTCATTCTAAACCATAAAAGAATTCTAAGCTTGGATGACAACTATTGTTAACTTCGTTCAAAACGCATTGTGTTGAAATCTAAAAAGGCATTTTAGTTTCTCATTCCATAGAAAATAGAAAAGCAACGTGGGCGTTTTCTTCACAGTTTGTTTTCTATTATCGTGAAGACAAAAATTGGACGCAGTAAGGAAAAAAAAAGATATGCCATGTAATGCAACGATGTGTTGACTGAACACCGGTGTCAGAACTGGTTTGAAATATTGCGTTCTGGTCATTTCGATCTCAAAGATGCGTCATGTTCTGGCAGGCTAATGGAGGATGATGAAGACCAAATAAAGGTCACAGTGGACGCAAAATCGTCGCATGGCAACACGAAAAATTGCTGAAAGATTGAATTTATTTCGTTCGTAAGTATTTTAAACGACTTAGTTTGGGTTTTCCAAGTGCATGTGGTTTTCTCATTTACATACGGAATATTCGCCTGTGACTAGCTGTTGAAACGTGAGGAAAGCGATTCATTTTTGAAGTGAGTCGTAGCTGGGGATGAAAAGTGAATTATGTACTGCAATGTTAAATATCAGAAATCATTGAACAGATGTGAGGAATCAGATACAAGAACATCGAAAACTGATATCCATTAAAAGAGGATGATGCTCTCACTTCGTTGAGATTAGAAAGGAATGGTTTGAGTTGCTATCAAAAGGCACCCAATGATTAATGCGAATGTCTACTACCACCAGTTGGACAAATGGAATGCTTCCACCAAGCAAAAGAGAACAGCATTGGCAAATAGAAAAAGTGTAAGTATTTCACCAGGACAAATCCAGATCTCACACAAGTTTGGTGAGTTGCCAGAAGTTGTTGGCACTTATATGGGATATGCTATCGAATTCACCATATTCACCTGATCTTGCACCATCTGATTATAACTTGTTTCGGTCTCCTGAAAATTATTTGGCTGGTAAAACATTTGATTCAGATGAAGATGTAAAAATCCAATTAATTCAGTTTTTCGTGAATAAGAACCAGAAGTTCTACGGGCGTGGACTCAGGTTATTACCTGCAAAAAGAGAAAGGGTGCTGAGACAGAACGACTAGTACTTAAATAAATAAGACTTTTCTTTCAATAAAAATATTGGCTTTCATTTGCATGCAAAAAAACGGAATTACTTTCCGAACGACCCAAATAATAGAAAGATCTGATACGAGATGTGTGTTTTAAGACTGGGCTTGAAATTTCAAAATGGCAGTACTTACAAGATATTGCAATGGATCTTCTGCAAGTTAGTCCCTTTTTAACTGAACACATCGATTTCAACGATGTTTCCAATTTTAAAAGCACTCCTGGAATTTCTTTTTTTTCTGAAAGGTGTAAAGTACCTTCTCCGAAATTTGCCTGGTAGTCTTCAATTGAGCCAAATCGATTTCCTTTCAGCGAAATTATCAATTTAGAAAACAGGTAGAAATCAGCTGGGACTATATCGAGGGAATGGGAGTGTTATAGAAGCACAGGAATTTGGAATTTGTCCAAAAATTCCGTGATCGAGAACGCACAATGCGCGAGTGAGTTGTCGTGGTAAAGGACCCAATTCTTGTCTCGGGAGAGTGCAAGGCTTTTCTTCCAAACATTTTCGCACAAACGCCGAAAGATACTTTTATGGTACTCCTATTTGGCTGTCTGCCCTCTAGGGGAAGAATTTGTGATGCACGATGCTCGTAGAATCGAAAAACCAACAACAATATTCTCACATTTGAAAGACTTTGTCTCGCTTTTTTCGATCGTAGCGAAGTTGAACCTTTCCACTGTGATGATTGTGCTTTTGTTTCTGATAAATACCCATATATCTATGAATCATAGCCTGCAATAACCTTGTTTAGCAAATCTAAGTCAATTTCGGCACAATTACTTCTCGAGACACTTCAAGTCAGTGCTGTGTCTGCTGGTCTGACAACAATTTCGAAATGAATTTCGCGAACGTTCGACACATGTTCAAATCTTCAGTTAAAACTGACTGAATAGTGTAGAAACTTAAATTCAGGTCATTAGTCATCTCTCTAATGACGTTTATGGTCAGAGTGCACTAAATGGCAAACTTTCACAATGTTTTCACTGGTTTTTGACGTGGAATTTCTGGCGGTCCGGGCGTCACCGTCAATTGATTCGCGGCCATATTTTAATCTGTTGAACCATATAAAAACATTTGACCAGCTCAGAAATTTATCCCAGAAAGCTGCTTTTAAAAGTGTATAGGTCTCTGAAGCTGATTTCCGGGTTTGAAAACAAAATTTTACACAAACGCTTTGTTCCATGTTTTCATCAATTTTGCGAAATCAGTAATCCGCCGAGAATCGAAAATACGTTTTCATTCACTAGGATGCCACTCCCTACAGAAAAAAGATGTCGCAGTAATTTTTTCAGGACGTTTCAAGGACAAAACAAATTTCCTCTTCCGCACAAGCCGCCAAACTTAGCCCTTTCTCTTAAGCGGTAGCACCACCTGCCTTAAAACTTTCCAATCACTCTCGTAAAAGGTAAACGAACATTTTTTGGACTCCAGTTAAGAAACTAATTTCTGTTAAAAGTGTAACATTTTTCCAACACGAAGTTTGCATAATCCAAAAAAAATTAAAATACAGTAGAATAATAATAAAAATACTCTCTTAGTAACGGCGTTCTAATTAAAAATCATCTCTTTTTAATCACAATACTTTGCGGTTCCGGAAAACGCTTCATGGAATTATACATCTTTTAAGCGCCGGGTAACATCTGATATATACATAATTTCAGGATCAGCATCCCAGAGACAACCTGCACGCAAAGGACGGTCTCCGGAAGAAGTTAGGGACACATTCCCCAATAATGCTGCATCTTAGTAAAATTACAATGAATCAATCTCGGACGCAGCTTCACCCACCGGCATTCAAGGAATTTTCTTGCGCAATAAAAGACGTGCAATCTGCTTAACATCGGAAACTGACCAACCACGTAATTAATAGCATCAACATCAGGAAACACTTCTGGTATTATATGGTTGGATTTGAGTTTGAATCCCAAGCAAGATTTGATGGATGCAAATGCATCGTGGGGTATTGTCAGTCATTCAAAATAGCGCCCCTACACCCAACGACTGAAAAAAAATATTCTTCTTTATCTGGAAGTGCAAACTGTCAGACATAGAAATGGATAGCCAGTAGTGGTAGACATTGGAAAACAAACTCTCGTGACTAGGGAGAGCGAGGTGTCTGGTGAACAAGGCGTCTAAGTTCTAATTAATCAATTAATGGATGGGTGGGTGGGTCGGTTGTATTTTTATGGAGCAACGACAACGAGTGTTATTCTGCATCAAACGAGGTGAGGTCGTTCATGCGGTTTTAGAATCGAAACAAATTAAAACTATAATGGTAAAAATGAAAGAAACATACAATGAAACGAAACAATATTTGGTTTTCATACATATGTGTATAGATTACATATACATACATGCATGATGGATTACATGCTAAAATTATATATTTTACTACATATTTGACAAGAAATTTTAAAATATTTCAGGATTAAACGAATCACATGAAATGTCATGACAGGTAAAATTATTTTGGTTAAAAGCTGATGAACGTCTCTGAGTAACATTTATGAAAATGGTATAAACATGATACTACTACCCACTACGGCCACCCTTCTCGCATCGACATCAACAGACGCCCCGGACAGGTAACAATAGCTTGCAAGAAGTGGAAACACGGCTTTTTTTGAAACTTCCTAAAGAAGACCAGCGAAGCCTGGTGGAAATGGGCATTGTGTAATTAAATTTTCGTTTTATGCCCAAATATAACTTTGTTTAAAAAGTTCTGTTATGGTAAAACATGTAAAACATTCAATGGTTCGTCACGTGTGGCACACACCGGGGCGTCTTCTCGCCTTAACAGATGTTGATGGAAGAAGCGTATGTAGCCGACAAGAAGTCTGGCCAAAGTAACCGTCTAAGACAGTGGTTTTTTCAAACCGCGACCTACTTTTATAGTAACCAAAATTTCCGCCCCCTCCACAATTATTCATGACCCCCAAAACACATTAAATATAAAGTTATATTATATATATTACATTAATTATGTACATTATATTAGTTATATATATTGCATTAGTTATGTACAGTGGTCCCATTTTTATTACATTTATTACAGTTTTATTACATTATGTACAGTGGAGTCCATTTTCAAATTGCTCCCCTGTGGGTCGCGGGCCCCAGATTGGGAAACACTGGTCTAAGACCTAATTGTTTTTCCTTAAGACAGACAAAACGCATGTTGGAAAAACACTGCGTTTTTATGGAAATGTGTTTTCATATGTAATAATAATCATAAAACTAATCCTTTTTTTTTACTATCGTTTTAAACGAGACTAAACGGACGTGACTGCAGTTAAACATGTCACAAGCGTAAGTTTATTAGTCAGGTATTCAAACACGCCCTAGGCTTACGCATAAAGTTTGTAATGGGGTTATAGGTTCAATAGGAGGTTACAGAGTTGCAACTCACATATTCCTATGTTAAATATACAAGATTTCATTGCAATGGGGGTTGCAGTCCCCATCAACACGACCTGCATACACCAGTGAAAACCGTGTCTGGTGGTTTGAAAATTTTCTCAATTATATCAATTATATAAAAATTAAAGAAATATTTACTGCATACCCTGGTAAACTTCTGTACACTGGAATCTATAGAAACAATCGGATAGTTGCATTAACCAATAAGGGCCCGCAGTACAATTGCTGATGGATGAAGAAACATCATTTCACATTGCAAAACTCTTTATGAAGAGGTCTTTGAATTTGGAGTTCAGTAAAGATCATTCGACTGGAATCGCTACAAAAACTGGAAACTTCTGTAAAGTCAGATGTTTCTGACTGACAAGGCTGCGAAACAGTGGCAACTTTCCGTTTGGTTACCGGAAGATGTTTTTCTGGCGGAGCACATTTTTCGTATTCGTGTCTCAAAGAACATTCTTTTACATTATTTTTCCCCATTTGTATTCCTTGATTATATTATCTGCTGTATGTTCGATTCGCTCCATATACATCTGATGAAGGCTGCCCTTTAGCGCAGATGAAAGCCGGCTCATGTACCAATAATCTAACAAACCGCTCAAAGTTGTCCGATTACTTTTATTATATTTATGTCAAGCGATGGTACCCACTTAACAAGTTACTTTCTGCAAAAGAAATTTCTTTCATTCGTTTGATTCTTTTCTCTTTTCACTATTTACGAATTTGTGGTTGTTACTTCCATACAAATAGTTCTGTAGCGCTCGCATTGGAGGCTAAAATTGCCATTAGTTCTTAGAAGATTTACTTGGCTAGTTCATTAGTTAATAATATTAATTAAACAATTTTAATATACACGGTTAATTGATTTATGAATTTAGGCGAAATAATTATATTTTATCAGGAAAGCAAATGAGGAAGATTTGTCTTATTTATCTTCAGATGCAACCAAAATGCTGTGAAATTAGATTTCCAAACGTGCAATTTCCAATGGTCCACTGTGCTCCTAGTAAAAGTATAAACAAGTCAACATAATTATAACGATAGCAATTATGTTGACAAGGTTTAATTATCTTAAATGAGTTGCGCATGTCGCCTGGAAATTTACAATCATGAATGGAGCTCATCAAAGCGCCTGTTGACATAGAAACAAATTCAATAAAAATATTCAGTCGCTAAATGTATAGAAATGGTTGTTTACCGCGGCAGACGCAATTAAGTGGATATTGATGACCTATTTTCTGAAACTGACAGTTCCCTTGCCATTTACTGAATATAAATACCTGTGAGTACCCCGCTAATGTAAACCTGTCAATGATTTATTATAATTCTAGTTTACGAGGACCATGGGTTGTTTTCCGTTTTTTATATTTATACAAACATGCAAATTGAGTAATGTTGTAAAAATACCCCGTATCACAAACCAAATTAAATCGCTATTGAAATTTGGTTAGAAATTAAACCAGGTGTAATAAAGAAGATATCTGTTATATTGTTTACAAAGTTGATATGTGGTATTATGTATCTAAAGTAAGTTTAAAGCTTTAACATATCCATTAAACCCTGCAATTTCTGATAGAATTTTAAACCGTATAATTATGTAAATTTAATAAATTTTGGCTGTAGCTTTCTCCAGAGTACTTGTAAAGTGGTCTCAATGAAACATACACAAGCTATTGGAGTTAAGTGTACTATACGGTAGCATAAGCGTATGTACACATCTAAACAGACACAATAGGAAGTTGGCCATAACACCAGAAATTTGTACCCTATAACAATTATACAGAAGTTCCAACTGTTCGTTGATTTTCTTCGCGTAGAAAGAAATAGACTCCATGGCACACTATTCTCAAA
>QLNU02015270.1:79703402-79737126 GCA_006491805.2 Dysdera silvatica
CGAGTTGTCGTTTTTGAAACACTAGCTCAGCGAGGAAGGATTCAGCTGCTGAACTGAGTGAGTCATTTTGCTATTTTTCTTAGAATGAATGAGGTTGCAATTGAAATTTGTGTTGAGCTACGCTTTTGTGTTTTAAGTGTTGGGAAAATTAGTGAAAGTTGGTACTTACACGCATCCATTTTTGACTATTGTTACTTATATGTTAATAGATAACTAGGGTCATTTTCTGCTTGGTAAACGGAGAATATAATTAATCGAGATTGTGTTAGCTAAGTTTCCTGAAGTTGGTTGTTAAATTCAGAATTCAATTAAGTTTAGGAAATCATTACTGTAATATTGTAGGTGTAATTAGCTATCTGTCAGTCTATAACAAAACAATAGTTCCTTCCCCGATTGGGCTTTCGCTTTCTTTTTGGTTTTACGGCTCAAAGACTACAGTGGTCATGCTGCGCCGGGACCTACTGTTTTCCGAGGAATCCGAACCTCTTAAGGCCTAGGGAACCAAACCCCGGACTACAGTGAGCAGTGCGATCTTTATGAGATCTCTGAGTAAGCGTTCTTTTTGCACTGCTGGGAGTCGAACCCGGATTAGCCGCGCAATAGGAGAACGCGTTACCACACTGCGCCACCGCAGGGCCCCCGATTGGGCATTGCGCGTCATGATTGCATTGTACTAAATCACAGGCATTGTAAGATTACTAGTTTGGCATAATTAAAATATTTGTTTGTTTTTTAAAAAAAAGGTCTCTTTCATGTTTTGGCGCCGATTCATACCTTACATATTTCCACGAATAACGGTAAGTCTGTTTTCTAAGTTGAGAGACACAAATTAATCACCAAAGTGAATTGACCATATTAATTCGCCATATAGAGTTCGGGAAGTCTGCACTACAATCAGAAGTGGCCAATATTCCACTTATGGAATATCGAAATTTAAATGTTCCTCGCGTGCTATTTAATCAAATTATTTCATTTTTTACTGATTTCCTATTCTTCTATCTTTTTTAAATTTTAAAAAAATTATTACAAATAAATTTTACACCCACGTGTTAGCAGCTCAAACCAGAGCTATTTTTGTTTTAGGAGAAAAAGAGGCGCCGTCCTCATCCTGGATTCGAACCAGGGTCCCCACGTTGAGCCCGCGGTGTCTTGACCTACTAGACGAATGAGAACAAGAACAAACGCATTTTTCTCCGTATATGAGGATGTAAGATATTATTACCCTTCACAGGGATAACACAATTGCCAAATATTGGTCAACACACAAAGCCACCGGGGCGAGATTTTTGTGAGTTTTTCGTGGGGGATTTTTTATTACAAATAAATTTGACACCCACGTATTAGTAGCTCAAACTAGAGATATTTTTGTTTATGAGAAAAAGAGACGTTGTCCTCATCCCGGATTCGAACCAGGGTCCCCGTCTTGAGCCTCAGTGTCTTGACCAAGGTCAAACTCACAAAAATCTCGCCCCGGAGGCTTTGTGTGTTGACCATATTTGGCAATTGTGTTATCCCTGCGGAGGGTAATAATACCTTACAACTTAAAAAAAATTGACAGTTAATATTTTCTAGAGGAAGTGAGAAAAAGTAAGTATTTAATATCAGAAGTTTAAATTGCCTCAAATTGGACAATTTCGACAATTTATAAAAATAACAACGATCAGATAAATAGTCTTGAAATAATTCAGGAATATGTTTCAATCTTTTATTTAATTGAATAAATTATCATTTCATTTAAAAAAGTTAATTTGAATTGGTGAAAAAATTTTTTAATTATATTCCATTTATGGAATATTGGCCACTAAAAGGTTAAACTAGTGCGCAGAAACGAGGTCAAGCGTTCTATTAATGCTCTTAGTTCCAAGTCCACAGGTGTCGATAATATCCCGCCGCATATTGTTAAAGCCAACCCAGATTTCTTTGCAAATTTAATCAATTTTAACTTCGATAAAATTATTTTTCCTTCGAAACTTAAGATTGCTAAAATCACTCCTACATCCATCTGACATTCAGAATTATCATCCTATTTCTATCCTTCCAGTTATTAGCAAAATTTTTGAAAAGGCTTTACACAGTAGACTTGAATCATATTTCGAAAGTAAAAACTTACTTTACAAACATCAATTCGGCTTTCGAAAACACAGGTCAACAACTACCGCCCTCCTTAATATTAAAGAGAT
The DNA here is from genome assembly GCA_006491805.2 of Dysdera silvatica. Classification (NCBI taxonomy): domain Eukaryota; kingdom Metazoa; phylum Arthropoda; class Arachnida; order Araneae; family Dysderidae; genus Dysdera; species Dysdera silvatica. The sequence goes on from QLNU02015270.1 coordinate 79,705,583, forward strand.
GATTTCTGACGAAATAGACAAAAGCAATTTTGTAATAGGAATGCAAAGAGATCTCCAAAGAGCGTTTGAAAATGTTAAGCATGACATTTTACTGACGAAATTGGAACGGTATGGTATTCGGGGTACACCTCTAAAATTACTGAACAGCTACCTTTTCAATAGGCAACAGCAAGTTTTCATAGGTAAAATTCCCTGAACTCGCAAAACTATTTCTGTTGGTTGTACCACAAGGAAGCTGTTTAGCTCCGCTTTTCTTCCTTCTTTACATCAACGATCTGCATCTAGCTGTCCTGAATAGCCATTTGTTGCCATATGCTGATGAGGCGACACTTCTGATCTCTGGAAAAAAGATCAAAAAAGATTCAAAAGAGATCTGGAAAAAAGATTCTGATCTCTGGATCAAAGAAATCGTGCAAAAAAGTCAACTAAGATTTAGATAACGTCTCACGCTGGCTTTACGTTAACAAACTAGAGCTAAACATTGCAAAATCTAACTACGTTATCTTCCATTCCCGGCAAAAAATATTACCTAACAGTTCTCCTATTACTTTCCGCAACTCCATCCTTCAGGAAACGAAATCAGCCAAACTTCTTGGAGTAATTTTCGATTCAAATTTAACCTGGAAAGAACACATTAACGATCTCACCAATTCTCTTAGCAGTCTCCTGGGAATTTTTTCGAAACTCAGACATGTCGTTCCTCAATATATCCTAATGATTCTTTACTATTCTTTATTTTATTCAAAACTTACCTACTGTCTTGAGGTCTGGGGAATCACATATTTTACCACCCTTTGGCAATTGATAGGAGCGCAAAAAAAAAAGCTTATGCGAATAGTTAACTTTGCAGGCTTCCATGAACACGCTGGCCAACTTTTTAAATTATGGCGCATTCTTCCTTTCACTCTGTTAATAAACTACAAACTTGCGCTCCTTATGTACAAAGTCACTAAAGGTGATCTAGTTTTACCTTTCACTACTTCAACGCTTGGTAACGCATGTTGGTAACTTGGTAACACATGATTACAATACACGTCACCAGGACGATATCAGAATACCGCGGACTCGCACAAACTATAAAATCCATAGTGTCTCCGTTACGGGTTCTAAAATCTGGAACTCGATCCCTCAAAAATTTAGGTCTAGCGGATTGTTAAGAGACATATAATAATAATATGGCGTAAAAGAATACTCACTGAACATATTAGACTAAAATTTAATTTTGAAAATAATAAGCGTTTTTTTAACTGAATAAGGGAATTTACCTTAGCAGGTGTAATTAAACGGTAAGTCACATTGCTAACTTCAAAACTAGTCGATGTATAAGAGTAAAATAAAATACAATGAATTGTTCACAAAACCGTCCACTGTGAATAAAATTGTACACCATTTCTAATAGATATATACGTGTTCTCTTCTTTACCTACAATTTTGGACAGATAGCAATGAGGAATAATTTAAATAATAATTTAAATAATAATTTAAATAATAATTTAAATAATTTAATAAATTATAAAATTTAATTACCAACGTTATAAAATATCAAACTACGCGAAAAAGAGAGGTATGAAGTAAAATAAAAGAATTTAACTCTGGTAGTTCTAAAATTTGTTTTATATGCGTTGTATTCAGAAATTGAAAAAATCCACAAAAGACAACGTAAGGAGCTTATTAGACGATTTCGAAATTTCTGCGAAGAATTCAAAAAGAATAAATATAGCATAAGGGTAATACAAGTAGAATTTATAACAAAAATATGGCCATGAGTATGAAACTTCATGATTAATTCAGATAGAAATGTCAGAAGCAAACAATAAAATAGTAGTATTTCTTGTAGATTTCTAAAACGACCACACGATTTATAATTTCCTTCGGTGGTTATAAAACTTTTACGCTGTTTCCATATGCTTCAATGAAATAAAAAGTTTTTTATACAAAGGAAGAGATGATGTCTTCATTTAGGTTTACAAAAAGTGTCTTCCAAATTTTTTGCATTTCCGGATTAATTTCGCTTTTTTTTCCTTTTCTCCTTTAGATTTTTCTCTTGGAAAATGAAGTAAATTTATGTGCTCGAATATCTTTGATATAATAAGCAGGTACTTATGTGTTTTATTTGTAAACGCAATTAATACGAAAGTCTGCTTACCTAAAATATTAATATTAAAACTCTACTTCAAGTGTAGATGTGTTTTCTCAATGCATAGTCAAAAAATTATTTCTTGCGCACACCTTACTTTGATACGTTACTTAGTAATTATTTTTATTATTTCTTGTTGTTGATTTATTATTTCTTGTTGTTATTGAGTTATTAGTTTTTGTTAAGTTGTTATTTGTTCTTATTATTGAGTTGTTATTGTGTTATTAGTTCTTGCTGTTATTAATTTTTATTAGGTCTTATTGTTATTGATTTTTTATTAGTTTCTTCTTATTGATTTTTTATTAGTTTCTTCTTATTGATTTTTATTATTTTTTGTTATTGAGTTATTATTCCTTGTTATCAGCTTATTAGATTTTGAGTTATTAGTTCTTGTTATTATTGGTTACTGGTTTTTGAGTTATTAGTTATCGTTTTTAGTTGTTATCAGTTGTTATTGAGTAGAATTGTTATTTATAGTTCAACAGTTATTTTTAATGCTCTTACATATTCACTTGCAAGGATTCTGTAAGTTGCATATTGTGAGTTTTTGTATTTTAAAAGCTGACGTTCACTGAATAAAAATAACAAGTAATTAAGACTAGTAACGAATAGTTAAGTTAACGAATAATTTTGCCGTGTTTCTCGAATACTTGCCTTTGTGTTTCTTCATTTCGACTAACGATAGTTAATTGCACCTCTGTTACAAGATAATGCAGTTAGGAAGTCTGTTAATTAGCATACTAATTAATAGGATTAATGAGAGTATATTTAACTAATTAAACAATATTACTAGACGCATTCGTAAAGAATTTCTTGAGCTTTCGTTGAAAATTTATGTTTACTTTTAATATATCATTTAATTGCATAAAAAGGTTAAACACTGGTAAAATAGCAATGAAAAAGATCACTCAAGCTTTCGGACGCATCAGCAGCAGTCCTTCATCAGGAGAAATGCTCCATGATGAAGACATTACTCCTGATGAAGGACTGCTGCTGATGCGTCCGAAAGCTTGAGTGATCTTTTTCATTGCTATTTTACCAGTGTTTAACCTTTTTATGTAATTTCCTCCCTGTATTTTTTTTCTATATCATTTAATGCTAAAAACCATTATGTTTTTTTTTTCATTTAAATTAAAAACCACGAAAGTGTCGTTAATTTAAATCATTTTCGGAATTTCCGTTTAAAACTCAATAGGATTCTAGAAAGCTGTAAGGAAGAGATGTAAAAACAGAAATTCTTGGAAATGGAGAAATTATCAAAACTGATTTCAAAATAACAAACAGTTTTCAAATTCCTCTGCCATGGTTTATTTGTAATTAAATTCCGTTAGACTTTATGGCGCTTTAAAGTGTGTTTCTACTTTAAAATATTTCTTTGTAAACAGTAATTAAACTGTTAACTTTTGTTATACCGCTAATTAAGCAAAAATTTTACTGTAGTGGAGGCGATTACCTAACTGTTCAAGTTTGCAGTTGTGAACAGTAATTAAAAGAAATTATTGCGCTATATATATTTACAATGAATTTAAAATATTGTTTAATTATTCAAGGATCGTCAAGAAGGTGATATTATTTTTGTAAAAATAATTTAAAGAAATATATTTTATTTTCTAATTTTTATAGCTCACTATATCATGTCACCAATTATACCTTTACATAGAAACCATTACTTAGAATTATTTTTTACCTGGGACAGGAAGAAAGAGCAAGAGTACGAGTTAGAAAGGATAAAAATTATTCCCATTGGAGTTAGTTTTCCGCACCCTAGTCGTAAATTTCTGCTGTTTGATTATTTGTTTGTTTATTATTATTATTATTATTACAAAACGCAATTACCTAAAAATTAAAAAGTCGTTTCCAACTAAAAATTTAGTTTGTGCTGTGAAATGGCACAAGAAAGGAAGATGTGGCTTAATGACTATACATTTGCCCTTTTTGAAGAGAAATATTCATATTCAATAATTAAAAAACAATGCAAGAAGCATGGTTTTCAAGTTTCAAAATATAAAATAAGCGATGTATTAATATAAGAGAAAAAAATCGCCAGATATAAGGTTAAGAAGAATAAAAAACAAAAGAAATAACCCACAAGTATCATATTTCTAACATTTCTAAAGTGCAGTCTACGGTTTTACTAGAAAATCCAAAACCTCAAAGAACTATTGAAAAAGTTCTGCATCAGCATCAACTATAAATAACATGATTACCAATGGTTTGTATTCAATTAAAACAAAAAAAAAAAGTTCATCATCTGCTACCTCAGAATATTACTGAGCTGAAGGCTAGATGCAGATTGTTATATGAAAATCATTTAGCAGGAAACAGATTGACAAAAAAATTACAATTGACGAACAGTGGATTTATTTAAATGGTTGTAATGAAAACAGATAGATTTATTATAGAAAAAGAGACCCAAGAGGCTCAAGAGTTTGGTTCAAAGAGAGCAAAAAACTTTCAGTAAAAGATTCATGGTTATCGCTGGCATCTCGCACAACGGAAAATAAAAAATAAGAAAAGTTGAAAAAATCCAAAACTCAACTCTATATATTAATTAACAAAATAGTGCCCTGATTCCTATTTTTAAAGAAGATATTCCAAAACTGTATCCTACTGATTTTTAAAATGTGGAACTCCATCAGGACAAAGCGAGTAGCCACACCTCCAAAAGTACAACCGCATTTCTAAAAAAAATTATAAAAGAAACTGGAATCAATTCAATACCAGTTAGCCTTGTTTCTGCCGAGTCTCCAGATGTAGCACCGATGGCTTACTATGCATTTGGACTTTTAAAACAAGTTCATCTTTCCAACCGCCGACCAGATCCCTTGGATGGACTGTGGGAAGCTGTCATGGAGGAATGGAAAAATAATTCCGCTTTTGACTTTACAAAATCCCTACTATCGTGGAAATATAGATGTAATATGCTAGTTCGAAACAGGACTATCAGAATACATCGGAATATTTTTTTATTCAATGTATTTTATTTAGACTGTCAATATCTATGTAAACACACTCTGTGTACACATACATTTCATTGCAATAAAGGGGTTACAAACTACAATCAAGCCCCCCCTCCCACCTCCTGTATATTCCAGTTCGTTGGCCGATTGAAGTATTTTATAACTACCTAGTCTCCGGAGCAGTATATGTAAATTTGAATATACTACTTTTTCCTGTTTTTGTAGCTAACTAAATGATACACATTTTTTATTCATAAAAGCGGGTTTCTTTTTTTTTGCTCAGTTTAAAGCCAATTAAAGCACATTTGCGAATTTGTTGGATAACTTCGAAAGCAAACACGCATGCGTGGCTATTTTTCTCAGCCAATCTAATCTTTGATTGAGTAATTTTACTGCTTTAAGCGTGGTAAACATGACACACATTACGCCTAAAATCCGGTTTTTCGTACTAATTTTGATCTGTGCACAAAACTCATTTTTCTAAATGTAATCGAACACTCGAAATTTTGTAGCATTTCAAATTTGAGAATGGAATTTATTCATTGGTGTGTTAATGGGTGTTTCCAAGAAATCGTACGAGAAGTTTCCTTTCCTTAATTATGGTAGGAAAAATGGGCCGAAATCGTTGGAGATGATTGATTGAATCTTCCCTTACTGTCCTTTAATCGCATAACATATGAATCCAGCTTTCATAATTTTCTTGGAGTTAAGGTTGCCTTTGCCAATTTCGTGGAACAGCAAATGAAAACAGTTTCTAAATTTCGCCTGGAAATCATTAAGAGCAAACAGTCTCTGTGTAATGAATATTTCTATTTGTTTATACGTGATGGATGCAAATTTTCAGTAAGTTCTCATTTCGTTCTCCTTAAAATCACCAAAGCCCTGCTTGGCCGCAAAAATACAACGTGTAAAATGAGTGTAGATACAAGCAGAAACATACCTAAGTGAATATATTGGTTTAGAAATGCAGTGAACTTCTCTTATTCGGGTCACGAGAAATCGAATACCCCGCATGTAAAGATAAAATGTACTGGAATCAAAATTATCCCCATAGGGTCGATGTAAAATGTCTCCGCATTAACGAATAATAGTTGCGACCGCCCTCGGATAATCGCAAAAATGCTGAAAATCTTAGTATAAAACAAAAGGTATGCAGGGTGAAATTGATCTTCGCAAAGGTCCTCCCTACCCAGACCTTATATGTTAGGTCCACAGTCCTCTCTGTTCCTTAGAACTAGGGTGAGGGTAATGGCAGCTCCAGGATATAACGAGAGGGGAGGTTTGGGGAACCCTCACCGGGAAAATTTTAGTTTTGGACTGTTAAATAGTTTAGGTAAATGTTATATTACTAGCCTTCCTTTATACCAGGGTTGTCCAACATTCGGCCCGCGAATAATATTAATCCGTTTCTACTACAACTGTTTGAATTAAAAAAAAAGAATTTTATATTTTTTCAGAAATATGGAAAACTCTTGAGGACAGGATAGGTGACCTCTTTCTATACCGAACATGCACAAACAAATAACTGGAAGAAACTCTAAAGGGAGGCTGTTAAGTGTTAAATTAGGGTTTTTTTTTCCTTTTTGTTTAGGAACCGCTGGCGACAAGATCCGTGAAAATTCTTTAAGTGGCCCGCTACCAAAAAGGTTGGACAACCCTGCTTTATACTCACCAAAATATTTAATTTACGACAACGGCGCAGTATAGCCCAGATGCTCTTGCGTCATAAAAAAGCCAAACAATCAATCAATTAATTTACGACAATGAATTAAAGCTGGGCTTTTCTTTAATTAAACTATATGGTTTAGGGCATATTATAGTCAAGTATGACAGAAGGATAACCTAGTAAAGGAGACATATACAATAACCAAAAACGATAATTTACAATGTAATTAATAGAACAAGTTTAAATTTAAACTACAAAAACATCGTAATTATTTTACTTTTTTTATAACAAGCAACTTTTTAAAAAACTTGAAGTTTATAGTGCAAAGTCGAGCCATCTTGGTTTCTTTGAAAATTTGTCAATCACTTTATTTACATCAATATGAATGTCTCTGTGGATGTGTATTAAAAGTCTCTTCTGTCATCCGCGTTCGAAGCCAAGTTTGACGGCGCTTCAAGGATAAAAAACTACGTTCTGCTGAAGCAAGACTTACTGAAAAAGTAGTTTGTAAGGGGTGTAACTTATAGATTCGTGGACGTTTTTCCAAGGCTTGGAGACTTTGGTGTAAGACTTTTATTTATTACAGTCGTAACAAACAACACATAAAATATTCTTCATCGTTTTTATTTTTTTCCCTATTTAACCCTGACGTGGGGGAAGGGGATAGCCCCTTCATCTCCTCGCTTGATCCGCTAGTGGGTGAGGGACAGTTTTATTTCTAACCAATAAAATCGAACCCAATTATTGGTCACTTCATATTGCCTAGTATTGCCTCGTATTGCCAGAAGGCCCCTTTTGAGGGATACTATGTAAGCACAAATAGAATAACGTAAAACATGACGATCTGAATTCATGCGATATGCTAAAAATTTTAGAGATGATAAAATGCTAAATGAAGCGAAAGTCAAAATCCTAAATGGGATCGGAACTTCCGCAAAAGTAAGCTGTAAGTCTATATTCTCATGTACAAGTTTTTTTTTATTACAAAATGCATATTAACCTATAATCCTCTTTTGTGCATAGTCCAAGTTTCTGCATAATGTTACCATTCCATGTTTACTATACGTCCACTTAAGTACACGTATAGCTGCGTATTTGTTTCTCACGAATAAATCGAATACACTGCTTAAGGGAATTCTATGTGTCAGAACAGTTAATAATTGTTTAAACATGACCGACTGCAGTTAAACATGTCACAAGCGTAAGTTTATTAGTCAGGTATTCAAACACGCCCTAGGCTTACGCATAAAGTTTGTAATGGGGGTTATAGGTTCAATAGGAGGTTACAGAGTTACAACTCACATATTCCTATGTTAAATATACAAAATTTCATTGCAATGGGGGTTACAATCCCCATCAACACGACCTGCATACACCAGTGAAAACCGTGTCTGGTGGTTTGAAAATTTTCTCAATTATATCAATTATATAAAAATTAAAGAAATATTTACTGCATACCCTGGTAAACTTCTGTACACTGGAATCTATAGAAACAATCGGATAGTTGCATTAACCAATAAGGGCCCGCAGTACAATTGCTGATGGATGAAGAAACATCATTTCACATTGCAAAACTCTTTATGAAGAGGTCTTTGAATTTGGAGTTCAGTAAAGATCATTCGACTGGAATCGCTACAAAAACTGGAAACTTCTGTAAAGTCAGATGTTTCTGACTGACGAGGCTGCGAAACAGTGGCAACTTTCCGTTTGGTTACCGGAAGATGTTTTTCTGGCGGAGCACATTTTTCGTATTCGTGTCTCAAAGAACATTCTTTTACATTATTTTTCCCCATTTGTATTCCTTAATTATATTATCTGCTGTATGTTCGATTCGCTCCATATACATCTGATGAAGGCTGCCCTTTAGCGCAGCCGAAAGCCGGCTCATGTACCAATAATCTAACAAACCGCTCAAAGTTGTCTTTATTGCTTTTATTATATTTATGTCAAGCGGTGTTACCCACTTAACAAGTTACTTTCTGCAAAAGAAATTTCTTTCATTCGTTTGATTCTTTTCTCTTTTCACTATTTACGAATTTGTGGTTGTTACTTCCCTACAAATAGTTCTGTAGCGCTCGCATTGGAGGCTAAAATTGCCATTAGTTCTTAGAAGATTTACTTGGATAGTTCATTAGTTAATAATATTAATTAAACAATTTTAATATACACGGTTAGTTGATTTATGAATTTAGGCGAAATAATTATATTTGATCAGGAAAGCAAATGAGGAAGATCTGACTTATTTATCTTCAGATGCAACCAAAATGCTGTGAAATTAGATTTCCAAACATGCAATTTCCAATGGTCCACTGTGCTTCTAGTAAAAGTATAAACAAGTCAACATAATTATAACGATAGCAATTATGTTGACAAGATTTAATTATCTTAAATGAGTTGCGCATGTCGCCTGGAAATTTACAATCATGAATGGAGCTCATCAAAGCGCCTGTTGACATAGAAACAAATTCAATAAAAATATTCAGTCGCTAAATGTATAGAAATGGTTGTTTACCGCGGCAGACGCAATTAAGTGGATATTGATGACCTATTTTCTGAAACTGACAGTTCCCTTGCCATTTACTGAATATAAATACCTGTGAGTACCCCGCTAATGTAAACCTGTCAGTGATTTATTATAATTCTAGTTTACGAGGACCATGGGTTGTTTTCCGTTTTTTATATTTATGCAAACATGCAAATTGCGTAATGTTGTAAAAATGCCCCGTATCACAAACCAAATTAAATCGCTATTGAAATTTGGTTAGAAATTAAACCAGGTGTAATGAAATAAGCTATCTGTTACATTGTTTACAAAGTTGATATGTGATATTATGTATCAAAAGTAAGTTTAAAGCTTTAATATATCCATTAAACCCTGCAATTTCTGATAGAATTTTGAACCATATAATTATGTAAATTTAATAAATTTTGCTGTAGCTTTCTCCAAAGTACTTGTAAAGTGGTCTCAATGAAACATACACAAGTTATTGGAGTTAAGTGTACTATACGGCAGCATAAGCGTATGTACACATCTAAATAGACACAATAAGAAGTTGGCCACAACGAAAGAAATTAGTACCCTATAACAATTATACAGAAGCTCCATATGTTTGTTGATTTGCTTCGCGTAGAAAGAAATAGACTCCATGGCACACTATTCTCAAACGGCCTCACAAATCTCTGCAATAGAAGTGGGCCAGTGACCATTTAATGACTGTTTGGAAGGCTTAGACATGTAAATATCGTAGGCAGATGTATCCATGCTGCAATAAGGATGGGCCAGAATTTAACAGCCAAAGCATCCCAGAATATGCGACTTGTTGGTGACTTCTAGCAATGTGTTATCATGAAAGACGACGACTGCCCTGGCCAATATTCCTCGCCGCTTTTGCTTGATCGGTTTTCGAAGCTCTTTGAGGAATCCTTGCACAGTAAAGATCCCACCAGGTTCTAGCCGTTTTCTCAACAGAGAACACTTCTCATGGAAGAAAAATTACAATATTTATTATCATAGATTCCGGCAGGAAAAAGAACCTTGTTTTCAGTCCTCTACAAATTTAACAAACGGGCATGAATGTACAACTTGGTTTTGCATTTTGCTAATATACCGCCAATTTAAATAGACTACAATTTTTTTATTGGTATTATTTTTTAGTCCCTGGGAATGTATTTATATGTTATATAACGATTTCGTTTTTACATATATATATATATATATATATTGTATATAAAGTCATTTCATTTCTCCGCTAATATTAGTAGTTTAAATATAATTGAATCGTGCAACACATACAACAATGAATTTCCAACACATTTCCAATACACGCGCAGCAAAGCAATTCTCATGCTTTCTTGTTTAGTAGAAAATTAGCTTTTAAATAGCTCGACATTGCCAGGATATTCCAATAATAAATTTAATTGTGTTAAAGAAAGCCAAGTTCAAGCATTTAGTATGAATCACTTTCACATAATTAATGAAAAAGCATTAGATATTTAATTGCATCCATAAAAATAGAGATCTACTAAACAAGGTCACAGCGCTTGTGCCCAACCATCCTATAATAAAAATGCGCACACATTTGCTTAGCTAACTTTGTGTTTGGAGCCATAGCCATTGGCGTACACAGGGGGTGTTGGTATGAGTTGTAACCCCAATTGCAATGAATTTTTGTATATTTAACATAGGAATATGTGAGTTGTAGCTCTGTAACCCCCCTTACGAAATTTCTGCGTACGCCTATGTCCATAGACCATCTCCACACATCAAACCTGGCTAATTGTGGGGGCTATAGTAATTCTAATAATCAAGACTAGATATATCAGGGGGTTGCTATAGCCACGCCCAGAATTTCGCTTATGACTGCACGAGAATACATGACAGAAGGATATTAAATTATTTGAAGTTTTCTTTACTAATATAACCAAATTTGAAATCTAATATTGGATTGAAAAACTGGTAAAGACGATGTAGAAATTTCATGTTACTTTATCAAAATACGCCTTCAGATGTCCGCATTTGTCGTTTTTGATGCAAGGGTTGATACGCATGTCTTTAAAAAACTGTAAACACATTCAGTGATGAAAGTTTAGTGTCTAATTCATTTTATTATGAAAAGATATTAATCAGAAAGATTCTCAAAATATGCAACATAAAATGCCAGTTATTTGAAAATTTATTCCATATACAGTGAACCCCGTAAAGTGACCACCTCGGTACACTGACCACCTGAATACAGTGATCACTTTTCATAAGAAAACTGGTATGGACTTCGGCATGCCTATACTATAAACGGTCGTGCATAGTGGACATTGCAATTCAAATGTGGGCACTTTGGGCAGGTTCATACAAACAGGACTTAACTTTCTTTAAAGTGTATTTCTCCCAGAATGTTACAAAAAATTGTCCCCCCCCCACCATAAGGATTGTTCATTAATTTTTACTGATCAATATTTCTTGTTCATTAAAGCTGACTAGTTTTGTCCAAAAAAATTTGCACGCCACAGTTCCCTCACATAAAATGTTTTCCAATATATGTGTGTTCACGCTACAAGGGACGTTACCATAAATTTACATAAGTATACGTTATTTTTCTCCCAAATAGCGGATTTATGGCCAACACGGTGGCATCCTTAACCAAACAACAGCTTACTTGTATTTCGTTGTAAAGGAAATGGCGCGTTCCAGCGAAGAACCAGTTAACGACGTCGTTAAATTTTAATTGCAAGAATATAATATTCACCATAGTTTGCTAAGACTTACCTAGCAGCCGGTATATAATTTCTAAATTCAATCTGGTCGTTGTAAAATTTTAAAATATTATTGTGTTATAAATATATATGCAGCTCATGCTTAGAATATTAAACATCATTTTATAAAATCGTTTATGATGTCTACCATCTTGTATGAACTGGAGAACAGTTTAGTATCAAATTGCTTTCGATCTCCTCCATTTCTAATGTAATCCTTCAATACTTGCATAATTCAAATACTCTCGTGAAGTGACTTATAATTCACAAACTTTCTACGGTGAATATGTTTATAACTATGGGGACTGTGTGTGTATGTATGTGTGTGAGAAAAGATATTTTATAACCTGTTCATCGTTATAGACAACGTGAAACTAAACGATTTTTAATGGAAGTTGATTTGGATGTAATATTATTTTCAATCATTGCACGTTAAACAAATTATTAAATAACATTTTGACTACTTTTGGTCATTTTCATGCCCGAATTAAAAGCTGCGCTGTTTTCGCTTCAATTTATGCAGGTGCGGACTGGGTACTCTCAAAGGGCGCATACCTTGAATTTTCGGAGGGCGCGAGTCCTATCGCCCATGAGGGCTCACCGGGCCAGTGCGCCGGTGGTTCAGATCGCCCCTGAGTTCAAGGTAAAAAAATTAACCTTAGAGGGTCATTTCAAACAAATGATGGGGCAGTAGGTCCCTGGTTGTCCTTGCGCCATTAAAAAATTGAAGCGACTAAGATCAAAAGAGCTGAAAGCCTACTTCGTTCCCAAGCTTGAAAAACTATTATTTTCATCTTAGAACCACCTGCATTTATACACATACGTTATTCTTGAGCATTAGTATATTTTCAAAAAAGTTATTGCCTGACAGACGCTCGGACACAACATATGATCAACAACGTTCGAAAAGTGCAAAATTACCCTATATACAACTTCACACAAAAGAAATTTTATTATAGGTAAGTTTTCGATCTATACCTGTAGTAGTATTATAGGAAACCTGCGGGGACAGCAGTAACATATTAACCGTTTATAGCGGAGACATATTAACCGTTTATAGCGGAGACATATTAACCGTTTATAGCGGAGACATATTAACCGTTATAGGTAATATTGTTACTCACAGACTTCACTGTGTATCTTCCAGTTATATTGGTTGAACAAGCTACTTCCTGTTTTTATATTTCTAAATGGACGTATATAGAATAATTACATATGGATAACGATATAATGGTATATACTGTATAAAGTAATATAGGCTTATCATCATTTCAGCCATTGTCGATTCACTGTAGGATGAAGGCCTCCTCATCATGTTTCCAACTAAGTCGATCTTATTCTCTCTACTACTAATTTGATCCAATATGCTTGATGATCTCTTCAACCAGTCTTGTTTTGGCCTTTTTCTTCGACGTTTCCTGTGGAATCCATTCCAGGGCCCTTTTGGTCCATCTGTTACCTGTTCTTCTAGCTACATGGTCTTTACATTCCCATTTTATACCTTTGCCTTCTTAATAATATCATAAACTTCCATTTGTTCCCTGATCCAACTACATATCTTTCGATCTCGTCGGGTAATACCCAGGGCCGGTGCAAGCAAATTTGCCGCCCTACGTGAAGGGCATGTGCGCCTCCATCCGTAAAAAAATCGAGACCCCAATACATCTTTCAACAATCGAAAAATTAAAAAATACGACACATTATGCCCTCCTGCTACAGTTCTATTTAAAACGAAGTACGATAATGACAGTTTATCTCACAGCGCACAAATAAATGATGAAAAAAAAAATAGTCTGGGATATTGTTGTTCAAGGAGAAAATCGTGATTCCTAATGCCTCACAATAATGCACAAAGATATAATAAAAAAGCGTCCTTCAAGCTTCTAGTGCAACAACGGTACTGATCGCACCACCGAAAGGTGTATCGGTAAGAAAATATTCAGAGCTACGCAACTTGGTTAGAGGAAGATCTGTTAATGTAAAAAAACAAGAAATTGAGGGTATGGAAAAAGAATTACATTTACAAAAAAGATTAAGTTTAGGTAAAAGCATTCAATCGAAAATAATCTATTAATTTAATTTATTTATTGTCCAATTTATCTCAATCATCCTATAGTATTAAGTATCTTTTAAAAAAAATCCGTCGTGGTGCTGCACTAGGCAACAGCCTAGTATCGCCTATATATATCATGCCTATATATTCGCCTATATATCATGCCAGGCCTAGTAATATCAAACATCTGTCGTTTCATGTTCCTCTGTACTACTCGTAGCATTTAGATACCTTTAACATTCAATGTATCCTATCGTAAGTTAGAAAAGTTATGTCACATTGTTCGAATACTTTCCTCGGCAAAAAAATTGGGAGCTTTATTTTAAGGACAGTTCGAAATCAATAGACTGACTGCCAACCAAGCTTGATACGACGTTCAATCTCTTGACTCGCCGCTTAGTTTAATTTATTGGCCAAAGTATAGATAATAAACACACACAGTTTGCTGCGTAACTTCTTCCAAAATTAAGATTTTCTTAGTTTATACAAATGTGGGTATAACCACAATAAAAAAGCTATGTATTTACTTGTCGATCAAAACTGTAAGAAACGAAAACTTAATAAGTACAATTTCTAAACTTGGCAACATGCCAAATTGTTTCCTTTTATTTGATGTTTTCCAAATATATACTCATGTTTCTAAAAATTGCAACACCATGAAGGACTCGTCCGAATTGAATGAAATTTAATGTACAAACGACCTGTGTTGATACAAATAAACGATTAAAATTACAAAGCAAAAAAACAATATTACATGTCGAAAATCAGTATTTGGTGAAGCCACCACGCGCTGCAATAAGTGATGCTATACGACGTGGCATGGAATCAAACAGATGTTGAATGTGTGCCTGAGGAAGAGCATTCCAGGTTGCTTATATGCGACCCCAAAGTTCATCTGTAGTAGCTATGGGACGAGGATCACGAGCGAGACACCGACCAACGAAATCCCACACATGTTCAATCGGCAACATGTCCGCCAAGCGACATATCCGCCAAGCGACATATCGCCGACATAAGCAGCCAAGGAAAGAAGCTGTATCTGTTGTGATGAAAAGAAGTCTTGAACATTCCTGGCAATATGTGGGCGGGCGTTGTCCTGTTGAAATACAGCTCCGGGAATGCCTTGAAGGAAGGGAACAACTTCGGGCTCCAGAACTTCATTGATGTACCGGTTGCTGTTAAGATTACCCACAATTCGTAGCAGCTGAGATCGTCCATGATACGCAATTGCACCCCAGACCATAACGCTGGGGATTCGTCCACTATGACGTTGGATAACGCACTCCGGAATGTGGCGTTCACCGGTATAGCGTCGCTTAGAATCAGAGGCACGGAAATATTTCCATGGACGGAATTTCCCAAAACGAGGAGTAGCAGCAGCAGACGTAAAAAGCGGGGTACGCAGACACAAAAAAGAACGCGAAAGATAGAAATAACGTAAGATAGAATAAACGTTGCTTCCAGAGGCGTATCCAGGGGGAGTTTTTAGAGGTTGTAACCCCCATTGCAATGAAATTTTGTATATTTAACATAGGAATATATGAGTTGTATCTCTGTAACCCCTCCCATTAAGCCTATAACCCCCCATATGAAATTTCGGCTCAAGCCACTGCTTCCAGAAAGCCGAAAAGAACTCCAAATTCCGTCAAGTGTATAGACAAATTTCTATAAATTCTCACAGCCAATGGAAAGATGTGTTTATGAAAAAAAAGCAATCACGTCTCCAATCCAAATATTACTAAGATACATTAGAGTTACTAAGGAGTTACCTAATCAAGTTTCCAACCGACGTGATGGAAACACCGACCAACAGCACGGACATAAACAGAAGCCGCCATTCGCTCACGATTTGTAGCTGGTTAACGTCAGCAGTAAGACAAATAATTATTTCACCAACTAAACAGCAAGAATTGTTTTGGCATTTATTTCTATTTTTTCATCGCATTCGCCAGGCCATTGACGTTTGTCGTCAGCCTGATTAGATACGGTCATGAATGACGGCAAGGCCCTACTTAAGGGCCTCAACAACCAACCATCTTACCACCTTACCTGCACACAGATAGGTAATCTCCGATAGAAGAAAAAAAATTAGGAAAAGATGCGTTGAATGGGAGGAATGGGATAAATTAATGAAATAAACCAGAGACGATAAAGGTAGCAAGG
Organism: Dysdera silvatica; assembly: GCA_006491805.2. Classification (NCBI taxonomy): domain Eukaryota; kingdom Metazoa; phylum Arthropoda; class Arachnida; order Araneae; family Dysderidae; genus Dysdera; species Dysdera silvatica. Next base: position 79,721,809 of record QLNU02015270.1, read on the forward strand.
GGGTGAAAATGTGATGGACAAAGCTGACGTTAAAAGCAAAGGTATCAGCACCGTTAGAAAGTAACCACCTCCGACCAAAGTTGGATAGAAGCCTGGTAGTTATATAAATATCTATAAAAATGAATGCCATTCAACTTAATTAGAACCCTTTTAATCGCATTATCATTATTACTACACATAATTCTCGTATTATTATTTTAAATTATTATTTTGGAAATGCTTCATTTTTCCAACTCGAATCCTTAATAAAAAACATCATTAAATTAAAATTGACAACGATGAAATAAAATCGTTCTTAATCATTCGTAATCTCGAGAAAAGATAAAGCAATGATATTATTTCCTTATACCATATAACGCGATGCTTATTTCTTAAAAATGATCGAAACGAACTCAGCTTTGTTAATTTTTACTATCCAGTGCCGAACGGATTTTTTCTTCTTGGAGTTTGCATCTGACTGCAAAACCTCATTCGGTTGACTATGTGGATTATCGCTAGCAACATTTTCTCCGTAGGAAACAAAATTGTTTTCAAAGCCCTGTACAACGTGTTGTTCTCCTGAACGTAATCTGTCACCAGAACCCTGATGCATATTACGGAACCTAGAGGAAGAGACGTCATCCATGTTTACCTGAAATTGTTCGAAACCATCAAAAATCGGATGCCCTAATGCTTCTTTGCAACTACTCCTCTTCAAAATCTCTTTTTGAAGAAATCCTTTGATAAAAGAAAGACTATCATCCACGAATTTAGGACCAACCTCGGAGAAAGGGTGAAAACTAGAAACCGTAGATGCAAACTTCAGTGGATCGATGAAATCCTCAATTATGGGTTTTATTTCAAAGAACCACGATCTTCCATCTTTGGCCTGGTTGTATAAATTCTTGCAAAACGCCTCAATTGTGAGAATGCCGAAAGCCCAGAGATCAACTGCTGGCCCATTAAGCCTGATGAATGGACAAGTGAAAGGATTTGTAGAAAGTGTCCGCTTAAAGGACTCTGGAGGCCTATAAGCGAATGGAAGGCCGATTGTATTCGACCGGATCACGGAGAGAACTTCGCTGACAAATGTGAAGTCGCACAACTTTGCAACTCCAGACCTGCTGATCAAAACATTATCGACCTTTAAATCCAAATGACACCAGAGATTGGAATGCATATATTCTAAGCCTTCCAGTGCACCTTTTAACCATACCTTGATGTAATTTAGACTTCCTTCAAACCTGCAAAAACCTGGATCGTTCACCAAGTTGAAAAGACAATGTTGCTGGAGTGGCATCAGAAATATTATTGAACCAGTCTTTGAATAAAGAACCTGTTCCACCGAAACAACATGAACGTGATGTAACCTCGGCCACAACGCCAATTCCCCATGAGAAAGACGCGCCTTTTCGACCACCTTGGCAGCAAGATGAACAGAAGTGAATTCATCTTTAACTTCAACCACATCCCCAAAAGAACCTGTTCCCAGAAACTTAACGAAAGAAAAGCAGTGATCCTTCTCGATTTCAATTATAACTTCTTTCAAATTTGCCCGTCTTTGTTCCGCCATGAATATTTTGATTTTTGGTCTCAAGCACTGTAAACAATAAAACTAACCCGAGATATTTGAATGAAGAAGCGTTTCAAATTGAGAAAGATTTGGATGAAAAACCAAACGTCTGAAATTGCGTAATATACTGTTGTTCAATTAATAAACAAAATTTCTGCAGAACCTTTGTCAGAAATCGAGTTTGTGGTAAATATTGTTATAGTTCTATAATTACCTGGAAATCATGTCGTGTGAACCCCGTAGAATAATCGTATTTCCATAGTTACTATAAACAAAAGGAAACATATCAACATTGCTATAGTTACCCATATTTGTAATTGGAAATCGTATTTTTTAAGCAAAATGAATAGTTTTAATTTAAATTATTTGACAAAATAGAACGAAATCTTTACATCTTGCAAGAAACTAACGTTAGATCTGAAGTGACTGAATGCGCGAGAAGCAACAGAGGAAATTTCCGGTAATAGAATATTAAAATTCAGGCCTATTATTATTTCCGTTTAAAAAATTAATAAAAAATTGATTAATTAATTGAAGCTTTAATTGATTACTTAATTAATAATTAATAAAAGTGGGAGGTAATACATATTCTAAAATCAAATTCGCAAAGGAAATCAAATATTCTAATAAAATTTTTGTACAACAATTTCCATAACTTTTCAAGCACGCGATATCTTCCCATATAATAGGTATTTCGTTTATTAATTCGAAGATCACCAAATATAACTAGCATTTCCGTTTCAGAATTAGTTTGCAACTTTTTGAAAGAAAAATTAAAGCTATTAAAGCTTATCTACTCTTTACTAGCTAGTAAATACTAATTATGCAGACTGCAATAATTGTCGATTTCCTTATGAAAAATAATGAATAAATGAGTTCACAATTTTCATATATGTTTAAATATGCTTTGTTCGCACTTTTCAAATCAAGTTAAGATTACGAGAATTGAAGTATGGGTTTGAACAACTAATGCAGTGACAAAAATGATAAGATTCATATGTAATAAACTTCTTAGAAATGTGTGAATATTTTAAACTTCTTAGAAATGTGTGAATATTTTAAACTTCTTAGAAATGTGTGAATATTTTAAACTTCTTAGAAATGTGAAAATATTTTAAACTTCTTAGAAATGTGTGAATATTTTAAACTTTTTAGAAATGTGTGCAACGTCTTTTTTTTAAGTTATTTAAACCTCATACATAGATGGTCTCCAAGCATCTGTACTTTTAACGAGGATAACCATTCGCTACAGCTGCCATCGCTGTTTTTGCATTCGATAAAACAAAAGCTTTACAGGAGCTAGAAGTATAAATTCGCAGTATGATTAATTTTTCAGTAGCGAGCGGGCGAATATGGGGAATGCCTTGATTGCTTAAAGGGCTGTGGAGTTCGCCCTCATTCCCCGCACGCCAGGGTTGTAAGCAAACATGGGCCAGCAAGTTCTTGCCCCATTGATATATATATATATATATATGCAAACAATAACATTTTCCTCATAGGCAGTTAAGAATTTTCCAATGGGGACACCAGGCGTTGGTGTTGTCTTATCAGTGATTACTGCCCTATCCCAGTACAACTAATATATTTCGTGTTTATTGTTATATTTGAAAAGGCGGTAAAGGAGCGTTCAAATATTACATAAGCAATATTTTGGCTATTTTATACCCCTCCCCACCTAGTAAGCAGCAAAAATTAACTTCGGCTAACATAGGACAATAAGCACAACCGCAACCCTCCCCCCAGAAAGGTGTTTACATAATACTTGAACTCTCCTTAATAGAATAAAATACACAACATAAGAGAATGGGAATTACGCAAAAATATATATAGAAAATCCTATCAGCTTAATCAGTGACGTAGCCTCAAAAATAGGCCATCTGTCATTTTTCACCATCCCCCCATCGAACAATAAATTCACAATCTATACGTATCTCATCATAATTAATATCATCCTCGTCATGATGCACACAAACAACAAAAGGGGATGATGAGAGATGGATGTGACTTATTTTGAAGTCACACTACGCCACTGAGTTAAATCACATTAGAGTAAAGAAAAAATTATTTTCGGGCTTTAAAATATTAAAAATTTAATCATCTTAGTAAAAGTTCTAATTTATTATATAGACAAAATTTTTTTAATTATATGAAATCAAATTAAACGTCCTCTTCAGGTAAGGGATAATTCTATTATCCTTGTGAAAGCTCCAGGGGCATTTTGAAATTTCACAAATAGAGTTATTACCTGAAGCGTTTGATGATCACATCGTAATTCTCCGTCTCTTTCTCACTCGCTTTCTCTCTTAATCTCTTTAAGTGAGCAATAAAAAATTAATAATTCTCATTTTCATACATAGATTAAGTCCTTAAATTTTAACAAAATAAATCATCTTTAATTGAAATAGTTTTTTAAGAAATTTACTAAAAGAAAAGTAAATTCTTAATTAATGTTTTCCAATTAAATTCGTCTACCTGTAAACTCGTAAATTTGCATTTTCAAATTGTCTCTTTTCTTTTGCAAAAGGAAGTTAAACTCTATGAGCAAACAAAAGATGTACTTAAGTGAAATGCATTATATACAAGATTGAAGAATTAAAAAAATCAAAAATCGCCGAATTAAAAATGACTATATTAGTCAGTAGTTAGGAACTAAAAATATCCATATTTGTCGATATATTACCGAGGTTTAAGCAGCATTGGACGCGAACAGAAAATGGAAAGTGACCTGTGAATAACTATACTGCTATCTTCATTTGGTATTGGAAACGTAGAATAAAGTCGTTTTCTTCTACCCAATGTATTTTTATTTGAGTAGCGTTGCACTGTTCGGCGATGGACGCTTTTCTGCAGCCCTGTACGAAGTTAAATTCGTGCAATGAAATTCACTGCTGCTGCTTTGGTTTTCTGAGTAAACTGCAGGGAATCCGGGTGTGAGAAAACCTACAATATATCAAGAAACTAGACCTCGATCAGTATATTTCACTGCATAAATTAAACAAACGGATATTCATATTACATTGAAGAAAATACTATCCTGCCCACAAATTATTTAATAGTTATGCAGAATTTATTTTCGGAGATAAAATCACGATCAGTGGCTCTGCATTGAGATAAAGTAAATTGAATGGATTTTGTTCACGTATTTAATCCTAATATTTATGCGCGTATTGCTTGTTGCAGTAATATCTATTTCATCAAACATGGAAAGATTATCGGTACTATTAAGATCCAGAATTTTACCTAATTCCCATTTATTCCTTCGCGTTGTTGATTATGCAAGGAAACCATGGAAAAAGATGTCCACTGCTGTGTCTTCCCAAAAGAGGGCGGTTTTCAAGAAAAGATAACAAAGTGAAATTTACTGAAATAATCACATCCACAAGATCCTGACACAGAGGAGGCAAAGGTTATGATGCTGTGAGAGGTGCGAACCTGTTATAAATGACATGGTGTGTGACGCAACCTATATTTCGTATACCGTGTTGCACCCGGGTGGGCAGTAGCTTATCAGTTCAAAAGGCATTACGTCTCAAGTGATTATGAGGGACTCAAGTGGCTTTGAAGAAGAAGAAGAAGAAAAGGCTCAGAGAATATAATGTATTTTGACATCGATTGGAGACTTTAGCCCGCTTTCCTTCACCACTGCAGGTGGCGTGGGAAAAGGGCATATAGCCTTACATGGGCACAAAGCTTTGCATTTTCCGTTAGATGGCGTATTCTCCCTCTCTGATCGACTCTCTAGACACCATGTAACAGGATAGGTCGGTCAGTAAAGTTTATGAGCAATTGCTCTTATGGTTTATAATTGACTTAAAAATGTTTAGTTTTAACCTTTTTAAAATCATTATGTTTCTAATAAAAATGAAGTTAGGTTTATGCTAAAGATATAGAGATTTTCTTTTTGCTGTTACCGCTGTTGGACTGTGCAGTTGGAGGCAGATCTTTTACGCAGAACAAATATTGTAGTGACGCAAGGGCCATGTCCGCTACCAAGTCATTCAAATTTAGTTCAGATTGTAAAGAAAATATTATTTAAAATCCGAACGTAAGGCTGAAATTAAAAGGTATTAAAGGAAAACGCCCTGTGCCATTTTTGTTTTGGAGAAAAAGAGACGCTTTCCCCATCCTGGATTCGAACCAGGGTCCCTCCGTTTAGCCCGGAGTGTCTTGGACCGCTAGACGAATGAGGACAGGAAACAACGCTCTCTTTCTCCGTATGTCATTCGTCTAGTGGTCTAAGACACTCAGGGCTAAACGGAGGGACCCTGGTTCGAATCCAGGATGGGGAAAGCGTCTCTTTTTCTCCAAAATTACATAAGCTCTAGTTTGAGCTGTAATTAATACGTGGGTGGCAAAAATTATTGTATAATAAATTCCCCCACGAAAACTCACAAAAATCTCGCCCCGGAGGCTTTCTTGTGTTGACCATATTTGGCAATTGTGTTATCCCTGCGGAGGGTAATAATATCTTACAATTGATTTCTTGTTTGCCAGGATATAGTCGATTTCACTGGTTCCCCCATTGTGACAACTCGATGGAGGAATCCATATCCAATATATATATTTGGTTGGCGCAGTAATTGCAGAAGCCACCAACGTTATACAAGAATTTGTTATTTTTCGCCAAGCAATCCAAATCCAAAAGGACTGCCCCTACACTGAAGACTTCACTTTACGGCTGTGCAGTTAAGCGCAAAGCTGCGTTTTAGTGTAATTATGAAAACTTTCAAAATTCATAAATATTCAAAAATTGAGTTTTACACAAACCTTCTTTCGGTTTTGTTCATTACTCATATGAGTCCCATTTATCGAGTCTCATTTTGAGGTGCATCAGGCACTTCGGATGCTTCCCTTGTTAGGTTTCTTGAACACAAGCATATATTTTTAGGTATACGAATTTTTTAACAATTATACACAGAATTGGTATAGAATTACTTCTCTATTTATTTCGCGTTCCTAAGTTTCTGTATCGATATTTTTGTAAGGATTGGATGACCAAGAGATATTAAGTATTAAGCCAAATTATTAAGCCAATAGATATTAAGCTTCTGGAGAATATAAAGCGAGCTTGAAAGAGATATGTTCGCTACGAAGAATTTACTTCAGTGACTATATGCGAATTGGCAGATACTGCCACATTAAATTGGTTAGAAATACCTGTAGAACGATATCCAAACCCTGCTTCTTCTGTACTACGTCGAATTCAAGTTACTTTAAATGCCAAAATTGTGGATCAATGCTTTATCAAATGAATGTTTCTACTGATTTGCTTTTTCGGTGTGCATATATATTAATCTATTGAAGATTGGTAATGAAACATCTATTAAAACTGCTTTTATCTTCATTCTTCCTAACCATTCTGTCGTTAAAATTTGGTGTGGAAATAAGATTTAGTCATCATTTTTTTGGAAAAAATAATATTTTGATTGATATATTATTTTATTAATCACGATAGCAATGCTTTTTTTTCAGTAGCAAATAATAAATAACATTCCAGTTTTTATTATTTGATGTTATCAACAGTTTTTTTATGAGCTCCTGGGCAAAGGAATAGTTTGTGAAAGTTAGATAAACCAATTGCCTACTGCGCAGGTATCGTGGATAGCAAATACCAAAATTTAAAATATAGTCTTTTTTGGTATCATCTGGCATATGTTAAATGTGAAATTCTCAGATTCCTTCGGCAAGCATCCAATAAAATCTCCCATATAGAAGATTCATCACTATATTCAAATCATACAGATTATTCTCATCAAGGGAGGTAATGAATCTATTAAAAGCATAATTTTTCCGTAGTCGTCAGCTTTTTATTATTTCAAAAAGCATGCTTATTGGTATTTGACATAGAACTCCTATTTTCATTTTCAAACATTACGAATCAGGCCAAACCATGGAAGTTTTTGAACCATCCAATACCTTACAAGTATATTTACAACCATACATGTTCAGATTTTTCAAACTCATTGATTAAGATCAGAACATCATGTTTAATATATATATATATTAGTATATTGTTACAAGTTTTGAGAAAAAATTTAAAAATTTGTGAAAACCTCATTATACAAAATATAAGAGAAGGAAATTGTCGAATATTCGCATATTTAAACCACAAATTCCTCACTCTGTGATCTTAAGAAGAAATGGTTTCTAAATTAAATCCCAATCAGACATATGTGAACATCGGAATAAAATATCGAAAATGAATAAGACGAGTTAAGTCATGAAAAATCAAAAACTCATAAAGGATCCTAAAACTCATATTCCATCAGAAAACTCTGAAACAATAGGACTGGAAACGGTAATAAGCTTTATGAAAAAATTTGCAAGAAATGTTGATGGAATTGGAAATCATTTGAACTACCTCATTCTGATTAAATACGAAAAACGGATGCCATACCATTGATTGCTTAAAAAATATCCATATAACTTTTTCTCTTAACTTTTGGGTGCTTTCTAAAAATAACTGTTCTCCACTTTTATCTACTTCCTTTTTTCTACTTCTCAACTCATGCTTCTTCTTACAAGCCATTCGTGTTCATAATTATCTTAATTTTATATATACTTAAGTTTTCACATTGTCTTCTCGCTTACGCTAAAGTCTTTACCAGCTTGCAAGAAAACAGGGCGTTCATTGTTGGTACTACCCGAATGGTATTCATGGAATATCGCGATGAACAGAAGATCATTAGAATTGCATGCACTTTGAAAATTACCTTAGAATATTTAGAATAGAGAACTAGATACCCTTAATGAATGCCTTCTATTAAAGTATCCGACGCAGGAAGTATTTTCTCTGTTCATTAAATCAGACACTGTCACATAATTCCTATTGTGTCGTCAACTAAATTAATTCATCTATGATTAACTTGAATCTGAGAGCTTATTTGCATGTAATTTTGGAATTACGCTGGTGCAAATGGAAAGGTTGACCACTATAAATGACCCTCTTTCCCTAATGAGGAAATAGAAACACTCACACTTAATATCAGTCCTTGTTTTGCCCTCGATGAGTTTGTAAAAACGTAAGCTGATTGAGGAAAGGTTTGTGTCAGAAGATTTCAAATTTGGAAAATCCAAAACTTCATGAGCATTCACAATATAAAGTAAGCATGGTGTCTTTTATAATGTCAACGTTCTGGTGCGGTCATACTGCTAGTATCCCGTTTTCTTTGCACTTATTCAATTTTTTCTTTGGAAAAATCTTCATTTAGTAATTGTGGTATCAATTAGATCACTTGGATTTCTCATCAGTAGTTCTCAAATTTGTCAATTTGGAACCCATAAACGTAAAATAATTATGCTAAATATCTTCCTTCATCGCCTGTTGGAACTGTCAGTCGCGTGTTGTTTTCTCTTTGTGGTAAGTTTAATCCTTAGTAAATTTTATGTTCACCTGTTCTACGATTTTACATCATGGGATGATTATATATGTTTGGGGGTGGCGCGTGCGTGTTACTGAATGATATTTGCAGATATATACATTGATCACACCGAATGACACTAATTAATCCTTAACACATTTATTTATAACATTAACTATTAAAATATATTTATATGCTGACTAAACTACAGCACCAGCGTTCTTGTTAACATGTTTACAGTCTGCCTATCACGCACGAAGTGACCAGCAACACTTCTCGTCCACTGATCCCTTCTTCTCCATTCTGTTTCAACCAGGACCTTTACCTTGTGGGTAAGAAGCGTGCGTCTCCTACCTGAACGCGTCTATGGCGGTCGCTACATATGTTTATGAAGGATACATTAATTAGCCTAGAAATACAATGGTTGTTATATTTTTGTGACTTATTTAATGTACTAGTTTTATACGTACACTATGATTGCTAAATCAGTACGATCGAATCCATGGAACGCATTAGAAATTATAAACAACCGTATGATATTCGAACTTTGAAAGTGTTTCACTTTTTATACAACGCTTTTAAATTTAGTGTAAATATTTTAATTTTGATGCAGTGAGAGCAAAATTTTTCACGTGGAGATAATTTTTGCGGTTCTTTCGCACGCAGCTACAAAAGAATTTTTAATTTCCAGCGACAGTAAAAAAAAAATTGCAGTTATCATTACCAATTTTCACTTTTTTCAAGAGAATTTTTTCCATTGCTACACATGAATTCATTTTCAAATTTTTATACTTAAAATTTCTGAATTGCAGCAAACGGATATGAAATAAAACCCTTTAAAATTGGCTTTCGTCTTAATTGATAATGCATTAGACTAATAAGAAAAATGTTGAAAAATATGCATCCCGTTGTTACTTATGCTGTGACCAATGTTGGTGAAAATGCTTGGTTGCATTTTCTCACTTATCGATAAATCATACAGAATTGTACTAAAGCCCAAATGTTATGCTAAAACACAAATGCCATCTGCAAGTAATTGGATGTATATTTTTGATACAGACTAGCTGAGATGCCTGTTAAGCGTTGAGTATATCCGTCTGTCGGTTTGTTGCAGTAACACGACAGAGGATGGAATTTGCATGCTTTCTGAAGGTTATGTAGAAATGAACACCATTTCTCTTCAATAACACACTTCAACAATTTTTTCTTTTTCGTCTTTTACAAAAATGGAAGTAGCCACCTTTTATAAATTTTTGGTCGCTGAGCCCAAAAATCACCATTAAAATTCTCTTCTGGCTCTGAGTTTTGGCTAATTGCACTGTTTACATTTTACATATAGCGCTATGGGATGTTATAATTATTATACTTGAAATTAAAAAAATAAGGGAAAAAATAAAGTAGGCACTGTCGTTCTTGATAAAGCTGCCATCGACTCGGCGCAATGCCCCCTATAACTAAAAGCCGTCTAAGCCAATTTTGACGTCACCACAAGTGGACGATCAGATGGACGAATCGGCGATTCCCGAGCGGAAACGTGTACATAATACGTCGGTTTCCATCGTTTTAGTACTTAATAAAAAAAAATAGAAATCACGTTTTTTCAAAACTACGCCATTCTGAAAGCTTATAATTATAGTAAAATGCTTATTCCACATTAATAAAATATAATAGCAAATGTACTTTCTTAGGGAGTTAATAAAATAAACGCAGAAATTTGATAACGTTTTTGTTTTTAGAAACGTTTTCAAAGATATTTAAAAAAAAAACAATTTTTAAAAAGTATACATATTTTTGAAAATATTTGAATTTTCATGTAGGTTTACTGTTTTACAATTCACACCGTGAAATAATTTATACAATTCACGTGTTCACGTAAAATTTAGTTATTAAAAACGTATTATTCTTAAATAGTACGTTGCAAAATTTGACAATTTTATGCGTAATTAAAAAAATCAAAATTTGGATTTCCCCTTGAATTTTTTTCACAGAATTTTGTTTAAATTATTTAAATATAAACTTTAATAAAAATTTAAGCACCAATACCAATTCAAACAAAAGATTTCAAAATTAATACTATGAAATCTTATATTTATTTCAACGTATTTTTTTCACCTATTTGATTATTAATTGCATGATCAGACTTTCTATTAAAAAAATTGACATGCATTCCTCATATAATATTAAGAATTCAAGTTTCCTATTTTTAAAAATCCATTATAAAAGTATACGTTTAACTGAAATTCAATCGAAATGATGTCAATTAAAAATTTATTGCTTTTTAAATTCGATACGTAGAAATATAATTTGTGTAGAAACTTTAATTAGCAAAGTATGCGTCCCTTGGGAGGACCTAGTTCGCCCATGGACCTTTCCGCCCTAAATGGTCACTCATACCTTTTACAACAGGATTTTTGATTAGCTAAAGGCTACGAATGCCCTATTTCTCAAAAGCCAAGCTACAGACCCATTTTTCGCAATTTTTATATCTCAGGTAGTAATTACCTCTACCCAAACAATTTTTTAGGAAAATGTACAAATCTTAATGAGAAACAGGTAAATGAGAAAATTGATCACAAACGTATACAAGAAAACCCAGTTACTGCGGATTTCGATTTATTCCGGCATTTGAAGATGCTAAATATGACAAATGAAAAGATGTTTTATATATTTTTTTTAATTTTAAATTAAAATTTTAATATTATTATATTACATAATATATTGTATGTGCTATTATATAATTAATTATATACATTTTATAATTAATAATATAGGTTATATAATTAATTAAATAATATATTATATACTTAGTACAGCAATTAATATCTATTTGATAGATTCAGTTTACGGTTACAAACACAGGAGCTAAATCCTGATGCTAATAATAATAATATATTTCCGATCTGTGGTCAGAAACTTCTCCAACGAGGCTGTGGTAGCATTTAAATTTCTTATTTAAATGTATGATTCTGAGGAAGATTAAGAAGAAGTGGAAACGATAACAAAGAAATTCACTTTAACAGAATTAGAAGAAATGGTTCGTATGGAGGAACTTTCTAAGCAGAAGATTATGGATGCAGATACTAACCTTGAACGTTCTTCGAAGTTGCGTGAAAAAATGGACAATTCAATTCGTTGTTATAAAATGATGTACAAAGAAAAAAAAGAAAAATGTGCATCAAATAAATCTCTTAAAGTATTGTTTAAACTATAAGCATTAGTACAATACAATATGCATATGTATATAGTAACAGTACTGTATGTACTTATGTTTGTTTTGTTTATACGTAACATCGTGTAACGTTATTTAGTGGCTTTATACACATAACCTTTAAATTATGTTTTGACATCATTATCTTTTGATTTTCCATTTAAAACTTTATAATTTCCGAAGCTTCGGCAAAAATAACCTATTTTTCGTATGATGTATGTTTCGATTGCAGCGGTGTTTTCGTTGGAACAGTTAGTTAATCGTAATAATCGGGGTTTAACCGAATATTATTTTCTTTCTATATTTAAGCATCTTAAATTAAAGCGCCCTCTGTCTAGGACAAACTAGCCTCTCTTACCCTGCAAAATTAGTAAACTTCACAATGGTTTTGACTTCAGTTTTCTGCGCAAATATAAAATCAATTTAAAATGTTTTAGAAACCATGTTTTTTCATCATTTCTTTTTCGTGTTATCACCAGTTTTTTCCGTCATTTGCACCATAATTAAAAATATTGTTATCGGCAATGATAATTCAACCTATTCTCTAGGTCCAACATCATCAACGATAATTTCAAATGCCACATTTTTTTTTCATTTCACAAAATAGTAAATATCATTTTCTAAAATTGAATTTTACATGGCAATAGACTTCGCAAATGACTACAACTTAAGTTTTGCTTCAAGTATGTTGCTAGCAGACTAAAATCATTTATGATTATTGTGCCATACGAGTAAACCTAAAACGACAATAATGGTAAAAAATTAATATGCATCGTATGTTTTCTCTAAATGTGATGTATATGCATTTTTAAAGGCCCTATTTTCTCCATATTTTAAAAACAATGGGATAAAAATAGACAAAATCTAGATAAATAGTGTTAAACGACTTATAGAAAAGCTATCTAGAAGATTTCATTCAATTATATTAAGCGGTTTGCAAGTTACCATGGGAGTAAATTAAAAAAAAATTCTAAGAAAATATATTTTTGTATGTTTTTATATTTTTTATTTACACTTAAAATTACTAAATCTTACTTCTCACCATTATGGAGTGATTTTGCTCAGCTTGTTTTTAAAATGCCTTTAATAACTGTAAACTGTTTTAAAATGATAGGCAAATATCTGTTTTTGAAAGCTTTAAAGGTTCTAAGCAATGACGTAACTGGCCGCAAAATTTAAGGGGGAAGAAGCTGTAGTCACCCCCAATACCCTACAAATAGCATTAAGTGGTTGGTGTTTTTTTTTAGTAGTCTAAACGACTTTTAATAACCTCCCCCACCCCCAATCCAGACTGCGCTGTCAGTTCAATCAATCAAAAATAATATATAATTAATAAAAATAGTATATTTATCAAAATGATGAGTTCATCGAAGTCTTTCTAGAAAATGTTTTATCCACGAAATAATGCAATAATAATAAATAATTATTATTGCATTTTAAAAAGTAAAAAAAATCATTCAACCTTACATGGAGTCAATGTTTACACATCTATTTCGAAATCTAATACCATGATAAAAACTTTTTCTTCTCATCCTTAAAACATTTTCGACTTCTAAAATGTGAATTATTGAAAGCGATTCAAATTCTTCGTTTATATTGCATTTGCATTCTATACAGATCAAATAATATGCTAATTCCGAACTTTCTGCAAAGCAGAAAGCCCAAATTTCCGATAAAATGAACAGAAAATCTGGGAATTTTTAAAGTATCAAAACAAGCAAATTACCAATGGCAAATGCAAGAAAACAACTGGTAATTAATTGTTCTTTGCATCGGATTTTCGTCTAATTAAAACCAGTGAAGGGAATTGGGGTCATAGACATATCACTTTTAAATTATCTCTCTGTTCGGATTTACTAAGCAAGCTGAATATGTTACTTTTAGTTGTAAGATACTATTGCATTTCTCAGGGCTAACACAATTGCCAAATAATAGTCAAAACAGAAAGCCTCCGGGGCGAATTTCTGTGTTTTTTCGTGGGAAATTGATTATACGTAATAATTTCGACACCCATCTTATCCGCTCCGATTAGAACCTTTTTGTTACAGGTGTAAAAGAGGCATCGTCCCCGACCTAGAATCGAACTAGGGGCTCACCGTTGAGACCGGACTGGTTTCACCGCTAGGCCATAGAGAACAGGAACGAAGCTCCTTTTCTCGGTACATATAAAGTTGTATGGTATTATTACCCTTCTCAGGGCTAACGCAATTGCCAAATAATAGTAATATTGGTTGATATAATATGATGTCAAGCAATCAACGTTTATTGGCGTAGTGATACCAGCGCCGATGTTATGGCGTGATTAGATGGTGAAACGTTCGAAAGAAAATAAATATTTATATATATAATATAATATTTGGCAATTGTGCTAGCCCTAAGAAGGGTAATAATCTTATAACTTTATATATACGAAGAAAAGGAGTTCCGTTCTTGTCCTCGATGGCCTAGCGGTTAAGGCACTCCAGGGTCAACGCAGAGATCCCAGTTCGACTCTAGGTCGGGGATGATTCCTCTTTTTCTTCTGTAACAAAATTATGACCTGGAGGCGCGCTAAAGCTTTCACTGAATGAACCAATAAACGGCTTTTCCCATCTGCCATCAACGAACATATTCATTCAATGATTCTGTCTTCCAACGGCACACAGCTGTTACGATAATTGGAACAAGACTTCTATTATTGGTTCTTTATTTTAGAATACTTTAAAACTCATAAATAAATAATGAGCAGCAAAGGCATTTTTTTTATTTTCCAACCATTTTGTAATTTTTCCTCCTTCAGTGATACTAATTGCCGTGAGACGGCGCTGTGGTAGTGCGTTCACCCAGGCTGCCGTTTTTCCTGATTCGCTTCCCACACGGTGCCGAAAAAAGAACTCGTATCAACTAATTGCTCACTGTAGTCCAGATGTTAGTTCCCTAGGGTTTAAGAGGTTCAGATGTAATCGGATAAATGTAAGTTCCTGATTTATGGTGACATAATGATGACTCATTCTGCTACTAGGCTATTAAGCCGGATTCAATACTCAGCGCAAAATTTTAGTACTTGACTAGAGGAAAGAAGTACTAACCGGTTTTAGCAGGCGTAATACTTAACTTGCCCCGGGCGCTGGCAACCCATACTACGCAGCTGCGTGGAACTCCTACTGTTTTACGACACCCCGGAGTCGAGGTTCAGTTTCCTCGGCCACAGAAGTTCG
>QLNU02015270.1:79737226-79778788 GCA_006491805.2 Dysdera silvatica
GAAAATTGATCATAAACGTATACAAGAAAACCCCAGTTACTGCCGATTTCGATTTATTCCGGCATTTGAAGATGCTAAACAAGACAAATGAAAAGAAAATGTTTTTATATATATTTTTAATTTTTAAATTAAAATTTTAATATTATTATATCATATAATATACTGTATGTGCTATTATATAATTAATTATATACATTTTATAATTAATAATATAGGTTATATAATTAATTAAATAATATATTATATACTTAGTACAGCAATTAATATCTATTTGATAGATTCAGTTTACGGTTACAAACACAGGAGCTAAATCCTGATGCTAATAATAATAATATATTTCCGATCTGTGGTCAGAAACTTCTCCAACGAGGCTGTGGTAGCATTTAAATTTCTTATTTAAATGTATGATTCTGAGGAAGATTAAGAAGAAGTGGAAACGATAACAAAGAAATTCACTTTAACAGAATTAGAAGAAATGGTTCGTATGGAGGAACTTTCTAAGCAGAAGATCGTGGATGAAGATTCTAACCCTGAACATTCTTCGAAGGTGCATAAAGAAATAAACAGTTCAATTCGTTGTTACAAAATGATGTACAAAGAAAAAAAAGAAAAATGTGCATCAAATAAATCTCTTAAAGTATTGTTTAAACTATAAGCATTAGTACAATACAATATGCATATGTATATAGTAACAGTACTGTATGTACTTATGTTTGTTTTGTTTATACGTAACATCGTGTAACGTTATTTAGTGGCTTTATACACATAACCTTTAAATTATGTTTTGACATCATTATCTTTTGATTTTCCATTTAAAACTTTATAATTTCCGAAGCTTCGGCAAAAATAACCTATTTTTCGTATGATGTATGTTTCGATTGCAGCGGTGTTTTCGTTGGAACAGTTAGTTAATCGTAATAATCGGGGTTTAACCGAATATTATTTTCTTTCTATATTTAAGCATCTTAAATTAAAGCGCCCTCTGTCTAGGACAAACTAGCCTCTCTTACCCTGCAAAATTAGTAAACTTCACAATGGTTTTGACTTCAGTTTTCTGCGCAAATATAAAATCAATTTAAAATGTTTTAGAAACCATGTTTTTTCATCATTTCTTTTTCGTGTTATCACCAGTTTTTTCCGTCATTTGCACCATAATTAAAAATATTGTTATCGGCAATGATAATTCAACCTATTCTCTAGGTCCAACATCATCAACGATAATTTCAAATGCCACATTTTTTTTTCATTTCACAAAATAGTAAATATCATTTTCTAAAATTGAATTTTACATGGCAATAGACTTCGCAAATGACTACAACTTAAGTTTTGCTTCAAGCATGTTGCTAGCAGACTAAAATCATTTATGATTATTGCGCCATACGAGTAAACCTAAAACGACAATAATGGTAAAAAATTAATATGCATCGTATGTTTTCTCTAAATGTGATGTATATGCATTTTTAAAGGCCCTATTTTCTCCATATTTTAAAAACAATGGGATAAAAATAGACAAAATCTAGATAAATAGTGTTAAACGACTTATAGAAAAGCTATCTAGAAGATTTCATTCAATTATATTAAGCGGTTTGCAAGTTACCATGGGAGTAAATTAAAAAAAAATTCTAAGAAAATATATTTTTGTATGTTTTTATATTTTTTATTTACACTTAAAATTACTAAATCTTACTTCTCACCAGTATGGACTGATTTTGCTCAGCTTGTTTTTAAAATGCCTTTAATAACTGTAAACTGTTTTAAAATGATAGGCAAATATCTGTTTTTGAAAGCTTTAAAGGTTCTAAGCAATGACGTAACTGGCCGCAAAATTTAAGGGGGAAGAAGCTGTAGTCACCCCCAATACTCTACAAATAGCATTAAGTGGTTGGTGTTTTTTTTTAGTAGTCTAAACGACTTTTAATAACCTCCCCCACCCCCAATCCAGACTGCGCTGTCAGTTCAATCAATCAAAAATAATATATAATTAATAAAAATAGTATATTTATCAAAATGATGAGTTCATCGAAGTCTTTCTAGAAAATGTTTTATCCACGAAATAATGCAATAATAATAAATAATTATTATTGCATTTTAAAAAGTGAAAAAATTATTCAACCTTACATAGAGTCAATGTTTACACATCTATTTCGAAATCTAATACCATGATAAAAACTTTTTCTTCTCATCCTTAAAACATTTTCGACTTCTAAAAAGTGAATTATTGAAAGCAATGAACGCGATTCAAATTCTTCGTTTACATTGCATTTACATTCTATACAGATCAAATAATATGCTAATTCCGAACTTTCTGCAAAGCAGAAAGCCCAAATTTCCGATAAAATGAACAGAAAATCTGGGAATTTTTAAAGTATCAAAACAAGCAAATTACCAATGGCAAATGCAAGAAAACAACTGGTAATTAATTGTTCTTTGCATCGGATTTTCGTCTAATTAAAACCAGTGAAGGGAATTGGGGCCATAGACATATCACTTTTAAATTATCTCTCTGTTCGGATTTACTAAGCAAGCTGAATATGTTACTTTTAGTTGTAAGATACTATTGCATTTCTCAGGGCTAACACAATTGCCAAATAATGGGCAACACAGAAAACCTCCGGGGAGAGTTGTTTTTGTTTTTTCATGAGAAATTTATTATACGTAATAATTTCGACACCCATCTTATCCGCTCCGATTAGAACCTTTTTGTTACAGGTGTAAAAGAGGCATCGTCCCCGACCTAGAATCGAACTAGGGGCTCTCCGTTGAAACCGGACTAGTTTCACCGCTAGGCCATAGAGGACAGGGACGAAACTCCATTTTCTCGGTACATATAAAGTTGTATGGTATTATATACCCTTCTCAGGGCTTAAGCAATTGCCAAATAATAGTAATATTGGTTACTTGGCAATTTATTTTATATAAATCGAACACTACGCAGATTAAATCAAACAACAATGTCAATCAATCAACGTTTATTGGCGTAGTGATACCAACGCCGATGGTATGGCGTGATTAGATGGTGAAACGTTCGAAAGAAAATAAATATTTCTGCCTTCGGTGGGACCTGAACCCACGACCTTCCACTTGCCGGGCGGAGGCTCTACCCACTGAGCTACGAAGGACAATATATAATCTCTTTACGAACGTATATATATTGTTGCCAGTTATTTCGCAGAATGGTGTAGTACATAGACTACTATTTAAACCAAATTGCAAAGAGACTGGTATTAAATTGATCGAAATGCCCGTTGCAGCATATGTATTTATTTTATATAAATCGAACACTACGCAGATTAAATCAAACAACAATGTCAATCAATCAACGTTTATTGGCGTAGTGATACCAACACCGATGTTATGGCGTGATTAGATGGTGAAACGTTCGAAAGAAAATAAATATTTATATATATAATATAATATTTGGCAATTGTGCTAGCCCTAAGAAGGGTAATAATCTTATAACTTTATATATACGAAGAAAAGGAGTTCCGTTCTTGTCCTCGATGGCCTAGCGGTTAAGGCACTCCAGGGTCAACGCAGAGATCCCAGTTCGACTCTAGGTCGGGGATGATTCCTCTTTTTCTTCTGTAACAAAATTATGACCTGGAGGCGCGCTAAAGCTTTCACTGAATGAACCAATAAACGGCTTTTCCCATCTGCCATCAACGAACATATTCATTCAATGATTCTGTCTTCCAACGGCACACAGCTGTTACGATAATTGGAACAAGACTTCTATTATTGGTTCTTTATTTTAGAATACTTTAAAACTCATAAATAAATAATGAGCAGCAAAGGCATTTTTTTTATTTTCCAACCATTTTGTAATTTTTCCTCCTTCAGTGATACTAATTGCCGTGAGACGGCGCTGTGGTAGTGCGTTCACCCAGGCTGCCGTTTTTCCTGATTCGCTTCCCACACGGTGCCGAAAAAAGAACTCGTATCAACTAATTGCTCACTGTAGTCCAGATGTTAGTTCCCTAGGGTTTAAGAGGTTCAGATGTAATCGGATAAATGTAAGTTCCTGATTTATGGTGACATAATGATGACTCATTCTGCTACTAGGCTATTAAGCCGGATTCAATACTCAGCGCAAAATTTTAGTACTTGACTAGAGGAAGGAAGTACTAACCGGTTTTAGCAGGCGCAATACTTAACTTGCCCCATGCGCTGGCAACCCATGCTACGCAGCTGCGTGGAACTCCTACTGTTTTACGACACCCCGGAGTCGAGGTTCAGTTTCCTCGGCCACAGAAGTTCGGGTTCCTCAGAAAATTAAATCCTGGCGCAGCATGACCTTTCACATCCTTGCTCCGTAAAAAAAATCTTCTTCGGCAGTTTAATTTGTAAGAGGCCTCTTCCTCCTCTCTTTGATAGGTATAGTCTATCTGCGTCTCTCCGTGGATATAAAGCGTGATTTATAGTCATCCGTTTGCGTGTTTTACGGTCCAAATTATCCAAGTCCATTGTTGTCAAGTCAATAATCCCTGCCATGCATCTTATTACTGGTATGGCCCAGCTGTTTGTGACTCTTACGGTGTTTCCTCCATTTAACATCGATTTTAAGATTTTCCGTATCGCTTCATGTATTCTGAGCATGTGATAGTTTTCATATTATTGTGAAGGAGTACATCCAGTTCTAAAATGCCCAAGTACTTGCAATGCACAAATTATTATAATGATTATTATGCACGTTAATCACAATGATTCAATAACTAGTGTTGCCATTAAAAAATTCCGAATTTCTGGCTCTCTACCTATAACTACTAGAGTACAAATTCTTTCTACTCATATAGTCTTTATATAACTTCTTACTTATATTTACAGTTCATATTTCTAAAGTCTAAACCTGGATTTTGCTATGCGTGCTTCAAAAATTGCTTTTTCTACAGCTTCATAAATAAAACAAGTTTATTTTAAACCACCCTGGAAACCTTAAAGGCAAATTAGAAAAGGGAATAGAACCAACAAGTTTTTCTCTGTAGAAAAGTCACTCTGCTTAAAGAAATGAACACAGAATTCTTGAACGAATTCTTACCTCACTGACTAAATTCTAATCGGACCGAAAGTATTTAAATCTCATTTTCGTAAATCGATCGAATTCACTATTTTAGGAAACGCACCTTAATGTTCTCATTGGAAAATTTTATTGCCGAATATTACGAATTCCGTTTTCCTATATCATGTAGAGAAAATGTCGAATAATCGCTTTCCACAGATGGCCTTACCCTTCTTCTACTTTATCATCCATGAACGTAATTTTACCAATTTTGCACGGCTGTGTTATTCAACTTCCAGAACTTTTTGGGGCCATTATCCTTCGTGCTTTCGATCTTCCTCTTCCTCGTTATCTTCCCTTGTAAGGAAACGTTTCTTTTTTACTTTTCTTTTTCACCATTTCCATGCCAATAATGTTCGTATCCTATGCTGATGGCTTTTTCAGCCATACGCTTATCTGCTACCTCCCTGTTTGCCTATATTTGGTTTCGCTACCTACCAACATAATAACGGTATGCTTATAAGGTCATGATTACGAAATCGGGGTACACTCAAATTTGGTAAATCGCAACTTGGGACAACAAAGCACTTAATAGAAAACCGAGGATTGCAGTGATTACGCGAACGAGAGGCAAATCAAGGTTGATTTAATAAACAAACGAAAAGGGACACTATCAGAAACAGTTCATGAATGCATTCATGATTGTTGCTTGCACGTACACTGATTTCGTGATCCATTCCATTAGAGTAGAACCCCTGTAAGGACAAAATGCGTTTGAACTTCTTCACAGGGTTTCTCCCAAACTAAGGATAAAGAACTAAGGATAAACAGGGTTTAGCAAACTAAGAATAAACAGGACAAGAGCTAAGAAGAATTTTCTCCTTCCATTAACAAAGAGTGGAAATTGACTCAGATTCACTGATTCAAATGAGTAATGCTTAATAAAGATTTTGATAATAAATAAATCATACGGTTATCATTGGGCGAAATCAATAAACAATTATCAACATAAAACTATTGCAGTTCAAATCTATTAATATCGTTTACTCGTATACCACACAGGTATTGTAAGAGTAACGGCGGAAAAACCGTGAATTTAATCTCGCAATTAAAAATACATTTCAAAGGAAAGGAAATGGACACCAAACACAGCTTTTGATCAATTTTTTTTCCAAAGCAAATAAATTTTAATATTTAACGCTTTGTTGTAAATCTACTTGTTACATTTAATAAATGCTTACGTTCGTTGTCTTAAACTTGTCTTACATGCTCAAAAATACACGAAATTCGAAATGAAGTATGTAAATGACCAAAATGTAATATTTCAGAACGGCTTCCTTCTTCTACGATCAATCCTCTTTTACGGGCAAATTTTTATGTCCGATGAGTGACCGCTAATAAGTTGTTTCACTGCGTATATTATTGCAAATCAATTTCTGGCAGGGAATTTTTATCTGACTATAAAATAAAGGTGTTCGTTGAGAGAGGTTTCACTTTACTGTCAAAATAAGGATGTATCAATGAACGGCAGGTGTAAGAAAATTAAATTATTTATACAAAGGTTATTGGTTTTTTTTTGCTTTTTTTTGGTAACTTAAATACCTTAGTTTCTTAAAGTGAAAATTATCTTCACCATTAGAATTTAATTTTTTCAAACCCTCCGTTGAGGAGGAACAGCCTCTGCAACTTCCCTCCAGAATCTCAACAGTTTGGTGAATGACACGTGTTTAGTTAAAATTCACTCTGCATGAACTCAGTTTCTTAACTTTAATATTTAGATTTTTGTTTTTGTTTCTGTGCTCCGGTAATGTCTTAACATCAAATGCCACCATCTCACGTTGCCAAAGACCTGTTTTCTCCACCACAAGCCCAATGCATAGTTGGATCTTCCGAATGAAGATAGCGTACCTCAGCTGACGAACAAAGTTTGAAAATAATTAAACATTGTGCTTGTGTTAATTCCTTTTTCGTCATTAGTTTGATAGTTTATTGTTCTTAACACTCATATGGTCAGCCAGCTATTTGTGATGAGATTGTGATGTGTGTGTTGCTATTTGTGTGTGCCTGAGATTTGTTCAGGATGCTGTCCAAAAGTGTGAATGCAATGTAGCCATATTTATAAGACATGAATTAGTCAAAAGTGGACGAGTTTCGCTTCTGGCCTCATAAAAATTTATTTAAATGAAATTCTATATTCATTTATTTATATAAATCGAACACTACGCAGATTAAATCAAACAACAATATAAATCAACGTTTATTGGCGTAGTGATACCAGCGCCGATGTTATGATGTATTTTTATTGTATTATTATTATTATTACTATTATGTATCACTACGCCAATAAACGTTGATTTATGTTATTGTTTGATTTATATATATTTAAAACTCTAAAATGAATACTTGGAAGATTTTAGCGAAAATATACGTAGGTAGAAAAGTAATCAAAAGGGATCGGGCTCTTCCTTCACTAAACCCAATTTATTAAGAATTTCTTGACGGGGGAAAAAAAGCAACAATTTTCCTAAAATGAGATACTTCAACAAATTTAATGAAAAATTAAACTCCACTCTCACTTCCTCTCGTCCTGTAAGATAAACTTGTCAGGAGAAGAAATTTCCATTAAGTGCATTTACATTTTTCTTCGAGACTATTTACCAAATCATATTAGCTTACGAAAAAAGTCGGAAATTTTATTACTTGTCAGCGACGACGCCTTAGTGTCTATCCGTGGGCAAATATACGCGCTCAAATTATTACTTAAATTGATCGTCGAGTACTGTACAAAAAAGTAAAGATAACAATTGCTTTCGTAATTAGTTTTTGAACAGCATTTAACAAAAAGAGGAAAAGAGACAAAGTAACGCTAAAATCTTAAAAGAAGCCTTTTTTTCATCTTAGCAAAAAGCATTTGTTTCCATTTAGTAATCTAAGTGCCTTAGTTATACAAAAGATCTAACCAAGTGCCAATAAAAGTAAGCTTTTTAAGTTATCGCACTGAGAAATAAATTAATTTTTCGATGAAATCTATTATTTATTTTTATTTCTTCAGAATATTGTGCAATTTTGTGTAAATTTTTTTTTCAATTTCCCCGCTCTTTTTATTCGTCAAGGCTCCATCTTGAATTCTTGATAAAATGGTACCGCCAACATAATGACAAAACGGCATGACGAAGTCCATGAGCATTCTTGGACCTTCCTTTGTGTCATCCTCTACCCAGTACCATATAAAACCAGCCAATTTTTTCGTAATGTCACAAACTTTTTCAATAATCCCAACATACTTTCTTTTTCTTTCACGTCCTCAAATAACTCTTCGTTTGTTCATTTTCTCTCCCAAAGTATTTCCCCATCCAATAGCATCTCATCTCACACAGATCCCCGATGACCTCTCTGCTTCTCTATTCAAGGCTTGCCTCTCCGTTCTACGTAGGATTATCTGTCAACAAGGGCTCTATCTCTGGGGGACCCATGACCCTTCATCCCCTAAAAAATTGTGCTCCCCAAAATTGATGGACAAAAAGTTAAATAATGCAAAACACAGTTGAAGGTGAAACACATAACATTAATTTTTTTTATATTTCCTTGTCTCTGGCTGATTAATACATGATACACAACTTAACGATTAAAAACTTAGGGGAGGACACAAGTATCTTTAACGAAGATCATGCTATGCAGAGATAGAGGAAATATTTTTTTTTATATCCAGTGGGGTGCTGGAGGCCCCTGAATATCAGTTTTTCTACGCCACTGCATGTGACTACAGCTGTGGATTGTTCAGTCCAAGTTCTTCATATTTTCTTGAAACTGTTTCTCTAACTTGCACTAATTTCAATCTTAAAACAAAAGTTGCGTGAAGGTATTATTACAATTAAAGTGATTATTATTAATTATTACATTAAAAGTGAAGCGAGTTAATCCGATTTATAAACGGTGATTGGAGGTTTGAAGAAACAAAATGTGGTTCATGAACTGTGATTGGAAGTTTGATTAATGCGTCGAAAGGTATGAGAAGGTTGGCAGTAGCTTTCTGCATTCCCAGTGTGGCGAGTGAAAATCTGGCAATCGAGTTGGGCTATAAGAATGTGAAGACCACCAATGCTATACAACAAGGCAGCTTGAATTAAGGATAAGCATCGATGGCCGATGCTTTGAGACCATCGATTGTGAATGAACGCCGTTTTAAGGCCATCGTTTATGAATGAATGACGTTAGAAGGCCATCTTTTGTGAATGACCGACGTTTTAAGGCCGTCGTTTGGGAATGATTGACGTTTTCAAACCATCGATGCAGTGCCGTATTTCCCAATAGGTTATACTAGGCTATAGACTAGGGCGGCAAAATTTTGTGTATTGAGTCTGATATAACAAAATCAATACCATACGACGATATAAGAAGATGTTTTGCCGAGAAATAAGCTAGATGTCGTACTTTCCATTTAAATACCAGTGTTCGATAGGCTTTTATTTTTTTGCTAAAATTAAAATTTATTTCAATAAAATTGAATTTGATTTATTATATACCAAGAAGAGATAATACTTCAATATAAGTTAATATTGTTTAATGTTTATGTTTCAATTTATGAGTTGGTTTTTCGGCATATTTATTGTCAATATAAACTTTTGTAGCGTATATTGAATGTAACAATTTTTATGTTCCTACCACTGATTGGGGGGGCGGATAGGAAAGGGCGGCAAAAATAGCCTAAAAGCGACAAAATGGAAAATCCGCCCATGAATCGATGGTGAATCACCAATGTTTTGAGACCATTGATATTTGTACTGTAATATCGATTATTTTTAATAATACATGATATTCACAATTTAGCGTTAGGTTTCGACAATTTAAAATCACTGTTTAAAAAAAGTCACCTGGAATCGCTGATTCCGGATCATTTTACGAAATCATCGTAGAAGTTATGAACTCATCATCATCATCAAACGATCATTTGATGAAATTCTATGTTCAGTTTATAGTTCAACGAACTGCAGTATCGGGAAATCGAATGAAATATGCAAAGCAAAATTTACTATACCCAAACACAAATTGAGGAAATCCTCCACTTTTATATTGGCTCTTTGTAGGCACACGCAAGGAATATACAGTGAAACCCATAAACAATATACCCTATACTTAGCGCAGTATGACTCTTAATGCCCTTGCGCCACAAAAACTCAACTAACCAATTCGTATTCTGCAACTACCTCTCTGTACCAACCAGAATTTTCTGGAGCTGATTTTTTATAAAGAAAGGTCTGACTTTAGAAGTGCTCGATTAGTTTCCGTAAATCGCTCTTTAGACAGCCCATGTACGTTCTGTACTCTTTATTAGCCCATGTGCATCTTGTAAAATGGAGGCATAATCTAAAATAGTGGTCGGGAATTCAGAATTCAAGAATTGCGAGTAAAAGGATGTTGTAAAACATAACGAGACATAGCAAATTATTTGAGAATTAGTTGTAAAGACTGATTTAAAAGCCTCAACCTCCAGATACCTTCAAAATGGGATAGCTTTGTGAAGATTGATGAATTGTCCTAACTGAACTCTCATTTTACCTGAAATACATTATTTTATGCAAATGTTGAAAATTTCGTTATTTTTGACATTGAAATATCGATATTATTATTTTTTGGTTAGCAACATATTTAGAGATTAATATTTTTAAAATGTCCTTTTCTTTTCATAAGAAAAAAAGTTATAAATAGTATTGATGTGTTTAAAATTAAAACGACGATTTAAGGTTATAAACATTTTTTAAATCATCGATGCAACTTCGAATAAATATTAGAAAAAAACATGAATATAGCGTAGAAATGAATAATAAGAAATAATAATAATAGAATAATAAACATTGACGTTGAGAGACCAATGTTTCTCAAATATAATTTTTTAACAAAAAAAATATAACCAATAAGATTTTGTCACTGGTCTGACGTATACGGAAAATTTCCAAAACGTTTCGAGAATTATTGTTTCCTTTTTCAACACCTTCGCTTGATAAAGAAGTCAGTAATTCTCGCAAAGTAACACTTCGCTTGATAAAGAACGTATTTGTTCTCAAAACTTTGCGGAGTCTTTGCTTATGCGTTAGATCAATGACAAAATGTTATTACGTGTGGTAAGTTTTGGTCATTCGTCATATTCTTTGTTAAAAGAGTTGAAAAATAACTTTAGGTTAAAAAAAATC
Organism: Dysdera silvatica; assembly: GCA_006491805.2. Taxonomy (NCBI): domain Eukaryota; kingdom Metazoa; phylum Arthropoda; class Arachnida; order Araneae; family Dysderidae; genus Dysdera; species Dysdera silvatica. The sequence continues at coordinate 79,748,411 of QLNU02015270.1, forward strand.
TCTATTTTAAAAACAGCTTTTTCTTAAAAAAAATAAGGGTAGAAAACAGCTTTATTATTAATTAAGGCAACAATGATTTTAGGTTACAAGTATTTTTTTAACCATTGATGTAACATCGTTATTCGATGAATCATTGATATAATATCGTAACATCTTTACAAACCGATGTTTCTCAAACAGCGATGATGCTTACTTCTTCAATGTTACGCTATCAATGCTCATTCGTAGTTTGAATACTGAAAAAAATGAAGTAGATATAAAAATGCAGATTCTTCCAAAACGATATGTATCAACGCAGCACACAGACTAATAGGAACTCCATGGTAGTTAGGTCAAAACCAGAAGGGGCAAAATGTAACCGCTCCACTAAACACACGCGTAGTCGTCCAAAAAGGTCAAAACATCTCGTGAGGAGGAAGGGAGTAATAATCTAGAAGGGGAAAGTCCTTTTTCTAAGAGATTCTAATCCGAGATGGTGATGATGGCAAAAAACGGACAAGAAGGAAATCATACAGGGGGCGAAGACCAAACACGCCTGATCAACAGGGCGACGAAAAGATGAATCCATATTGATTGAAAGCTTTTTGATGTTCGCCTAGAAGAGCATCCCAAGTGTAAATTGAGAGCTCTCTGTATATGTAATAATTTTTGCTGTAACTGCGCCAGTAGGAGGAAATTGGTGATCCCACCGCAGCAGCAAGGCGCTTCGGAAGCGCCATGCCTTCCCCCACCACATGGCACCAGGGTGGAGGTGCGGTGAGGCACGGGTTGCACGGTGGTGCGTTTTTTTTTTGTTTTTTTTTAACACAATTTTTTTTTTCTTTTTCTAAACTTTTTTTTTAACTTTTCATTTTTTAATCGAAAGTTTTTAATTTTTATTTTTTTCAATCGCGAAGTGTTTTTTTAAATCGACAGTTCTCTAATTTTTACTTTTATATTTATTTAATTTTTAGTTATTTTGGAAATCTTTCGCTACATGCCAGAGTTTGTTTTACATCTTCACTTCCCATCAGGTTAATGTCAAAATTTATCCAATAGGGAGATGAACACAGGGATTTATATACACACACACACCCTAACACCCCTCCAGATTTTTGATACACCCCCTTAATGAAATCTAAACACACATTGTGTTCAATGGAAATAACTTAATGGAATCTAATCCACACCCCCCTGAAAATTTTGAACACCCCCAATTTATAAATCCCGGATAACCCCCTGGGTGAACATGAAACCCCTTTTATTTACAGGCCTGACAAATATACATATAATCATAAGAGGATTCAGAAAAAAACAGGGGTCACAGGTCCTTCTGTGTGGCGATTGAATACAGACCACTTCATCATATTCCATAATTTTGCATAATAAATCAGTTGCTTCTAGTTTTTCTTCAGCCTACCTGGGAGGAGGGGCTCAAACCCATCTCTGGATTCACCAATGCATATAATAAAAAACATTTTTCTGTCGCACTATTGTTGTCAAAAATAGTTTTGTCATTCCGTTTTGGAATCTTTCCTTTTTTTTTTCTTTTGTTTTGAGACAAATTTCAGTGATTACTTTTTTTTTAAGAGATTGTGCCCCTGATGAGAATATTATTGACGTAGATGGTTCATAATAAGAAGTAGGAGTAGACATAGGGGCTTAGTAATGTCCTATGGGGCGAGATTTTAAAAGTAGACTCACCTGCCCACTAACACCGGACGGATGAGCGACTTCAAGTTCATTTTCGTCAATATCTACTTCATCTGGAAGTCAATAGTTCTCGACATATGACAGTTGACAAATATCTTAATGATCCTTCGAATTAATTGATAATTTTAAATCACTCAAAGAATTAAAATAATCCAAAGCTTCTTCAACTGTTCGAAATATTTTTTCCATTTTATTGACAACCCGAAAGAACAAGATAAAATTCTGAACCGAAATGAAATTCAATCCGTATGGAAAGAAAACTTAAGCGTTTAAAAGAAAGCAAGGTGGTTGTCCAGAGCCTGAGCCGTTGGTCGCAAGGAGTCAAGGTTGTCGTCCGATGCCTGAGCCGTTGGTCGCAAGGAGTCAAGGTGGTCTGCGTGAGCCCCAAAGAGAGCCTGTGAAGCTGCCGATGCCCGAGTTGTCGTTTTTGAAACACTAGCTCAGCGAGGAAGGATTCAGCTGCTGAACTGAGTGAGTCATTTTGCTATTTTTCTTAGAATGAATGAGGTTGCAATTGAAATTTGTGTTGAGCTACGCTTTTGTGTTTTAAGTGTTGGGAAAATTAGTGAAAGTTGGTACTTACACGCATCCATTTTTGACTATTGTTACTTATATGTTAATAGTTAATTAGGGCCATTTTGTGCTTGGTAAACGGAGAATGTAATTAATCGAGATTGTGTTAGCTAAGTTTCCTGAAGTTGGTTGTTAAATTCAGAATTCAATTAAGTTAAGGGAATCATTACTGTAATATTGTAGGTGTAATTAGCTATCTGTCAGTCTATAACAAAACAATGGTTCTTTTCCCGATTGGGCTTTCGCTTTCTTTTTGGTTTTACGGCTCAAAGACTACAGTGGTCATGCTGCGCCGGGACCTACTGTTTTCCGAGGAATCCGAACCTCTTAAGGCCTAGGGAACCAAACCCCGGACTACAGTGAGCAGTGCGATCTTTATGAGATCTCTGAGTAAGCGTTCTTTGCACTGCTGGGAGTCGAACCCGGATTAGCGGCGCACTAGGAGAACGCGTTACCACACTGCGCCACCGCAGGGCCCCCGATTGGGCATTGCGCGTCATGATTGCATTGTACTAAATCACAGGCATTGTAAGATTACTAGTTTGGCATAATTAAAATATTTGTTTGTTTTTTAAAAAAAAGGTCTCTTTCATGTTTTGGCGCCGATTCATACCTTACATATTTCCACGAATAACGGTAAGTCTGTTTTCTAAGTTGAGAGACACAAATTAATCACCAAAGTGAATTGACCATATTAATTCGCCATATAGAGTTCGGGAAGTCTGCACTACAATCAGAAGTGGCCAATATTCCACTTATGGAATATCGAAATTTAAATGTTCCTCGCGTGCTATTTAATCAAATTATTTCATTTTTTACTGATTTCCTATTCTTCTATCTTTTTTAAATTTTAAAAAAATTATTACAAATAAATTTTACACCCACGTGTTAGCAGCTCAAACCAGAGCTATTTTTGTTTTAGGAAGAAAAAAAAGAGGCGCCGTCCTCATCCTGGATTCGAACCAGGGTCCCCACGTTGAGCCCGCGGTGTCTTGACCTACTAGACGAATGAGAACAAGAACAAACGCATTTTTCTCCGTATATGAGGATGTAAGATATTATTACCCTTCACAGGGATAACACAATTGCCAAATATTGGTCAACACACAAAGCCACCCGGGCGAGATTTTTGTGAGTTTTTCGTGGGGGATTTTTTATTACAAATAAATTTGACACCCACGTATTAGTAGCTCAAACTAGAGATATTTTTGTTTATGAGAAAAAGAGACGTTGTCCTCATCCCGGATTCGAACCAGGGTCCCCGTCTTGAGCCTCAGTGTCTTGACCAAGGTCAAACTCACAAAAATCTCGCCCCGGTGGCTTTGTGTGTTGACCATTATTTGGCAATTGTGTTATCCCTGTGAAGGGTAATAATACCTTACAACTTAAAAAAAATTGACAGTTAATATTTTCTAGAGGAAGTGAGAAAAAGTAAGTATTTAATATCAGAAGTTTAAATTGCCTCAAATTGGACAATTTCGACAATTTATAAAAATAACAACGATCAGATAAATAGTCTTGAAATAATTCAGGAATATGTTTCAATCTTTTATTTAATTGAATAAATTATCATTTCATTTAAAAAAGTTAATTTGAATTGGTGAAAATTTTTTTTAATTATATTCCATTTATGGAACATTGGCCACTAAAAGGTTAAACTAGTGCGCAGAAACGAGGTCAAGCCTTCTATTAATGCTCTTAGTTCCAAGTCCACAGGTCTCGATAATATCCCGCCGCATATTGTTAAAGCCAACCCAGATTTCTTTGCAAATTCTATTGCGCATTTAATCAATATCAGCTTCGATAAGGGTATTTTCCCCTCGAAGCTTAAGATGGCTAAAATCACTCCTACACCCATCTGACATTCAGAATTATCATCCTATTTCTATCCTTCCAGTTATTAGCAAAATTTTTGAAAAGGCTTTACACAGTAGACTTGAATCATATTTCGAAAGTAAAAACTTACTTTACAAACATCAATTCGGCTTTCGAAAACACAGGTCAACAACTACCGCCCTCCTTAATATTAAAGAGATGATTTCTGACGAAATAGACAAAAGCAATTTTGTAATAGGAATGCAAAGAGATCTCCAAAGAGCGTTTGAAAATGTTAAGCATGACATTTTACTGACGAAATTGGAACGGTATGGTATTCGGGGTACACCTCTAAAATTACTGAACAGCTACCTTTTCAATAGGCAACAGCAAGTTTTCATAGGTAAAATTCCCTGAACTCGCAAAACTATTTCTGTTGGTTGTACCACAAGGAAGCTGTTTAGCTCCGCTTTTCTTCCTTCTTTACATCAACGATTTCCCCCAAGCTGTCCTGAATAGTCATTTGTTGCCATATGCTGATGAGGCGACACTTCTGATCTCTGGAAAAAAGATTCAAAAGAGATCTGGAAAAAAGATTCTGATCTCTGGATCAAAGAAATCGTGCAAAAAAGTCAACTAAGATTTAGATAACGTCTCACGCTGGCTTTACGTTAACAAACTAGAGCTAAACATTGCAAAATCTAACTACGTTATCTTCCATTCCCGGCAAAAAATATTACCTAACAGTTCTCCTATTACTTTCCGCAACTCCATCCTTCAGGAAACGAAATCAGCCAAACTTCTTGGAGTAATTTTCGATTCAAATTTAACCTGGAAAGAACACATTAACGATCTCACCAATTCTCTTAGCAGTCTCCTGGGAATTTTTTCGAAACTCAGACATGTCGTTCCTCAATATATCCTAATGATTCTTTACTATTCTTTATTTTATTCAAAACTTACCTACTGTCTTGAGGTCTGGGGAATCACATATTTTACCACCCTTTGGCAATTGATAGGAGCGCAAAAAAAAAAGCTTATGCGAATAGTTAACTTTGCAGGCTTCCATGAACACGCTGGCCAACTTTTTAAATTATGGCGCATTCTTCCTTTCACTCTGTTAATAAACTACAAACTTGCGCTCCTTATGTACAAAGTCACTAAAGGTGATCTAGTTTTACCTTTCACTACTTCAACGCTTGGTAACGCATGTTGGTAACTTGGTAACACATGATTACAATACACGTCACCAGGACGATATCAGAATACCGCGGACTCGCACAAACTATAAAATCCATAGTGTCTCCGTTACGGGTTCTAAAATCTGGAATTCGATCCCTCAAGAATTTAAAGCCCTGTCTTTTCTCACCCTTAAAGCCAAAATCTTTGATTGGTACTTAGATGAAGTATGCTCTGCCTGCTACTTCTGCCTTCCCACTCTTTCCTTTTAGTTTTCAGTTCTTCCCCCTCCTCTGCTCTCCCTGCTCTTCCTTTTCCATTTTTCTTTTGTCTGCCTTTCCTTATAAATGTCCTCTAAAACTGCACCCGCAACGGTCAACTCAAAATTCATTTACATTTTTCTACTATTTTTGTTTCTCCTACTTCTTCTCTCGGTACAGGCTACAAGGAAAAACATTCTTACTCTGCAGCTCACAAAGACTCCACCTTTGTACCACTCTTCAGCCTTCACTTGTAACGTCTTCGAGTCAAGACTGTGCTCATAAACTCTGTAAATGTGATATTCCAGCGAATCCGAATCTCTTAATAACAATGCGGATTTGTACGCGCGAATCAATATCTTTGTTGTTTTTTGCAGAATACGAGAAATCCCTTGCTTTTTTTACCGGAAAGAGAGCCCCGTTACTAGCATCGCTACTGCTCTCTTTCCATTTCCCAAGCAAATCGTTTGTATGGTCTCCTGCTGTATAAAATAAGGAATAAAGTTTTATTATTATTATTATGCAGATAATATATATATAACAAGAATTTGTATTTGTTATTTACTTACTGATTAATTTTGTTGCGAGTGCGTTGGGAGGGTCCCAAATGAATACTAGGCCCTGAGCCTCACGTCAACTTGATCGGGCCCTGGCCAAGGGGCCCGTAATTCCTGTCCTCGGCCCTGACTGAGTCCATTCCCCCATTACCTTTCACAGTTTCCTAAGGCGTGCGAGGAATTATTGTATTATATCATAGGCAAAAAATACAAATTTCTGGGGCCCACTCTTTTAAGGGGCTAGGCGCGGTGTAAACCAAACGCCACGGCAAATACACCGCCAAAATCATTTTCAGTGCTACGGCAAGTAAAACTTTAAGGAATTGCTCAAGTTTCTCAAAATCAAGTTGTTTAGTTGTATTGGGCGTAGAAACAGATGTCTAGATGATTTTAATGATGTGGGGTATAGCTGATAATTTTGCTGTAAACAGGAGCAAGGAAAATAGGCTTTTAATATAAATTCTATAATCTGTATATTATAAATGGAAGTTCAATATTTTTTTTCAACTTCAGGAAGTACCCATATGTATTTTGTTGTATGTGTTAAGTAAAATTTCAATTCAATAAAGAACTGATATGATAAAGGTCTCTCTTTTCATAGTTCCTGAAAAGAGATAATTATGCAGGTTTATTTTATGCGACAAGGAGCCCAAAAAAAATTATTTGGAGCCCCCACGAAAATTCAGTCCAGACATGACGAGAGGCATTGTTGTATCGCATATACTAGGCATTTGTTCTTTTAACCCAATATTGAATAAATAATGGAAAATAACCTGGATTGATAGACTAGGTCTGACAGACCCATGGATATTATTTATAAACTCGCAATATTAAAATAATTAATGGTAAATGAATGCTTGCTTTAAACACCAAATTGATCGGAAATAAGAAAAGACAATTTAGGCTTCATAACATCTTTTATTATTTTACATCTTTAACATGTCCCTTTTGCACGTCTTCGCTATTAAGGATAATTTCTTGTAACTAAACTGGCCAGTTCCTAGTCGTAGAATTTTGGCAGTGAGGACTAGGAAACACTGGCGTGAAATCGAGTGTCAAACATAAAATATATATCCAAGAAATATAGTCATAACATGTATATATAATATATATATAAAACTACAGCTACCAAATTTGATATAACGAAAATGAGAATATTTTTGTTCTACAATTTTCCTTAAGGTGAAGGAAAAGTGTACAGCCAACTGCTTAACAAGTATTAACAAATTCATTTAAACTCGGGGGCGTAGCGGGTGAGGGGGCGTTCACGTGCCGCCTTCCATTTAGAAGGACTTCAGCAAACTTGGAGGTAATAGCAGAAAAGGATATCTTTCTCTGCAAGATGGTAAATGAGGCATCTCACCCCTTGACCGCAGTTGTATGAGATGAAGATATATGTGTTTTGCTCCCACTTTCTCCCATTTGATCCATGAATATCCTCATTACGCCCCCGTTTAAACCAAGGACATAACATTATATATATATAACCGACTTATATACCCATACAATAAGCGCAAATCATGTTCCCCTTTACGCCTTCACGAATAACAAAAACACATTCTGTTAGGTGAACAGTCACAAACAATACATTCAACATACCTATGGTCTATCTACCACAAGAACGCCTCCTTCCCCACTAAATCTGCTCTTGTCTGTTGTTATGGAAACCAACTTTAGTCCATTTTCAAAAGGGAGGGGGTGCAAAATAGGAATGCATTTTCTCAAGCAACCCACCTCCCCAAATTGAAAATGGGCCGAGGCGCTTTTCAACAACAACAGACATGTATAGACTTTGCGACGGAAGTAGATCTCATGGTAAACAGCAAATGATTATTAATATATCGATATTAACCTCTATGTGTATCAGCCGTATTTTTAAGCCTTTCGTAGAATCACTTTCAGCTAGGGATATATTTACAGATTTTAAGAAAGAATTGACATATCGTCGCTTACAACAGCCGAGCGAAGTAGGCATAATAATCGTAATAATAAACAGTCATCTAAGGCACAGAATTAATTTGAATCATTATATATAATTATCATTTGATTTGCAACTGTTATTAGTAAAATTAAATCGGCGTAAATCGGATTTAATCGAACTTCTTTATTATATACATCAGGCATGTCTACATTAAAAGAATCTCTAAAAAAAGAGAAATTTAGCTCAAGAAAAAAGTACTATAAATTGAATAAAATTTCCAAACTAAATGTGTTATCTTGTGATTTACCGATGCACTAGTGTTTCCTGAAAGTAACGAGTTAACACCTACTGAATTTCGATCTCAAAAATCAGGAGAAATAATCTATATTTTGTTCTATAGTAGAACATTATTACGCGATAAGTAATCGCGTTGATTACAGAATTGTAACTTATCAAAATAATTCTGCACCACTTTGTGATTACAAATTAGGTATTTCAATTACTGGAATGATCTTTTATTGTAGCGCCATGTACAAGCGAATTACGATATTTTATATGCATATACGTTGCACAGCCTACATAATATATATTATATTTTTTCCACTCTGAATCTCCTACATTCAGAAGCGTTGCATGTTTCATATAATTATTGTTAAAAGTTTTCAAATCGCATTATAACGTTAAAAAGATCATTTTGTATATATATATCGTTGTTATTATATATCATTATAATATATATATAATTTATATAGAACAAAATACTTCAAATTTTAATATAAAAGCATTAGAAGGTATTTGCATAACAATCAATTTACAAAACCAATCGACGAGGTTTCGTCCTTTTCTTGAATCAATCTGTGTCTTTAAGCTAGTCCACTACTTCCCATGTGGAGATCCATTCCCACTCAATTTCGTTCTGCGCGCCACATTTGGCGAGACATGCGACAACCCTAGATGTCAAATTGGCGTCAGGTCCCTGACTTCCACGCCAAACTAACAGCATGTCGTTCATATATATATATATATAAATACCAATTTTATTTGCGTGTTCCACAATTTTATGCCAAAATATCGTTAAGTACCGAAGAGCGTTGAGAGAAAGACCAAGAGTTCCAAAAAATGAAATGGCAGTGATGTTTAAACGCAATAACAAATACTATTAAACGCGATTTTAATATTAACGCAGTCTGATAGTTTTACGTGTTTTACACATTATGAAAATAGATCTTACTCCATATAATAATAATAATAATAATACATGCGCCGATATATATATATCAATCCACACAGAGCGCTTCCAAACACAGTTACACTGACAAGGCCATGACTTCAAAACAGCTAACTTTATCACAAACAGGGGGAACCTAATAGCCCAGAACCAAATTTATTCACAAATTTTTTGTTCAACACAAAATTTCACAACAAACAATAACCACATAGTAACCGATCAGCTGATTTTCTGTACATTTTGTTGCAATTTAAACAACAAATAACTAAAGGCACAAAAGAACACAATTGGCTTTTACACAAGATTTTGAGATTTTTCAATATTTGCTGCAGCGCATGACCAACAACCATTTGCCCATACTTTCCATAGACTCTTCGTCTATTTGCACTCTCTCTCTCTCTCTATTTCTTTTCTCTATTCTATGTGTTCTAAAATTGAAACTCCAATAAATGCTGAAAACATTTTTTAAAATTTAAAGATAGAGAAAATGATGCAAATAACGTTTAGGGGGTCTATAGATATTCATCAGTACGGAATCCTTACATCGAGTAGCTTCTTTTGCCTCATTACCTTACTTGTCAGAGGCCTTATCTATACAACTAAATATAAAAAATAGCCGTTTAGTTATATTATGGTCTATAAATTAGCTTATTTAACGTGAAGAATTATCTATATCAATGAGAGCACATACAGTGCAGTCTGTCCATGTCGATTTTTGTTCTCGTTCCCAAAAGACTCAAAATAGACAGGGTATACCGCATACGTTTGTTTTCAAGAATTTTATGTCAAATGACATATGTGCTGATGTTAAAGGGCAGTATATAAAGTAAAACATTGCAACTTATCTGTAACAGTACTCATTTTTGCTTTCACCTTTTGAATAAAAACTATAAATTTTAAATAGGTTGCCCCTTCTGAAGAGAGGTATATGAAGAAGCTTCACAAAGAAATTTCAAATGGGCTATTAAGAATTTGTGCCCATCGCCTTTATAGCTTTCATGACATCGACTCCCTGTCGGTGAGTTTAAATCGCCCATGAAATGTTAAAACACAACAAATTTCTTTGACACCAAAGCATTCACAACACAACAAACAAATGAAAATGAGGTTTCGTTACATGAAAAGGGTATTTCTCCATCGTCTCGTATTGTGCAGTTTCGATGCAGAGCATAGTGTTCTATCAATAGAGAGTTCGTTTATCGATGAATCGATTTACTAATAAAAAAAACAATTGATGTCCTAGTAAAACTTTCACAGCACATCGCTACGAATGAGGGAAAACGAAATGAATTGTAAATAAATACGAACATCTATACCGTATGGTCCCCTTATGAGTGAGATTCGTTTGTAAGTGATCAAATACTCTACTGATGTTTTGAGGAATGCGTATCTTTTCGACATGTGACATCGTGGGCTTGAAAACGTCTCAAGTATATTGTACATAGCCATGAAGGAAAAGGTGTCCATCTATAGTCAAATACATGAGCAGAGAGATCGCAGAAGAAAAATTCACTTGCTTAAAAGCAATCTTTATACTGGACATAAGATATCTGGAAAAAAAAATACAAAACTAGTCATAAAAGTTAAACACTTCACTTAACGCAAGGCAGAGAGTTTTAAAAACGTAATAAAGCAAATGTTTATAAAAATTTTCTGCACTTCGGAGTCCTTAGGTCATTTTGTCGGTCCCCGTTTTGGTCCCATTGTGATGGCACCGATATCAGCGTCCTTAATTCGCACTGAATTCAGTACTTATAATTCGCTACTGAACAATGAACAGGTTACTTCTATTGAATGAAAACAGACATTTAAAAGGCAGACTAAGAGACCGGTTCAGAATTAAACAAATTTTGTCTTATGACTTAATTCTAGACTATACACAAAATAGGTATCACAACATCATTGCTTCCTTGTTGTGGAGAATCCGCAACCACAAGCTATACGCAGCAGTACCTGTACAGACCCTGTACTCATCTCTGTGGGTACTGATATTCACACCTTATAAATGCAGATTTGACAGTGTCATGGCTAAAAAGGATAGTTAAGATTCCAGGGAAAAGAGGCATCTTCAATAGTTTGTTTCAAAATAAAATTAACCAATTGCAATCCTTACTTCTGCAATTGAGCACTAAATGAAAGATTGTTAAGCAGTTTCAAAAGATGTTTTGTATGAAGCCAAGCACGTTCTTTTCCAACTTAAAATTCTTAGTTTTACTGGACTTTTCTGATTGAAGATAAGAAGCAGTCAGCTTTTCAGACGTTTGCCCCCTCATGGGGAAAAGGAAAGATAATAGAATCTACCTGACGCCAGTCCTCAATACTCGGTAACTAACCATTCAGAACGAATTGAATGACGTAATCTCTGATTGTGTAATGCATGACAGAACTAGAGAGAGGGCTAGACAAAGAAAATAAGATTGCGTAAAAGAGAAGCCATAGATAAAAGATCTCGAGATTGCGAGTAGAGAAGTCCATAAAACTATAACCCAACTTGGTTATATACGAATATCGAGAATCCGGCGAATGTTATAGCTGTTGTTTTCAATAACCGTCATTCAAAACAACTCTTTATAAAAAAAAATCGTACTTTTCAGGGCGCCTACCCTAATTCTATTCCAAACTTCCCCGACTTCTCCAGGTTTCTTGACGAAATCTTAATCGATTTCCAGTCATTAACTACAGTGAACAACACATATTGTACAAAAAGTTGCCCAATCAAAGCAAGTTTCAAGGCCATGAAATCCATTAATGCAAACCCCAAAGCCATTTATAACTCAATTATAGTGAATTTACAAATTCAAAAGCTGTATTAAAAAGTGTATTTCTTTACACTAAAAACTTGCACTAATTAAATATTTACAGCAACATTTCCATTCCACCCTTTTCAAGTTCATTATAAAAGAGTTTAACTATATAATCGCAAAGCTGATGCTTCATCTTCTATTTCATTTAAAATGTGTATGACTATAAGGCAAAGGAGATTGGTATGATCAAAACCCCTTACAGATTAAATAATTTAGCTAAAAACACTTTTTGTTTTTCAAGTTTTAGTTACATATTTGGCAAACATTTTCTTCTGAAAAATATATAGGCTTAATAATTTTATATAAATTATATTAGTTTTGGTGAAAAATGGTAACTTTTGGAAGAAGTTTAGTCAAAAGTACAAATTTTTCAGTAGGTAATGTGGTATGAAAAGCACAGTTCAGGAAAATTATTTTAATAAGTTATTTATTATAACAATGAATTTCAAATTTCCCTGACTTTGGCCTTTGTATTTCAAATTTCCCTGACTTTTCCAGGTTCTCCAGGTTTTCAAGATGCGTAGACATCCTAGCTTTTGTATAACCGTTAATAGTTAAGATGCTTAACTTATAAATTAAGATAATTAATCGCTATTATTTTAAATGTTTGGAAACAAATTAATATTTAATAAATCAAATGGTTAGAAAATAATTACTTTCAGTAATTAATGACATATATATTATAAAATATGCATGAACATAGCGTAGAGGTTGTAATCGCAATGATGCATGCATGAACTGCCTATTTAAGAAACTTTGGTTTCATGGCTCTAAACTTAAATTTAATCATACTTAAACTAGAAAATACTGTTTAACTATTGCCATAAATAAAACCGTTAGCGTGTTATTTGTCATCTTGCATTACAGTGAAAAGTTCCATTTTCAAGAGAAGAACACAATCTGAGAATGCGGCTAATAATCTGAAGTTTATTTTGTGTTTCATGGTAAGGAAGTCATATTTTTAAAGTAAACGAAAGTCCTAAAATATTTTAATATAAAGATAAAAATGAAATTATAGGGGAAAAGATGGTTTGTTAGGTATAACGTGAAATGGTGCCTTATATGTTCCTGATCTATTTGTTCTAACTCAATTCCACCCTATGCTGTTTGAAGACACATGTAGTGGTGATAATGGTGCTGACTGGAGGTGATTTTAGTGCTCAGGAGAGCTGTGGTGATAATCGGGTGCTGACTGGAGGTGGGATTTTAGTGCCTGTGGGAGAGCGAGGTGGTGATAACGTGCTGACTGGAGGTAGATTTCAGTGCTCAGGAGAGCTAGTGGTGATAATCGTGCTGCCTGGAGGATTTTAGTGCTCGTGAGAGCTAGTGGTGATAATCAAACACCTGGAGGTGATTTTAGTGCTCAGAGAGCTAGTGGTATAACCAAATTGGACTGGAGGTGATTTTAGTGCTTAGAGAGCTCAGTGGTGATAACGTGCTTACTTCGAGGTGATTTAGTGCCCAGGAGGAGTCAGTGGTGATAATCGTGCTGACTGAGGATTTGCAGTGCCCAGAGAGCTATGGTGATTTAGTGCCCAGGAGAGCTAGTGGTGATAATCGTGCTGACTGGAGGTGATTTTAGTGCTCAGGAGAGCTGGTAATGGTGATGATGAGTGCTACATTGGTGATGTTCCATTTAACTTAAACAGAAATAATACATAAAATGAAGGCAGAAAGAGGATTTAGAATGTACAAATTCTACTTCTTGGAAAAGATAGACTGAATGCTATCTGAAATCGCCTCTTGTAGCAATGTGCGTTTCAGATGATGATGATGACGATTTCGTAGCAGCAGTCTCGTATTTATGTCCCGAAGAGTCAAGCTGTGTCATTGTGGTATACTTTGCTAATTATAACTTACAAGGATTATCTCCATATAGCGTTTGAACTATCGTAGACACGATTCCGCGAGTGAGGGTCGCTATGTTATAAGGATAAGTAAAACAGTTTATATTCACACGATCTCGGTCCATAATTTATAACACATATGACGGGTTCAATTTCAAATTATTACACTGGACATTCTTCGAAACAAGGAGAAATGATATGGTTAGTAAGTTGGAAATGAAGAAGAGTAGAAGGCAATAGCTTCATAGACTAGAAGAAAATAAGATGGTATATGCGTTATATTCTCCAATTCGTTAAAGGTTTAAGAAAAATTGAGTAAGGAGGAATTGAAGGAAGTTAATCTATATATGCCATACCAGGGTTCCTACTCACATTAAAAAGAAAAATTCCCTGAGTTTTCCAGCTTTTTCCCCCTGAATTTTCCAGGTTTTCCCTAACTTTTCCAGAAAAATTCCCTGACCAATCACAAAACTTTCAATTGAGCTTCGGTTGCAGGGAAAACAGCTTCAATTCACGAAAGACTTCGCTATCCAAAACAGAAGTTAAGGAAGTTTTTTTGACTTCCAGATTTAACCAATAAATCTCGTTTTCCCCTGACTTTTAGGGGCGATTTCAAATTCCCTGGTAATTCTATGTTCACCAGGTTACGTGGGCGCCCACTCATATGTGAATTCCTGTGAATTATATTCTACATACTTCTCTTCAATCAATCAAATTATAAATGTGATTTACTCGAAGGTAAACGTGAAGATAGTAAATATTTTACACAAAAGTAACTTTGTGGGAACTACCACCTTGAGCTGCCACTTACACATTTAGTTATTGCTGGAGAATTTGCTCTCTGTTGGGGATATCAAAGGTCTCTGCGAACAGAGGTGGCAATTTTAGTTGTGTCCAGTTTGCCCTGAACCACTCCAAATGTTCCATATGCTTGGCTCCAAGGGCCCTCAACTCAGGGAGCTTTATCATGAGAGTAGCGAACATGTGCGGATTGGCAGCGTGGTTGAGCGACAGCTGATATTTGAGAGCCTCCATAATTTTCTCTTGTTGTTGGTCAATGGTTTTGTGGTCATAGATTCCCGGCCGTTCTGGAACGAGATAATTACATAAAAACGCATTAGTGTATGACTTATATACTGTGTGAGCTAGTCGTGATACGTGATTGAAAATATAATGTAAATTATTAGTGCAAGCCTAATATGAGTAAAAATGTAAGTGCAAACACAATATAAATGCCAATGCAAGTACAAACACATTCCAAATACAAGTAGCAATGAACATAATACAAGTATATATTATATAAACAAGTATGTATTACATAAATACTTGTTTATAATATAATACATGCTTACATATATGCACAAGTATGTATTATATAAACGTAATACAAGCACAATATAAATTCAAATGTAAGTGCGAACACAGTACAAATACAGTGTGAATGCAAATACACATACACAATGTAAGTACAAACATAACGCAAGTGCAAACACAATGTAAGTACAGGCACAATGTGAGTACAGACACAAGTGCAGAAATAATGTAATTACAGACACAACTTAAGTACAAATACAATGCAAGCATAAATGTAAATGCAAACACAATATAAGCACACAATGTAAACACAGACGTAAGTATAAGCACAATATAAGCACAAATAGAAATAAAAACGCAACTGAAAGGTAAATATACGTAGCCGCACAATGTAAGTAGAAGGAAAGTGTTACAGAATTTTAAATTTTAATTTAAAATTAAGAAACATAATTTTTTTAATTTTCTATTCAGGAATTTTAATAATTTTCCTGCTAAAAATTCTTGCAGGAAATATATCAGGAAATAAGTAAATGAAAAAATATGAATTCAACTCGTTTCTCACCCGACATGAGCAAAACAATGGCAGAAAACAAGGCAATTTCTGTGTCGTCCAGTTGCATATTGTTGAATGCAGTCACAAAGTTAAAAAGTGCGGACACAAATTCGTACTAAATAAATAAACAAAAAAATAATAATTAGTTCATCAAAATTTTCATGAAATAATCGAAGTGACAAATATTCAATCATTAACTAAGAACCCTTAACCTGAATAAAAAAAAAATGCGCCAAATTCGCCAATTTGGCGATATTTAAAAGCAAGATTAGGTTGGATTCTTTTTTTCACAACTTAGCACCTTTATTTCATTTCTTTTGGTTTATATTTCGTACAATACAGACAGGAGAGAGGTTGATAAAATTTTCTTTTGCTCTCAAAGAAATTGCAATGATATTGTTCAAAAATGGGTGGTTAGTCAACTCCCAAATTATTAGCAAAAATTAGCAAAAAAATTTGATGCAAATGTGATGCTCTTAAAACAAACACACCCAAATATAGTGATATCTGTCTATAACGATATTTCCTGCAATCCCAACAAAAAAATAGTGGCGGATCCACAGGGAGTTCAGAGGAATTAGGGAAATTTCCCCCTCCGAAATTCATAAATATGAAGTGGAATCCGGTTATAACGAGCGCCGATTGTAACAATTAACGCATATAACGAAAAAAATCCTCGAAACTTTTCTTTGCAAAAACAATAAAGGGCATTTCCTTCAGGATCAAACAGTGTTCTTTTCATGTCATAAAATAACCTAATAAAAAAGTGAAATCATGAACATAGAAAGCTTCTTACAACTTACATCGAACATGAGTTCCACTTGTTGACGAGTAATATAGCTGCCATCACTAAAAGTGATGGTGTTGTCTTGTGAACTGACCAACTTCGAAATATGTATCACCCATATTTCAAAGAATCCCTGCTTGATGAGGATGATTTGATCATCCTGAGTTAGGTCTTGAAAACCTGGAACTCTTTTTGCCATCTCAACAATCCTCTGAATAGATGGTGTTAGCATGATAGCGAAGTGTTGCCACATCACGATTTTTTGCTGCTCCAAGCTGTCAGCGGAGATTTGTGTGTTCCCTGAAGCATCGATGCTACCACTTTGAAATTCATCTAAACTCTGAAAATGCAAAGAAATGTCGTTTTTTTCAATGAAGTTAAAATGAAAGACCGTCACCTAAAAGGAGATTTCTAAGTAGCTTTGATAGAAGATAATAAATTGCTGCAAATTAGAGCCCTGCACAACTGCGCGGGCCTGCCCTGGAAATGTTCAGGCTCGCGGAGGCCTGAACTTGAAGTTTGGCTCGTTGTGCCCACGTCGTGGATACCACGAGCTTTGTGACTTGATTCGAAATAGTATGTGTGGGCCTGGGTACGTTTGGGACAGTCCAATGCAGGAATCGAGTGACAAAGCCAAACCGGAAATTCGGGCCTGCGCAGTCCTGGACATTTTCAGCACATGCCCGCGCAGGCTCGTGATTTTTCAAATGAAGATCGAAGTTGTGAATGGGCGCTTTTACGGGAAGTGCAGCTCGACGCAGTACATAGATTGTAATTAAAAGAAAGACAAAATTCGCCACTTTTTGCGTCCCTAAACATTTGGCGCCCTATCTATTTGGTATTTTTCTATGAATAAATTAATTTTATTTGACGACGATTGTTGGGATTTTTTTGGATATTGGGGAAAGGGGGGAAAAGACAGGATGCAGAACAAAATTTCAGTGAGGGCGCAAAGCTTGAAAATTCACTTGTAAGTTTAGTTTTATTTTTTACTTGAAAATAATCATTTTTAATGTAAATTTATTATTCTCAGATGGGCGCACGTCTCCTACCTGGATTCGCCCTTGGAGGCGGGGTTATTTCACATAATTTTTCATAATTTTAGATTTAGAAAAAAAAGGTGGAGGGCGCCTTCTCGGGGAGAGCTAAATGCCAGAATTTTACGGCAAATAAATTGCAATTAAAAAAAAAAAATCTTTCACCTTTTGTGCTGTATGAAATTTGGCGCCCTGGGCAAGTGCCCAACGTGCCCATTTATAAATCCGGCACTGCCAAACATTAGTGATGGTCGTTTCTGCAGTTCATAAAAAATACCAACGAACTGTTTGTTGTAATGAAAATTACTTTTAAAAACAGTTAAAGAAACCAGGTTGAATAAACAGAAAAATTAGAATTTTCCATGAAAAATGGAGCTAACAACTAACAATTATAATATTACTTACCCTATATATAAGCTTGTATCTTTACCAATATTAGTGTAGCCTATTACATGCCCAATTTATTCATGTATTTCAAAAATATATTATAACGTATTTTTAATCATAAATATCATTAGTACATAAAGCACATTAAGGCACCATGGTTTCATAATTTACGCATCATAAAAATGTATAATTTAAACATTTCAATATTAAAAAAAAAATCATTTTGATTGAGGTACAATCAGAATGCCAGGGGCCAATAGTTAGACAATTTTAAAAAATTGAGAGTGAACTACGAAGTCCTAACCCTGAATGCTCAATCGTCATTTGGCACCTGAATAATGAATAAAAACATAACACTTCGACATAAGAAAAAATTATTTGTGAAAAAAAAATTATCGAGAAATATTAGAAGCCAGAAAAAAAAATTTGCTTCGAAAAAAATCTTCGATAAATACAAATTAATATTTATCTTACAAATCACACTTTAAAATTAAAAATACATTTAAATTTAAAAATAACTTAGTAAAATTATTTTTGTGAAATTGTGAATATGATAATTTGCTGAATAATCATATCCGCAATTTCACATTGACATTTTAATTTCACAGGAGCTTATTTGTCAAAATGTGAAAACGAAACGTCAATACGAGTAAATAAAAGCCGTAAAAATATATCATGGCAGGTCGGTTTTATGAATAACAACAACAGTTTTTTTTATAAAAAAAAAAATGCGAATAGATCCTAAACGCTAGTACTCAATCCGATTAAAAAACAGTTGACGTAAAAAAAAGGGTTAACGAAATTGGTTCTATTTTCGCAACGTTTAAAGTACTCCATTCGTCAAAACCGTTTAGCCGCAAACCCGATTTACAAAATGCATTCAATCGGGTTCAATAAGCGTTTTCCATAAACAGTTTTGGCGACTACAGCAACTAGCCAAGACCTACAGTCAGAACTGTAGCTAGACGCTTGTTATAGAGGAAGTTCTGAAAGTTACATGGAAGGAGGATCAAAATTCGTCAAGGTTTCGATGCATTTTATAAATATTTAATAATACTAAATAAATATATTTAAAAAATAAATTTCTCAAACAACAATGTCAATCAATCAATGTTTATTGGCGTAATGATACCAACGCCGATGTCATGGCGTGGTTAGATGGTGAAACGTTCGAAAGAAAATAAATATTTTCCGCCGAAGGCAGAAATATTTATTTTCTTTCGAACGTTTCACCATCTAATCACGCCATAACATCGGCGCTGGTATCACTACGCCAATAAACGTTGATTAATTGACATTGTTGTTTGATTTAATCTGCGTAGTGTTCGATTTATATAAAATAAATAAATTTCTTACCATATAAATTTTGCATTGAAATCTTAGAGAGTAATATTAAAATTTATAATTCCCTTATCCTTATTATAGAGTAGACGAAGACTAGACATTTAAAAAAAAAAAAAAAACATGATGTACACAAATCTACTCTAAAAATTCTATTTTGAATAAATATATTTTTAACATCAAAGAATAATTTTCATTGTCATGTAAAATTTCATACCAAGAAAAATATATAAATAAAAAATTCCTAAAGTAATTAATTCTGAAAAAAAAATATAATTTCTAGCGTAGCTGATTGCCTTTCCAGTGCTCAGTCCCCACTAACTCCAGCCTGGCTACGGCTGTACCTACACTTTCCCGAAAAATAAGAAGCTCTTTCCCTTAGGAAATCAAATCCCGCACTGATGATTTGTAGAAAGAACGAATGGCAAGCTGGTTATCTCCAAACCATCACCCCACCCAATTGGAATCAAATCCAGATTATACGAGTCGTAGCCCGTGCCGGATTTATAAATGGGCAAGTTGGGCACTTGCCCAGGGCGTAAGAGGCTGCGGATTTTTTTTTTAATTGCAAATTATTTACCGTAGAATTCTGTCGATCAGCTCTCCCCGAGAAGGCGCCCTCCACCTTTTTTCTAAATCTGAAATTCTGAAAAATTGCGTGAAACAACCCTTGACTCCCAAGGCTAAATTCAGGCAGGAGGCATACGCCCCACTGAGAATAACAAGTTTACATTAAAAATAATTATTTTTAGGTAAAAAATACTTAAATCAAACTTCGCGCCCTCCCTTAAGTTTTGTTCGGCATCCGCCCTTGTACCTCCCTAAATATTTAAAAAAAAATCCAAAAAATCGTCGTCAAATAAACTAAATTTATTTATAAAAATATCGTTATTATATCTTATAATAATGCACATAAGGTAGGCTAATCATAAATGTCGCTCCTTCCCTATCGTCTGCGATTTTTCGTCGAATTTGAGGGGGCGGAAGGACAGAATTTTGTTTCTACTAGTATGGCAGGAGCGGGCCACGGGCATAACTAGCTTCGAAGTATAGGGCGTTAACTTTTTGGGTGGTGGGGGCTAACGTATACCTCAATGCTTAGAAGAAATTTTCTTGGGGGTTAGCCCCCTAGTTACGCCAATGAGGGAGGGGGGGGCACCAAAAATCTTCGTGCCCAGGGCGCATCGTATCCTAAATCTTGCCCTTACGCCTCCTACACGTTACCACTACGCAGCACCGTAAGGTAATGACGTAGGAAAGGAGGGAGGCTCAAGTCCCCCATTGGATATCAATACACATTCTTCTTTTTGACGCTGCATCGTCTTGAAAGGTACCCTCTTCTATGATTTTTAAATTGCTACGCCCTGTTACAGAAACACTTTTATTGTTAATTCACATCCGGGTGCAGAATACATCTATAGTGGCGCCATCTATCCGTCGTCAAGGCATTCATTTGCAATATATTTCTTGTCTTCATAAAACTTGTTAATTTCTTCTTATGAATGAACGTCTTAATCACACAAAACACTTATTAATTATTATTAACTATAGCATCCACTTTCCTAATATGTATACATAAATGGATTACTATTTAAAAAGCAATAATTATTACAAGTACAATAACTGTTATTATAAAACTTGCTTTTGAATATAATTCGTCTAATAAATTGAACTTGCCAAGATAACACAAATATTTATCCACTTGCATTATAAATATCTGTAATTTTATGGAATAAAATTTGATAAGTATTATAAAATAATTTTAAAAAAACGTATTGTACGTATACAATAAATAGTATAATTGTACAAGTACAATTCCGAAAAGTGAGAGTTATCTCTAAGGGAAAAGTTCTTAAATGTTATTACTATGGACAGATGGCGCCACGTATCACACACATTAATCACATACGCACGCGCA
Source organism: Dysdera silvatica (assembly GCA_006491805.2). Lineage (NCBI taxonomy): Eukaryota > Metazoa > Arthropoda > Arachnida > Araneae > Dysderidae > Dysdera > Dysdera silvatica. Next base: position 79,769,624 of record QLNU02015270.1, read on the forward strand.
AACCATCAGGAACGCCAAGATTTCACCAGCCCCGGTGTATTTTTCGTGAGTAGCCAACAATTCTGGAATGGCTACCATAGGTATTAGTTGACCAAAGTAAAAAACGTGTGAATAAGTAATTTCTAGGTTTAAATAGTCAACCTGTATTTTTGCTTTCTCAACGAAATCGTTGAACTTTATTTTGTCTTTCGTACGAGGGGCGTTCAAACGATACGTGCGTGTGTGTGTGCTGAACTACAAACGTATATAATATGTATTTATATATAAAATGTATCAGACATTTACATTAATCCACGTCCAGGGCTTAATTTCTAACAAAAAAAAAGTGCAGGAGCCCTAATATTATGATAAATCGATTAAAAAATTGAATGGCTGCAAAAGAATCGATAAATCATATCAATTGTTTATGTTCATTTTTCTGGACAACAAAATGCATGACCTTAATCACAAATTCATGACTTTTTCATGACCTTTTTTGTCAATTCATGACCCTGGAGTGGCTCCGGCTAATATTTAAATAATCGCCAAAAATGAAGAAGTACCGGAGCCGAGCTCCTGTAGGCTCTCGCCCAACTTAATTCATTAAATCTTCTGAGCCCATATGTTAGAAACCACGGGCGTAAATAATTATATTGGTAAATTGCATGCAGCCTGTTGTTTGTGATATTGAATTCAAGAGAATAAGAGTAATATTTTGAACGTAAAAGTAGTACGGAATTTTTACGAAAATTTTATTTATTTCGGTAATGAAAAAACATTAGAAAATAGTTTCAAAATTTTGTACTATTTGAAATTTCATGTAACTTCAGCGTATAATTTCCGTGTCTAACTCTAGCATACAATGTATTTCCGCTTTATTCACATTTTAGATTTCAAATGTCGCCAATAGATGGCAGCACGACAAAAATTAAAAAGGTCCTTCTTTCAATTTTACAATTCAGAAACTTGACTGCCAACAGATGACAGTAGCCAAAAGGAATTATCAGGCTCGGTATTTAAAGCATTTTATATCTTCAGAAGGCATTCATATTTTGAAGGTTACGCAGTGGCGGATTTATAAAATTGCCGCCCTTAGGCACAGCCTGTACTGCCGCCCCCTCCCTCCTTTACAAAGAAAGGAATATTTGTAAAAATAAAAAAATGGCACATCATAGCTACCTTTAACGTTTCGTATACAACGACGATTTTTCATATAATTATTCAAACTAATAAGATACAATTCGAAATTATTGCTACCATAATCGCCAACTTCGTGGATTCGAGACATTTTTTGAATCCGCAACAATTTTAGTACTGATTCCTGGAACCACTGATATTTTTACGTATATTTCCCGTAGTTGGGAAAATTACACGTACTCAGTTATCAGTTCAAGTTTTTCATTATTCATTCATTTACTATTAGTATATATAAAAAACGTGTTAAGCCCTGATTTAAAAATGGGCAAGTGCCGATGGTGCAAATTTTTAAAAGGCTACGAACTCTTTTTTTTTCTTTTTAATTTGATCTATCTGCCGTAGAATTTTGTCTATGAGTAAGGTGACCAGGCTTTCCGATTCGGATAAGACAGTCCCGCTTTGGGCGACAGTGTCCCACTGTCCCCTAGAGACTCATAATTGTCCCATTTTGAAGGGCAGTCTGTCCAGTCATAGATCGCTGAATCTAGATTCACATCAGTTTTATGTGCATCTTCATTTTCTATCTTTTGGTTAGTTTAAAAAACTACCTGCTTTTATCACAGTTTTGAGGATTTTTGCCTCCATTTTCCGCTTCTCGTTGGCAAGTTTTCTATATTTAAAACCACTTAATATAGATCTTTTGTTGCCCGGCTTGGTAAAAGGAAAAAAAAAGTAGCAAACAAAATCACAAATATAAAATTGTAATGAAAGAGCGGTGTTATCAAAATAAATAGGAGCCCGAAACTGCACAGTAACTGTGATAGATATGAAATGGGGCTCATGTTCCTCAGAAAGCCCATTACCAACATCAACCATCGTTTTATTCACATTTAATGACACCTGCAAAATGTTTCCGTGCTAGCTTTTCTCCAAGTCATAAAGTTCACATCAACAACTAACGGCAATTTCTACGTGTTGATACCAGATACACCCGCTTCTAGTGGGAAGTATCGGATATTGTAATGTAAACAATATGATCATATGGTCATATCTCTTTGTCTTTCGATTCTGTAGTTTGCATTTGCCGGCAAGTTAAAGTAGGCTCCTATATAATCGCTGTTGGGGGAAACAGGGCAATAATTAAAAAGAAACATTATTTTCAACGTTCTCCAGACTGGAAAAATGCAGCCCCTACTAGAAGAGCCGCCCGTAGGCCTGTGCCTTGTGTGCCTACTTAGAAATCAGCCACTGAGCTTACGAATTGCAAAATAACTGAACTGTATTCTTTTTACAACATTTTCATCATTATTTAGAAGCAACTGTACTAAATAACGAATCTCAGATAGTGATTACGTCTTCGTCCAGAAAGCCTCACACTTAACATTACTTTACAGTAATATCCGTTAAATATATGAACGATGCGCTGCGCAAACATGATATTAAAATCGAAATTCATACAAATAGAAGTTCATTGTACGCTGGAACGAAGTTTACAAGTGTATCGACATGGTACCATCTTATCTGAGTCACAAAATCTTCCAAACGTTTGGAAAGTCTTCTGACGAAAAGAGGACGTTTCCCTATCGAAACAATTGTAAACGTTGTTCCAGCTCGTAACGAACTGCGTTTGCGTAAATTTCGATTTTAAAATATCCATGAACTCTATAATTTACAAGGGTAGAAAAATGAAGACCGCATTGCTACTTACGAAGATGGCTGGTTTGCGAACGATATTCTGAACTTTGTCTTCCGTGTATGCGCAGAACATCCGGTATATATCCGCAATTATCCGTATTATTTGCGTGAGGTGCTTTTCTTTCGCCTCATTGCCTTCCCACGCCGATTGATCTGCCTCGGAAACTACTACATTTCCACGACTTTCTTCTGCTGCTTGACGTTCTCGGGACCTCTTTGGAACTCTACCGTATCGCACAGCTAAAACGAAAAACGAAAACTACGCAAAACAAAAGCGGAAATTTTCAGAAAAAATTATTGCTTTTTATACAATACTTTAAAGAGAAGGACACCGAAACACTTTATACATTTACGGAAATGTACTTAAGTACCAAGTATGTAATATTGTTTACTACCCATGAGTATTATTTATTAGTGCCATTTAATTAAAATTTAAATTATTTAGGTCACATTTTAGTAATAAAAAATCAAATAATTCTTATTTTTATTTCTGTAGAAATTTTAATTTAAAAATAAAATTATATTTTGAATTATTCATATTATTTTTCCCTATATATCACATATCACCTCTCTATTAATTCCCTACATCTTTCCCTGCACGCCGCATGCCACTCTTGACAATTTACTGACTACCTATCAGTGGCGCATAAGAGGGGAGAGCGCAGGAGGTAAAGTTTCTCCCATTGGATATCAAAGCACATATTTTTGCTTAACGTATATTATCTTTTTTTTAAACTACTTGAGACCCTCCCAGCCACAATTTTTGAATTTTTACGTTCCTACTTACCTGTAGTGATATATAATTGTCGACCAAACTTTTTCAATAGGATTTGTAAGCTTTAGGTTCTAAGCATATGATTTGAAGGGAAAAATTCATTCAGGATAGGGATATCTAATCTCTGAGAAAGGGATATTTAAATATCTGTAGGGAAATTCTTTACAATTATATTATTAGATTTAAAAAATACATTATTTGATGATCTGATAATTAATTGAAGGCATAATTAACATTAATTAATAATTATGAATAATGAAACCATTTGTTATTTACATAATTATTCATTTCTTTCAGGTATTGCCTAATTTAATTAAAAAACACTATTTTTAGTGTAAAGGGATCAAGTATCTATTAAATGATAAAACTCAATTCTGGTAAGCTTTCAGCTAAGATCAGGTAAAATTTGATCATCAGCCAGAAGTGGCTGATGAGAGCAAACAAGTAACTACATCGAAACAGCTTTTCGATTATTCTACTTCAATATCGATACCGGAGCTAAAACTGCTTATTCTATATATTATCGATATATTTTTGATGTTGAAACTAACACTGAAATAGATGACTTACAGTCTCTGGACATTCCCACGGCAAGACATTTCTTGAAACGACAATGCTGACATCTGTTTCTGTTTAATCTGATGACGAGACATTTGCCATCTCTCAGACATCTATATTCAATCTGTTTCTGAATGCTCCGCCGAAAGAAGCCCTATAGAATGAATGAAATCAGAATTATTATAATAAAAAAAAATACTGTAATAAAGTGATTACTATAATAAAAAATACAGGAATGAACCGAAATGAAATATCTACATTTGTCATATTACATCCATGAATAACAAAAGATTTGGTAGTAAATATTTTTTTTTTACATAAATGTGTTGAATAATTCCGTATACAAGAGGTTTCCTTTTAACCGGCCCTCTTTGGTTAGAGAGTGCCGGTTGAAGCGGCCGAGTTCCACAGCTGTAGTTTTTTAAAACAGTTTAAAGACATTTTATTGCTACATGTCCTTTTTGTTTGAATAATAATTATATCATTTTAGAATTAATTAATTTAGAGGGTTTCATTGTGATACCTCAATTTTGCTACTCTCTTTCTCTGAACAGTTCAATTTCCGGACTAATCAGCTCGTGCTACTTTTTTCTCTGAGCTGTTCAATTTCCGGATTAAGTGGCTAAGGCTCTTCACCCGTTAAACAGGATTCTATTGTATTTATAGAATCCTGCTTAACGGATACTGCTTTAAGGTTTATACAACAAATACTGCTTTAAGGTTTTTTTGCAAATATTGCTTTAAGGTTTATACAACATCGTTTTGAGATTCATGATCGAAGACTAAAAATGAGCCATTAAACAATAAAGGGGGCCCGTTTGGGACAGGACCAACAACACAGGGTCGAATTAAGGTTTCATCGGCCCTAGACAACTTTTTCCGGGACCCTTGTAGTAGAAATTAAGCTTGTATAATTAGAGTGGAATCCGTATACAACGAGGATCTTCGGTCCAAAGAAAATGCTCGCGAAATCCGATCGCTCGCGAAATCCGATCGCTCGCGAAATCCGTTCTAGAATTTAAATTTTAAACTTCAAATATAAAAGTCGGTACGGGCAACATATTTGCATGCAACGCATATACAGAAAACTCTAAAATTCGCGAAAAACGTCGCGGAAATTCGCACCACGATGAAATTACTGCCCTAGCGATAACGTTCGATTGGCAACAATTTTGATGCATCGTTGAGTCTTCGCGGCGCCGGGCTCCTCAAAAACAAAAGGCGGATCCTAGACGTTTCTTTTGTTTGTCTATGTGATAATCCGGCCCTGTAACTATACAACGTGAGTTCTCATTGTGTTTTCCTGCAGCCAAGCACATAGGATTTAACCCCTACCCCAATAAACTTGGAATATGCAGCTTAAATACAAAAAAATAGCCCAATAATCAGAACTTCGGTGCAGCAATCCGAAAGTCACTAACTCGAGTCCAGCCACGGGAATGGTTATATTTTTTTTATACATCTTTCTCATCAGTTAGCCAAAATATTAGAAACGAAATCGCAGAATAAACATCAGAGTTCCCCAGGGCTGTAGCTAGACGCTTGTTACAGGAGGGCGCTCTAAGTTACAAGAGGGGGGGGTCTCTGAAAGCTACAGGGGCTTAAAATTCGTAAATATTTTGATGTATTTTATTAATATATTTAATAATACTAAATATATAAGTAGACTAATATATTTAAAATTAATAAATAAATTTCTTAAAATAAATTTTGCATTAAAAACTTATAAATTTTAGTATACCTCTCTATAATTTCCCCTATCCTTATTATAAAGTATATGAAGATTCAAACCTCTGTGAAAAAACATTATATACACAAGATGTGCTGCAGAAAGCTATTTACACACTATGTTAAATACATTTTTAACGTCAAAGAACAATTTCCATTGTTATGTACAATTTCGTACAAAACAAAAAATTTAAAATAAAATTCTACAATATTTGATTTTGAGAAAAAATATTTTCCAGTACGGGGGGGAGGGACTACATTTTCAGGGGGCTCAGCCCCCTATAGCCACAGTCTGGCTACGGCTCTGCCTACAAGGAACAAGTTTTTTAACTATTCAATAATCTTCTTAATCTTTGATAAGACCCAAAGGGATTTAAGCGAAACCTAACAATATTTCTACAACTGAAAAAAGTATAGCGATATACACTGAAGTGCCAGAAAAACTGGCACAGGCGTGCGTATGCAAATAACGGAGCTTTGCAACCAATCAGCGTAACGCGATGCTGTCGGCAGCGCCTATATAAGACAAGAGATGTCTGGCAAAGCTGTTAGATCGGTTCTTGCCGCTACAATGGCAGGTTATCAAGATTTAAGTGATTTTGAACGTGGCGTTATAGTCGGCACAAGAGAGATGGGACATAGCATCTCCGAGATAGCGACAAAATTTGGATTTTCGCGTACGACCATTTCACGGGTATACCGTGAATATCAGGAATCCGGTAAAACATCAAATCTCCGACAGCGGTGCGGCCGGAAAAAGACCTTGAAAGAACGGGACCTTCGACGACTGACGAGAATCGTTAAACGAGATAGACGTGCAACACTTCCTCAAATTGCCGCGGATTTCAATGCTGGGGCATCAACAAGTGTCAGCGTGTGAACTGCTCAACGAACCATCATTGTTGATATGGGCTTTCGGAGCCGAAGGCCCACTCGTGTACCATTGTTGACTGCACGGCACAAAGCTTTATGCCTCGTCTGGGTCCGCCAACACCGCCATTGGACTGTTGATGACTGGAAACACGTTGCCTGGTCTGACGAGTCTCGTTTCCAATTGCATCAGGCGGATGGACGTGTACGGGTATGGAGACAACCTCATGAATCCATGGACCCTACATGTCAACAGGGGACTGTTCAAGCTGGTGGAGCTTCTGTGATGGTATGGGGCGTGTGCAGTTGGCGTGATATGGGACCCCTGATACGTCTAGAGACAACTCTGACAGGTACGTAAGCATCATGTCCGATCACCTACACCCATTCATGTCCATTGTGCATTCCGACGGACTTGGACAATTTCAGCATGATAATGCGACACCCCACACATCGAGAGTTGCTACCGAGTGGCTCCAGGAACACTCTTCTGACTTTAGACACTTCCATTGGCCACCTAAATCGCCAGACATGAACATTATCGAGCATATCTGGGATGCCTTGCAACGTGCTGTTCAGAAGAGATCTCCACCACCTCGCACCCCTACGGATTTGTGGACTGCCCTGCAGGATTCCTGGTGTGAATTGTCTCCAGGATACCTTCAGACATTAGTCGAGTCCATGCCACGTCGTGTTGTGGCACTTCTGCGTGCGTGGACGAGGAGGCTACACGATATTAGGTAGGTGTGCCAATTTTTCTGGCACTTCAGTGTAAAGTGATGCATGGAATCTTTATGGTAAAAATCTGCAGTACAAAAAAGATTAGCCTTTAAAGTACTTTCGGGTAGTATCAGCAAAGGTTTTGAAAGATGAAGTTTGGAAAACAGTTAAAGAAAATGCCTTTATCCAATCGAACAGTAAAGTTTGGTTGCATAAAAACTTTATTTTGTCGAATTTCAACAATCTTTAATATATATATATATATATATTTATTCTATGTGTAACAATTATATAGTTGGTTGTATTTTTACGGCGCAAGGACAATGTACATTCTGCGCCAACGAGGCGAAACCGTATACGGTTTTAATTATATAGCTTTATAGGAAATATTTTTTCTGAATTACAATAAAAACATTTCAATAACTTCGAAATTCGATTGGATTTACTGTTTTTTGCTGCTTAAAAAAAAGTGTAGAAACTCACTTTTTTTATAACATACACACACTGTATAGAAACGATACATGGATATGCAAATACATGCAGTAGAATCTATAGGCGTAGAGTTATATAAATACCGATCCCCCAATAATTTAAAATATATTGAAATTTTGGATATGTATGGTACAGTAACTGGAAGGGGAAAAAAAATTCGGAAACCTGATGGGGTACACCCACGTCTCTCTTTTGTCGGAAATGTGCTCTAACCGCTAAGCTACAGGTAACCTGTAAGTGGCTAAGAGGTTAGAGCACTTCTCCGTCAAAGACGACGCGCGATCGTACCACACCAAGTTTCAGAAAATTCTTTTCCTGCGAGTTATTTACCATAATTTCCATAATCTATGGTTAAGGATGAAATAAACAAATCGTTTCTATTTAGATATGCATGTTATTATATATTTACACATACATACATGTAACATGCATTTGGCCTCCCCGACCCTCCCAATAATTTTGAAAACTCTCTTGCTGGTAGGGCGCGTATATAACGAGGATGGAACCAACGAAAAGGCTCGCTATAACCAGTCGCATACTAAATCCGGTTTGGAATTAAAAATTCCAGACTTTGAAATTTATGCCTGTATGGATAACGCTTGTGCATACAATATGCGTATAATAATATGCAGCTTTAAATTTGCTTGAAATTTAATGGATGTTTTAGTAGCACTTGAATATAGTAAGTTAAAAAAACAAGCATGATATAAAGGAACTTACATCAGTTATCATTCCCAAAATAAGTTTTATTTGGTCCACAAAAGAGTCCATAATTTATTATTTGCCATCGTCTTGAAGTATCTATGCTCATTAAAAAAAATCGTCGTATAGTATCTAGGGCATTAAATACATAATCATCAGCCTTATCCATTGCCTCAAAAAGGCCTTTATTGTGAACTCCTTAATAAGTATTCTAAAAGAGACGAAAATTCTCTCATAAAAATAATCCCATTTTAAATGTTAGAAAGTTTATCAACAAAAGACATTCTCGATCACTGACTTTTTTAAGAATATTCTACACTTGATTTAAAAACTCTCGCCATTTTTACTCGTTAAACTCGAGGTCCAAAAAAGTCTTGTTAGCTAAAACCGATTAATTTGCATTGCACTTAATCATCATACCAAACAAAATCCGTATTTCTCTCGCTAAATTCGAAAACTCGCTATATACGGGTTCGTTATAAGTGTGTCCTACTGTATATATAAAAATC
>QLNU02015270.1:79816660-79834895 GCA_006491805.2 Dysdera silvatica
AAAAAAAGTATATAATGGCGGAAATACGAGTGTTTGCCACACGAAGTATTCGAAGACAACATACACACATATATATGCAGCGGAGAATCCACTTATTACGAACCTACATATAACGAAGTTAGAAAAAAAACTATGGAACTTGTTGGTATAATGATTAAGTGGAATACAATTTAGTCGTTTTTAGTGAAGAAAACTTTTGTAGACCCTTGATGTAACCAGTAAGAAATGGGCAATATTTTTAAACAAAATACACAGAATTTAAGAAAAAAATAGAAAATTAAACGAATCAGTAGTCAATGATTTTTTTTTTACGATTTTGTTTGTTTGTTTTTGTAGTTTTACGGCTTAAATACTTCAATGGTCACGTTGCGCCGAGACCTACTATTTTCTGAGGAATCCAAACCTCTGGACCTACAATTTTCCGAGGAATCCAAACCTCTTAAGGCTTAGGGAACCAAACCCTGGACTACAGTGAGCAGTACAATCTATATGAGATCTCTGAGTAAGATCAGACGAATAATACGATTTCCACATCTGGTATTTCTGACGAGGGACGGCCAACACCCTCCCGAAACGTACATCGATTATTCTTTGTTATAAAATTTTACTAATCCGAACAGTTTTTCCTCTTCAAACTTTCCAGCATTTGAAACTTTTTTTTGGGAATTTCTAAGAACTCTCGTCTTTTTAGAATACATGGTAAGGAGTTCACAATATACGTGTAGGTTCTCCGGAATGCCGTTTCATAGATATTTCATGAAGGTTTTGTGTCACGAAAGGTCTACATCTTTACTTTTCCTGACTCCATACGACTTCTTAATGAAGTGGCTGCATACCTTGCGTCTGATTCAAAATGACGTTGAATAAAAATGGGCTTACCTTATGCTAACGAAATACAACGATTTATTCATCAACAATAACAATTACAACTTCTTTGACACTGCTAATACTAATAATGACTAAAACTGATAACTCAACACTAAACGGTTAGATTAAGGTATGTTAGCAAAATACTCAAAATTAAGCGGCATCGTAAACTATTCATACGCCGGCCAAAACTCAGGGACCAGAGCGGAAAGAAAAAAAAGCAAGAGAGTACAAGTTAGTTAAACATCGGTATTTAACCTCTGAACAGAAAATACTGCGCTTGCGCCATAATGACCATGCGTCACAATTATTCAAACCTGCCGCGCACCACCAGCGTCACATCTGCTGCCACAGGACTCCCCTTCGAATAACTTACGAAGATGTAAGTAAAGTAATTACACGCGGAATTTAACTTTACGACCATAACGTGTCGTGTATTGAGTATTAGACTTATTTTCCGACGTGTTATTGCTGTTGGCAGCAAAGACAGCACTAGGTGTTACAAATTCTTCGTCAGAGAATACATAAGCAGGTTTAATACTGCCTGTTGATACATTGACCGTTTTATCGTTAACATCTAAGGTATAAAACTTTGAACTTTTATTGCTTACCTCATGAGGTCCAGTATATGGTCTTTGTAGAGGTTTGCGCACAGAACCATTGCGCAAAAAAAACATACGTAACAATAGATAGATGCTTATGTATAGAAACACTTTTAGAAGTAGAAATGCGAGTGAGTACGGGTTTAAGATTATTCATTGTTTCTTTTAATGAAGCAACGAATTCAGTAATAGACCTATTCTGTTTTGTACCATCAATAAACTCGCCAGGGCATCTAATCCATATACTAATTCAGCTGTGGTAACGCCGAGATCCTCGCGCAATGATGCACGAATACCCAAAAGAACAGTTGGCAAAACCTCAGTCCAACTCTCGGTATGATAGCATTTTAGCCCAGCTTTTAGGTACCAATGTAATCTCTCAACTATACCGTTAGAGCTGGGATGATAAGCTGTTGTGAGTATTTTATGAATACCAAGAAATCATGTTAAAGCTTGAAACAAATTACTCTCCATCTGGAGCCCCTGATCAGCAGTTAACTGCTCAGGGACACCAAATCGAGTAATCCAGCCCTCGTAAAAGGTATGAGCAATAGTTTCGGCAGTGATATTCTGCATAGGTAAAGCTTCTAACTATCTTGTAAATCTATCTATGCACGTGAAAAGGTAGGTATATCCTCTAGAGCATGGTAAGGGTCCAACTATGTCGAGGTGTATTTGCAAAAAACGACCTGATGGTAAGGGAAATATACCTGTAGGTGATTTAGTATGTCTATGAACTTTACTGCCTTGGCAGTCGAGGCACGTTTTTGTCCACAAAGCGACATCTTTTTGTAAATTCTTCCATACAAACCTTTTCCTTATCATGTCAACTGTAGTAGCAATTCCTGGATGAGGCAAATTATGTAACGATGTAAAAACACTGTGTCGAAATGCTTGAGGAATGTAGGGTCTTACTGCTCTTGAATTAACATTACTTCACGACTCTCTAATCCGCAGCTCTCTAATTCGCAATTCAACAACTCGAAACTCTCTAATTCACAACCCTCTAAAGCGCCACTCTCTAATTCTTAAATAACTCATTAGATTGTCAACGGGAACAATAGTTACTATAACTGTATTTACGGAAGACCTTTACCTTACCCTTTTTATTGCAGACAGAAAAACCAAAAGCAATAGCGGGTTCAATATCTATTGAAACCCGCTAATAAACAAGATTAAAAATAACTCTTAAACTTCAATAATATCAAGGTACCCGGCAAGACCGTCGCCAGAATTGGAAGAATTTCAAGTTGGGGGAGTTCAAAAATGTTGCAGCATGTATCAGTACAATCACAGAATGCTAGAGCAGTGGCAAGTCCTGTCAAAATTAGTTTGGGGGAGCGGTCCTTAAGATCGTCTCCCCCCCCCCTTTACGTCAGGATAACCACTGTATTGTTAATTTAAAACATCATATATTTTTTAAATACGTGAACGATGTTTGGCAGACATGTTTTATCTGCTCTGCATTCATAAACATTCTGGAAAAAAAACAATAAATCACATGAACATAATTTCTTTTCCGACTCGAAAAGGATACGCGATTGTACGATTTCGTCGATTTCATGCAGTAGAAAAATATTTGGTGTTTACCCGAAGATAAAGACAACATATTCAAATCATTTCATTGTCCTTCACCCCGTTTGTAAACCCTATTTATTGTGCCAGAAACCGCCGCTGCTGGTCTCTATTGTCATTGGACTTCTCGCGCCATTATCGACTTTTTCCCGCCAAAAAAAAAAGTAAATATTGCGCGGGGCTTGGTCTCCATGGAAACGCGCGGGAACTCATAAAATGCAGCTATGGCTTTCCATCCGTTTCACTTTGGCACGATGCCAAACTCGCCTTCAGCTAAAGCTGATTTATTTTAGCACCGTGGACCACTACTCCCTTTACCCAGAGACCCTTTTCGTCTTATCGTAAAACGTAGGTGTAGTATTCCGATTGAGAGTGATTTAGGGCTGATCTCCGACCGAAATAGATTATATCAATGCATTTCAGGGGCGTAAAAATTCAAAAATAATGGAGGGGGGGAAGCAATCAATTTTATAACAGATCACGTAATATAATTTAAATGGAACAATGTGTCCTACTGTGTCCAATGAGGAGGGTGTGGACCCCTCTGGGACCCCCTTTTCTTACGCTATTGATGCACCAGTGGCGTAACTACAAATTTTGGGACCTTGTGCAAAACCATAAAAAGCCCCCCCCCCCCCCCGACGAAGTAGTTCCAAATTTTGGGCCCTATAAAACTCAATGTATCTACGGTGGATAACTTAAAACGTATGGATGGCCTACTGTAAGACCCACCGCGCAAAAAAATCAATGAATAAATTAATAATAATAATAAAAAAAGTTCCTCAGAGAAAACAAAAAGAAAAAAAAAAAGCAAATAAAAAAAAGTTACGTTTATTTTATTTACAGTACTTTCTAGCAAAATTTCGAGCCTCCATTTGAAGCACGCAAGTTTGCTCCATAGCAGCTACGCCGCTGTGAGGCACCCACATAAGACTCATCCTTATGCCATCAATAACAAATGGATCGATTACGCTATAATACACCTTGACGATTCCCATTTAAAGTTCATGTTCAGACACTATTCACCAAGTCATGGGGGTGCGCAGAAAGTTCATAAGGGGAGGGTTATAGGTTCAATGGGGAAGTTACAGAGTTGCAACAAATATTCCTATGTTAAATATAAATTTCATTGCAATGGGGCGTTAAAACACCCATCACCACACCCCTTCCTCCGCTAGTGCACCAAGGTCAGGTGCAAGATTTATGGGTCCCTAAGCAGGTTAGCAGATCGGGGTCCCCTTCCAACTAATCCTTACCCTCCATCTCCCTCCCTCCGCGCCAACCATATTCCAAGAACTAGCGGATTGCCAAGATCATAGGTTATATATATATCATCATATTCAACCATTATCTATTCACTGCTGGATGAAGGTCTCTCCAAATGCTTTCCACACACGTCTATCCTGAGCAATTCGCATCCACGTCACCCCAACCTCTTTTCTTATTTCATCCACCCATCTAGTTTGAGGACGTTTTCTAGGTCTTCGGTGGTCTCTTGGAATCCAGTTCAGAATTTCCGTTGTCCATCTTTGATCAGTTCTTCTTGCAATATGCCCAGCCCATCGCCATTTCAGCCCTTTTACTTTAATAATGATGTCCTCTACTTTAGTTTGCTCTTTCACCCAATTGTTTCTTTTTCGATCTCTCCTAGTTATTCCAAGCAGACACCTCTCCATGCTGCTTTGCGTGGTTTGTAACATTCGTATTGCTCCAACTGTTAGACTCCATGTCTCTGATCCAAAAGAGAGGACTGGTTGAAGACCTTTCTTTTCAGATACAAAGCCAATTCTCCCTTCAGGATAAAACTGTTTCTTCCAAATGCACTCCAGCCAAGTTTAATACGTCTGTTGAGTTCTTTCATAATGTTATCATCCATTGAAATCAGCTGGCCAGGGTAAATATGTGGATCAGCAATTTCTAACTCAATGTTGTCAACTTGTAGCTTTGTTTCCTTTACGAAATTATTGAACATGATCTTAGTTTTTTCTGTAGGTTCACCTTGAGTCCAATTTCTCTACTTCTAGTTCAGAGCTCCTATACCATGTCTTGGAGGGTCCGTTGAAAAAACAACGATGTCGTCAGCAAACCTCAGATGATTTAAATGTTCGCCATTTGTTTTTATTCCCTTGTTATTCCAATTTGCCAGTTGAAAAATCATCTGTACAGCTAAAGTAAAAAGTTTAGGAGAAATGGTATCTCCCTGCCTCACACCTTTACTCATTTTGATAGTTTTGGTATCTTTATATAATCGAAATTTTGCACTTGCATTTTTATGCACACATCTCACCATGTCAATGTACACAGTCTCGGCATCTGTTAACCTTAAAGAGTTGATGACTGCTGACATTTTAATGGAGTCAAAGGCCTTTCCATAGTCAATAAATGAAACACACAATGGAAGTTCATACTCATGTGTTCTTTCAATTAGTTCTCTTAATACTTGAATATGGTCTAATGTACTGAATCCTCCACTATGCTTTTATATATATATATATACATATATCCTCTTTTTACACACACATAGGCTTTGCTCGCAAAGAAAAGAATGATTTCAATGTGCCTGGTATGAACCGCACCCAAGATCTCTTGGTAGCCGGACAAGGGCTCTTGTCTTAAATACATTAGTTTGCTTAGATATTTAATATTATTAAATATATTAATAAAATATAGTCGACTCCGCTTAATTGGGTCAAATCGTAATGAACGGAACCCAATCTAAGGAACTAATAGTAATTTGCATTGCTCGACTGGGCAACATTCAGCTTAATCGGGACAAAAATTTAAGATTACAATTAATTTGTACATACATATTATGTTACACAGTGTCTCAAAAAAATTATATATATATATAGCAAAATTGTAGTATGATTGTGACATGTAGTACCTTCTAATGTAATATACATGAATACACATATCTAAATGTATATTAACTTGGACAAAGTTAAAGTTGTAAAGTAATATCACACAAGGTAGTAAACCCAAGTAAATTTAAGTAGTAGAAACAGCTTAGAATAAAAACTGAAATTGGAGTAGTAAAAGGTGAAGAGGAGTAAAAGATTAAACAATACCAAGAATTTTGTTCTTCATCAGGGACCGCACAAAATCCCTGTTATTGGTTTGCTTTTTCTGACTACAATAATTGAGATTTGTGATCAATACTGAATGAACCAATATTGATCAAAAATTAGCTAAAAACAGTATAAACCCAGAATATAATTAGTTTTAAAATATTTTAGTAATTTAGAAGGGTCTCTTTATTAATACTGAGAACAATCTCAATTGTTGTGTATATGTATCAATTCTAAGAATTCAGTGAATTCTTGAAATATTCATAAAATATTTATTTTTACATGTTGAGACTTTGTCTAAAAACTTTGGCATGTAAATGCAATCAAACGGTGGTAAACGCAATTTAGGATGCAATGCAGTGAAGCCTGAGGGTAACCGCTGAGCAGGGGTTTAAAATATATTATTTTGAATCAGTTTCAGCCGTGGAATTTTTAACTGACCGTAAAAACTGGGTGACCGTATCTGAGGGGTGTCCGTTAGGACGGGTTATGTTAAATATAGTATTGAAGTTTCCAGACTCCCTGGTATTTCGGGCCTTTGGGCATTTGGCCATTTACTAACGCTATACACTCCCTGCTATATACGTTTTAAAAACCACTGTACCGCCTTCCTCATTTGTATATCCGCCAATCAACAAATATCTCCACATTCAAAAAAATCTAGTCATTTTCAAGTCAATCATGTCAATTTCATTTTGTCGTCAAAGGTTCTGTCGCTCGGCGATGATTTATTTTCCTGACAAGACAAAAAAAAAAAGAAACCAAATATAAAAATCTCTCTCTTTCTCTTTAACTTTTCTAACTTATCATTTTTTATCCACTACCTTTGTTGACTGTTTTACTGGCATGAGGCCATCTATCTGAATTTATCTTTCTGTTTTTGGCATCAGGGATGGATGGAGAGAGAGATCTTTGTTCTGGGGAATTTTTGTCACATCACCAATGAGAGGCGATGTATTGACTG
Source organism: Dysdera silvatica (assembly GCA_006491805.2). NCBI lineage: Eukaryota > Metazoa > Arthropoda > Arachnida > Araneae > Dysderidae > Dysdera > Dysdera silvatica. The sequence continues at coordinate 79,823,737 of QLNU02015270.1, forward strand.
CAAAAAAAAGCAGGTGCTTAAACATTCCAGATTGAGGTCGTATGACAACTGGAAGAACGAGAATCCATTGATTTCGTACATCGTGAGGTACAAGAAGGGATGTATTGAAGTCGTGGTAAAACAAGGGGGGATGGGGTGAATTTTAAAACGACGATATTTTCTTTTCTTTCAAGGGAGCTTAGCATATTTCGGGGGGTGCCACAGCATCTTAAATACATCTTCTTTATGATTATAAAATGTATGTAATTGGAAAAAACGGAGATAGTTACACCTGGCTTCGAGGATATTGGGGTGAGAAATAAGACTGGACTCAAAAGAAAATAAAGAAATCGTTTCTCTACTTGTTCTGCTTTACAGCTGGGCATATTATATCAAAAGTAGCAAATAATATATTTTGATTTGAACGATGATCGCAAAATGCAATGGTGAAATGATCGTCTTTATTGGATCATAGAATTTGCTTCTTAGAAAAAGCAATACCTTACCTCCTTGCAAAAGCAACAACTTATGCCTTAGCACTTTCCAAATGGGACAGTTAATAACAATGCCTTATAGGAACCAAACAACACTTTACCACCTTGCGAAAGATGAACAGACTCAATATAAGAAGGTTGCTATCTTACAAAGAAAATTACCTTACCCTCTTACGAAGGCGCAAATTATCTTACCTACCTCCTTATGAGAGAAGGATGTACCTTATCTCATTGGCAGGGACATTCTATATCTTAGTTCCTTCCAAAGAATGAACACGTTACCTCCTTACGAAAGGCGCAAGGAACATTTTACACCTTCTTAAACTTTGTCCCAGAAACATGGGCCCTAACAGAGGGAGTCAAATGTATACCTCATGGCGACATGAACTGCTTAGCAAAGAGTGTCAATTGCATACCTCCCAACGAGATGAACTGTAGCAGAGATATGAGCTCTAATAAAGGGCATCAAATGCATGCTTCATGGCAACATGAGCTGTTTAACAAAAAGTGTCAATTGCATACCTCCCAACAAGATGAACTGTAAGTCATACTATCAACCGTAAGTAAGTTTTCTGCCAAGCAACCAAGCGAAAGTCTTGCATTTTGCAGAGGGAAACTTGGTCGGTATTACTTCTGAGGATGCTCCGCATAGCACTGAGTGAAACGTTAAGTGTTTTTAATAAACAGACGTTGCGGAATATCCCGCAAAGCTCTATGATGTATAGTTTCATACTTCCCAGCGACATGAGCTATTCAGCAAAAAGTGTCAATTGCATACCTTCTAACGAGATGAACTGTAAGTCATGAACTATAAGATGAACTGTAAGTCATGAACTATAAGATGAACTGAGCGTCAGTTTCATACTTCTCAGTGACATGAGCTGTTTAGCAAAAAGTGTCAATTGCATACCTTCTAACGAGATGAACTGTAAGTCATGAACTACAAGATGAACTGAGCGTCAGTTTCATACTTCCCAGTGACATGAGCTGTGTAATAAGGAACGTCAATTGCATATCTCCCAGTGACATAAGCTATAACGAAGGGTGTGCCAATAGCACATCTCCCAGGAATATGAGCTGTGAGAAATGGTTGCAATTAAATGACTCCCAATCAGTGATGTGAATCGAGTAAATACCCGGTGGGTACGGTAAATATGAATGGGTATTTACCCATTTCTTAAATACCCACCCCCAAAAATGGGTATTTTCAAAAAACATCTAACAACACTGTACCACTAATTTTTATAAGAAATACATCACATAACTCTAAAATCAAATTTTTAAAATTCTTTTTAAAATTACTTATTTTTAAATGTAGTAATGTTTTGCAATCAGTAGGTGGCAAACTGGTTTATGCAAGCAAGGTGAAGTGCTGTATTGCTGGTTGCAGAAAAATTTCCTCTGCGGTGGCAAAATTTTCTTCTCCATCAGAGAAGAGCCTGCTGGAACAGGTCCAGTAGGCTCTTCAACATAGCTCTTTAACATAGCTTCGAAGATTACGCTAACTAAGCGTATACATTTTTAAACAGAGCATAGATTTTTTGGCATCAGTAAGACAAGGTTTTCATTAACATATTATTAACAGGATTTAAGAGATTTACACAGAAAAATGTACTTTTTTTAGAAGAAAAGAAGAGAAAAAGCAGGAAAATATTAATAAAAAAAATGGGAATTTATGAATTCAAATGTGTTAATACTGAGATTTGAAATCTGGCAGCACAAAGGTTTGAAACTTGGTAACACTGAAGTTTGAAACCTTGCAACACTGAGGTGCACGTATTAATTTCTATAGGGAAACAATTACTAATCTTAGGAATAAATCCTCTCCCATCCAGATTTTATTCAATTATTAGATTTTTAAACAATCTTCGTTTGATTCGAAAATTATTTTTCTCAAATTTTTTCTCTCTCCCCAAGTTAAAAAAATCCTTAGGCCATACAAACCCCACAATGGCAGAATGCAATCTTTGAGCTTCAAGGTGAGGCACAGCACAACAACAATTGCTCTATTAAAAGCAGCATTAAGAAAGACTTTTAAGTGCGGTTTTAATAGGTGGTAATATATTTACTTATATTTAGAAATGGGGAGAAAAGGCTACTACGTGGAACTTTTTTAAGAACAAAGATAAAGGAGTTATGTGGGAGTTTTGTAATAAACATACTATGGTGGAGAGGTCTCCAGAGAAGAAAAAATGAATAGAGAAGAAAAAATGAACTCGTAGAAGTCGCCATTAGGATCTTAAGCGCATCAATAACATCAGCCGCCACTGAAAGTATATTTAGTACATTCAGCTGGATTCCCAGTAAATAGAGAATTCGTCTGAAATCAGAAAAGGAGACAAAGTTAACCTATTCGGCAGATAATTGGAAATTGCGAAATCAAAAGCCTAGTCCAAAACCATGGTTTGGTGAGACAGAAAAAGAAACCCCATGAAAGCATTTCATCTGGGAAGTCTAGCAAGTCAGAAGATGAGATAGAAACAGAAAAATAGAGAAGCAGATTCAGAAACAGTAGTACCTAAAGATGAACCAAACTCTTGTAATTCTGATTATAAAGAGTCTGAATTACTTTCCGATTCAGATGAATGGAACATTACCAGCGATAAAATACTGATGAGCTACGCTATACACATGTATGTGCTATTAATAATGTAAAGTAATAAATAAAGAAAACTGGTTTGATTTAAAATAATCATGATTTTTCATAAAGGCGTGATTGTTATTGCTTCTTTCCCCATAAAAAAATTGTACACAACTAGGAAATGTCCATTCTATATCAAAGGCAATTATTATGTTTTTGTACTTGTATGTCAGTATGAATGATCTTTCGTTTGGATGTTTTATGGCGCAAGAGCATCTGGGCTATACTGCGTCAAATATAATCTTTTAAAACCATCTTAAAAGAGCTTAGATTCAGAAAGTATTCAATGAATCATCTTAAAATACTGACTTTTTAAAATAATGAGTTAAATTTTTATGTATTCATTTTTTCCATTTTAATCTCTTTGATACTATTCAAATACAGTCATCATATGTCATGAAGAAATTGTGGGTAAATAAGTAGTTAGACCTAAAGAAAAACGTTAAATACCCACTAAAATACCCAATTTGGATAAATACCCTAGGTATTTACCCGAAAAAACACCAGATATTTACAACACTGCTATCAGTAACATGAGCTATAGTGTAAGGTATCAATTGCATAACCTTCCAGCAATATGTTTGTTTGGATTTTTATGGCGCAAGAGCATCTGGGCTATACTGCGCCAAACATGGTAAAATCAAAGACTGTAGTAAAAGCCAGTACTTTTTAAAAATTTTAAAACGTGTGTGGTCAGCATGGTCATTTAAAATGTCAGACAGTGATGAAGAGTTAAAAGTAAGAGTAAGAGCAAGGTGCCAGCAATTTGAGTTATGAAAAAGGTGTCAATTGCATAGCATACTTCTTGACACCAAGCGTAATTCTACTCCTGCAACTGCAATTAACCTTTTAATGGCCAATGTTCTATAAATGGAACATAATTTTTTTTTTCACCAATTCAAATTAACTTTTTTAAATGAAATGATAATTTATTCAATTAAATAAAAGATTGAAACATATTCCTGAATTATTTCAAGACTATTTATCTGATCGTTGTTATTTTTATAAATTGTCGAAATTGTCCAATTTGAGGCAATTTAAACTTCTGATATTAAATACTTACTTTTTCTCACTTCCTCTAGAAAATATTAACTGTCAATTTTTTTTTTCAGATTTACAAAAGATAGTAAATTAGTAAAAAAAAAATGAAATAATTTGATTAAATAGCACGCGAGGAACATTTAAATTTTTATGTTCCATTAGTGGAACATTGGCCACTTCTGGTTGTAGTGCAGACTTCCCGAACCCTACATGGCTGCATTTCGCGACTTTCCAGACGGTTGTACTTCTACGATATGCCAGACGTAAATACTTCGATCTTACAGACAGAAACATTTCATCAATTTCATTAGGCGATGTTCTGGAATTTTCAGTTTCTTTTAAACGCTTAAGTTTTCTTTCCATACGGATTGAATTTCATTTCGGTTCAGAATTTTATCTTGTTCTTTCGGGTTGTCAATAAAATGGAAAAAATATTTCGAACAGTTGAAGAAGCTTTGGATTATTTTAATTCTTTGAGTGATTTAAAATTATCAATTAATTCGGAGGATCATTACGATATTTCTCAACTGTCGTATGTCGAGAACTGTTGACTTCCAGATGAAGTAGATATTGACGAAAATGAACTTGGAGTCGCTCATCCGTCCGATGTTAGTGAGCAGGTGAGTCTCCTTTTAAAATCTCGCCCCATAGGACATTACTAAGCCCCTATGTCTACTCCTACTTCTTATTATGAACCATCTACGTCAATAATATTCTCATCAACGACACAATCTCGTTAAAAAAAAGGAATTTAAAAAACAAGCACTGAAACTTGTCCCAAAACAAAAAAAAAGGAAAGATCCTAAAATGGAATGGCAAAACTGCTTTCGACAACAATAGTGCAATAGAAAAATGTTTTTTATTATATGCATTGGTGAATCCAGAGATGGGTTTGAGCCCCTCCTCCCAGGTAGGCTGAAGAAAAACTAGAAGCAACTGATTTATTATGCAAAATTATGGAATATGATGAAGTGTCTGTACTCTATCGGCGCACAGAAGAATCAGTGCCCCGTTTTTTTCTGGATCCGCTTTTGATTATATGTATATTTACATACAAAAGGTTAAACACTGGTAAAATAGCAATGAAAAAGATCACCCAAGCTTTCGGACGCGTCAGCAGCAGTCCTTCATCAGGAGTAATATATTTTCCAGGCCTGCAAATAAAAGGGGTTGTGTGTTCACCTCTCTATTGGAGAAATCTTGACATTAACCCGATGGGGGGACAAGTAAAGTTGTCGAACCAACAATGTCTCTGATTTTAATACTTCCCTTCCTCCACTGGGGAATCCTGTGTGCGAGCCTGATGTATACATTGTATACATCAGAATATTTACAAATAGGAGGTAGAAGTATTAGGAAGGAGGGAAGTAAAACACCTTCACTTGGCCCCTATAATGCTAAAATTGTTTGTTTTTTTAATTGTGGGAGCTTGAAGTGGGGTGCCACCCCATTTATGACCGTTATAATACGCGTACGCAGAAAGTTCGTAAGGGGGTGGGGGTTATAGGCTCAATGGGGGTTTACAGAGCTACAACTCACATATTCCTATATTAAATATACAAAATTTCATTGCAATGGTGGGTTACAACCCCCATCAACACCCCCCTGCCTGCGCCAATGACCTTTATATACATATATGTGTATGTTTATATATCATCATCATATTCAACCATTATCTATCCACTGCTGGATGAAGGTCTCTCCAAATGCTTTCCACACAAGTCTATCCTGAGCAATTCGCTTCCATGTCACCCCAACCTGTTTTCTTTTATATATATTTTCTTTTATATATGTTTATATATATGCATGCGTATATATATATATATATATTCGTTTATATTATATGTTCGTTTATACTATATGGGTTTTTTTTGTTGGCGCAGTATAGCCCAGATGCTCTTGCGCCATAAAAAAGCCAAACAATCAATCAATATTATATGTTCTGTTTTTTAGCAAATTGAGTGATTTTGAATTTGGATCACTCTCTATAATCAGTAGTGGCCAATGTTCCGCTTCTGGAACATGATGAAAAGTGATGATAATCATTAAAAAAAAAAATATTTTTTCTTTGGATTGTATATCTAAGTTGAAAAATTAGAACACGGAAAATGAAGGAAAAAAAGCAAAAACGTATTAAGATCTAGGAGAGGACTTTAAAGGGTTAACGAGCTAAAAGTTGGTGTTTCAAGCAAAACCTATCGTCAATTTCCTCAGTAAAGAGGCAAAGTCCGGCCAAGCTAAAGATGGGCTTAGTATCTATTGAGGCCTAGCAAGGTAGTCTAGTATCTATTTGGGGCTCCTTCCCGCGCAATTGCAACAAAATTATTCAATAAATAAATAATAAATACAAATTCTTGTTATAATATCTGTGGTTACAAGGAATGAGTTGTTAAGTCAAAAAATGAATTGTGCACTATAATCATCTTTCAAGCCCTCTGCTTTGATCTCTCAAGGCCTTCATCTCTGCTTCTTCTATTTTGATCACTATGATGTTAACAAAATTTATTTTTTTTTTAAAAACTATATGTACAAGAAAAGTTCAAGGGTTAAAAATTGCTGCCCTGGAAAAAAATTAAAAAAACTAGGTTTTAAATTAACATTTTAAACTGTTAAAAAAGACGCAGAAAATTTGGGGGCCCAGGAGGGCCGTGCGTTCATTGAGCCATGGTTAATGGCGGCGTGTGTAAAGATGGCGTTTCCAAACAAACAATTTTTAATGCGGTCATTTTGAGGAATGGACTAGCGATACGCCAAATCAGTCAATGAATTGTTGAACGAGTATCGTTCAGTGATCCGTTCTGTGAACGATTATCCCTCATTGATCCGTTCTGGGAACGAGTATCGTTCACTTGATTCGTTCAGACAACGATACACCTGTAGAAAGGACGTGAACGAAGATTACACGGATCAATAAATTTAATTGTTACACGTCTGTGTTCATACGCATGCGTGTACATACGCAAGTACATGTGCTGTAACATGACGTATCTTTTCCAGGTAATGGATGGCATGTGTGTGCACAGAAGAAAAGGTGTTTACTGATATTATTATAGTTTTGTTATTATATTCTAAATTGAAAAGGCTGCCAAACAGTATGAGTTCGTTGAAAATAATGTCGTTCCGAGCAGGTGTGTTTAACCAGCATTGAGGTCTTGACCGATAAAAAATCTTTCCTGAAACATTCGGAGTGGACACATAGATGTCGCTACTAATTTGTTCAAACGACGAACTCGCCATTGCATTCGATTAAAATCTTCTTTACTGTTGTCAAATCCAGCAGATGCACAGATTTCCAAGTTCAAATTTAGTCCCATGTATTTGCGAGGAATCAAATTTTGGATTTAGACTATAAAAAAATTCTGCAAGTCCTTTTCTACATATCAAGTTTTTAATGTCCCCTTTAATAGAATATATACTATATGTATATATGAAAATCGTGTAGCTAAATCCAAATATCTTCGTCGTTTTCACAGTCTGGTAATTTCTTTAACAGTTGCTGTTGAACGAACAGTCATTATATAAAGTTGTCGTTAACAGAGTAGTCGTTACATAAAGTTATCATTAAATGAGTAGTCATTACATCAAGTTATCGGTAAACGAGTAGTTGTTACATCAAGTTGTCGTTAACGAGTAATCAAATCGTCGTTAAACGAGTAGTCGTTACATCAACTTATCGTTAGCAAGTAATCAAATTAACTTATCGTTAACGAGTAATCAAATTAACTTATCGTTAACGAGTAATCAAATCGTCATTAAACGAGTAATCGTCACATTTAGTCGTTTTAGTACTAGAATTAAAATACCGTTCTAGCAACAACGTACACACAAGCCAAGGCAAAACCTGTCGTAAGCGTGATTCCGTGTTTACGTTAAAAGTCGGTCGTACAGCGGGGGCCCTCCGTGGATATAACATGATAGAAATATTTATACGAATAGCATATTATATGAACCTCAATATCGATTTACCATAACGATAGTATGTATATGTATCGATTAATGAAATAAAAACGATTGTAAATTTTAAATATCCGCTTGGATCAGGGTTTTTCAACATACTGGCGGTGTTAGTTAATCCGGCCGGCCGACTACTGTTTATAATAAAAAAAACAAATAAATAAATAAAAAGTTCTAATTTTTTTTCCAAAATAAAGAAAAACAGAGGGGACAGAATGGGTGGTCCCTTTTCATATCGCAAGTAAACAAATAAAAAAAACAAAAAACTCCGAAGCGATATTTTTTAGCGAAGCTCCCTGACACAGCTGGCCCCGCAAGATCCGTGAAAAAAATTTAAGTGACCCGCAGCGGTAATATATTCTAGTCATTAACTTACTTTTTACCACTAACTCAGGTTCCGAAACCCAATGGTGAAAACAATTTTTTGGTTCTCTGGACTTCAAACAGATTTAAATTCCTCAAAAAAAGCTCTGCAGTCCGTTCGCCATAAAAACAAAATATTCGTTGGGTATGTTCTTTGTTTTTTTTTCGTTTTAATATACTGGCCTGTTTTTGAATCATTTCTTTCTGACTGCAAACATGCCCGCCTCTACAAATAATAAAGGCGATAAGAAAATAGCACCCTATCTTAAAATATGGTTCATTGGTCACATGATAACGCTGGTTCTCAGTTGGGCTATCGCCGCTTTTTCCTGATAACTTATCTTGAACTACGTAACGAATTATCTTGTTTATAAAGTATGGTACTTTTACACAACCACGCACACAATAATGGGATTGCGAAGGTTAGTTGATGCGACTTAGAAAGCATTGTTTGTTATTTGCAATAGTGTTTGTTTTTTCGCGTTGTTTTTGGGTTTTTTCACGTTGTCGTTGTTGTTTATGATGTTTCGTCTTGTTTAGTGTTGTATAATAACGCATTGAAAATGTTTTTGCTGGAAAGCAATCAGTTGTAACCGTCAGGGCTGTACTTAGGGGTGTGCGAGCTGGGCGGCCGCCTAGGGGTGTGCGAGCTGAGCGGCCGCCTAGGGCCGTAAAATTTATGGACGCCAAAGAAGTATAGTGACCTGCGGTGGTACAGTGTGGTAACGCGTTCACCTAGTGCGCCGTTAATCCGGGTTCGACTCCCAACAGTGCAAAGAACGCTTACTCAGAGATCTCATAAAGATCGCACTGCTCACTGTAGTCCAGAGTTTGGTTCCCCAAGCCGTAAGAGGTTTGGATTCCTCAGAAAACAGTAGGTCCCGGCGCAGCATGACCATTGTAGTCTTTGAGCCGTAAAACCACAAACATACAAACGAAAAAGTGTAGTGTAAGTACCAAGAAATCAGTTTTTAGCGGCCCCATATACTTTCGACAGAGTATTTGGTCAACTCACCTTTTGTGTGTGTGACGTCATACTTCCCATAATGCAACTTTTAAATGGTGGTCGAAATAAATACATATGTTATTATGTATCCATATAATATATATATGCATATAAACATATATTATTATGTTTATCGTGGTAGCCATATGACCACTGCAGAGACTTCTTGTTTCCGACATTTGGCTATACATAAATCTAGAAAAATTACTTTGTAAGTTCTAATAGTTTCATTCATTGTGTTAGCTTTTCATTAATTCGTTATAATTATAATAATTACAGTAATAATAAATTATAATGGTTCATAGTTTGATTATCTTTTATCTCCTATTTTTAATTTAACTAAATTTTCTTCTCCCTATCTTTACCTACAGGCTTTAGACCAGTGAAGAACTTCGTTTTGTAATGCTAAACCTCAAAGCGCACATGTCTCCCCTCTCCCCCAGTTTTTTTAGAATAGAGGCAAAACCCTCTTTTTTTTTTTTTTTTTTAAACCCTCAAGCTGCTACGTCCGGGCCACCATAGCACAGGTCGGAAACCTGATTATTATTGACTTTAATAAACGTTAACTATGTAATGAATAAATAGACGCATGTGTACGGAAACGGAAGTATAAACATATGATAATCTTATGCACTTAAAAAAAACAGCGAATAAATTTTATTCTTCTAGTTAATTAAAAACAAAATAATTACGTAAACACACATCTCATAAGGAACGTGTAAGGGTAGCTGCCTGGTGGAAAACTTAAGGCAGCAATTCTCCAAAAACCGTTAGCGTACGCATAAAGTTCATGGGGTGTGGTGCAAAATGCCATGGTGCAATTCCCTTGAACACTCAAAACGTAGGGATTTGCCAGGAAATTAATCCCTTTCCCGGAATAACCCCACTGCCTCAGGCAGATGGGGTTGCTAATACCCCACCTCTCTCTTGTGGTCACAGTAAAGTGGGGAGGTTGCCAAGATCGCAACGTATATATATATATATATATATTATGGCCTGCAAAAGGGTTGCTGGTATCTAACTGGAAGGAGACCCACACGCTGAACGTATGTGACGATGTGTGGAACCGGCCAGGCCAGTAACCTAGTGTCCTACCCCGCCTTCAAGTGGTGCAGGCTGGGCTTTCTATTTATGAGGCAAATTAATATTTGCTGCACGGATAGAAAGGCGGAAGGGGAGGGCTAATTCACCAACCCAGCTAACGGTGGAATTATGGTTAATTCCATATGATTCCGTATGATTCACATCATTGCATTAAAAGGAGAGGATGGCACCGTAACAAGAAATAGGGAAGAAATACTTAGAAGAGTTGAAGAATTCTACAGAAAACTATATGAAGGAAACAGTGGATTAAACGAAGACTCTGAGATAGTCGAAGGAACAGCTCCTAAAATCTTAAAAGAAGAAGTAGCATTTGCAATAAAAAGTATGAAGAAAGGAAGATCCCCTGGCGATGATGGATTTACATTAGATATCCTAAAAGAAGCTGGAGAATATGTAGAAGACATACTTGCAAAATTCTTTACCAAATGTCTTAACAGTGGTAACATACCAAACCAATGGGATTCTGCAACAGTAATTCTTTTGCATAAAAAAGGTGATAAAGAGGATTTGAAAAATTACCGACCAATTAGCTTGTTATCTGCTATTTATAAAATCTTCACAAGAGTTCTAACACATC
>QLNU02015270.1:79834995-79845108 GCA_006491805.2 Dysdera silvatica
GTTGGTTGAATTAGCTTTTTATTAATTCGTTATAATTATAATAATTAGAGTAATAATAAATTACGATGATTCTTATTTTATTTAATTTTTATTCCCTATTTTTAATTTAACTAAATTTTCTTCTCCCTATCTTTACCTACAGGCTTTAGACCAGTGAAGAACTTCGTTTTGTAATGCTAAACCTCAAAGCGCACATGTCTCCCCTCTCCCCCAGTTTTTTTAGAATAGAGGCAAAACCCTCTTTTTTTTTTTTTAACCCTCAAGCTGCTACGTCCGGGCCACCATAGCACAGGTCGGAAACCTGATTATTATTGACTTTAATAAACGTTAACTATGTAATGAATAAATAGACGCATGTGTACGGAAACGGAAGTATAAACATATGATAATCTTATGCACTTAAAAAAAACAGCGAATAAATTTTATTCTTCTAGTTAATTAAAAACAAAATAATTACGTAAACACACATCTCATAAGGAACGTGTAAGGGTAGCTGCCTGGTGGAAAACTTAAGGCAGCAATTCTCCAAAAACCGTTAGCGTACGCATAAAGTTCATGGGGTGTGGTGCAAAATGCCATGGTGCAATTCCCTTGAACACTCAAAACGTAGGGATTTGCCAGGAAATTAATCCCTTTCCCGGAATAACCCCACTGCCTCAGGCAGATGGGGTTGCTAATACCCCACCTCTCTCTTGTGGTCACAGTAAAGTGGGGAGGTTGCCAAGATCGCAACGTATATATATATATATGGCCTGCAAAAGGGTTGCTGGTATCTAACTGGAAGGAGACCCACACGCTGAACGTATGTGTGGAACTAGCAAGGCCAGTAACCTAGTGTCCTACCCCGCCTTCAAGTGGTGCAGGCTGGGCTTTCTATTTATGAGGCAAATTAATATTTGCTGCACGGATAGAAAGGCGGAAGGGGAGGGCTAATTCACCAACCCGTCTAGCCAGCGTGGTGAAATGATGGCTAATTCCATATGATTCCGTATGATTCACGTATTTGCATTAAAAGGAGAGGATGGCACTGTAACAAGAAATAGGGAAGAAATACTTAGAAGAGTTGAAGAATTCTACAGAAAGCTGTATGAGGGAAACAGTGGATTAAACGAAGACTCTGAGATAGTCGAAGGAACAGCTCCTAAAATCTTAAAAGAAGAAGTAGCATTTGCAATAAAAAGTATGAAGAAAGGAAGATCCCCTGGCGATGATGGCATTACATTAGATATCTTAAAAGAAGCTGGAGAACATGTAGAAGACATACTCGCAAAATTCTTTACCAAATGCCTCAACAGTGGTAACATACCAAACCAATGGGATTCTGCAACAGTAATTCTTTTGCATAAAAAAGGTGATAAAGAGGATTTAAAAAATTACCGACCAATTAGCTTGTTACCTGCTATTTATAAAATCTTCACAAAAGTGCTAACACATCGCCTGCAGAAAAAATTAGATGCAGCTCAACCAAGAGAACAAGCTGGATTTCGAAGTGGATTCAGTACAGTGGACCATATTCAAGTATTAAGAGAATTAATTGAAAGAACACATGAATATGAACTTCCATTGTGTGTGGCATTTATTGACTATGAGAAGGCCTTTGACTCTATTAAAACATCAGCAGTCATCAACTCTTTAAGATCAACAGACATCGAGGATGTGTACATTGACATGGTGAAACGTGTGTATAAAAATGCAAGTGCAAAATTTCGGTTACATAAAGATACCAAAACTATCAAAATTGGTAAAGGTGTGAGGCAGGGAGATACCATTTCTCCAAAACTTTTTACTTCAGCTTTACAGATGATTTTTCAGCAGATAAATTGGAATAACAAGGGAATAAAAATAAATGGTGAATATTTAAATCATTTGCGGTTTGCTGATGACATTGTTATTTTTTCAACGAACCCATCAGAACTCCAAGACATGGTACAGGAGCTCTCAACTAGAAGTAAAGAAGTTGGACTCAAGATGAACCTACAAAAAACTAAGATCATGTTCAATAATTTCGTAGAGGAAACAAAAATACAAGTTGACAACATTGAACTAGAAATTGCTGATTCATATATTCACTTTGACCAGCTGATTTCAATGGATGGCAACATTATGAAAGAACTCAACAAACATATTAAACTTGGCTGGAGTGCATTTGGAAGAAACAGTTTTATCCTGAAGGGGAAATTGCCTTTGTGTCTAAAAAGAAAGGTCTTCAACCAGTGTGTATTGCCAGTCCTCTCTTATGGATCAGAGACATGGAGTCTAACAGTTGGAGCAATACGAAAGTTACAGACAACGCAAAGGAGCATGGAGAGGTGCATGCTTGGAATAACTAGGAGAGATCGAAAAAGAAACACTTGGGTGAGAGAGCAAACTAGAGTAGAGGACATCATTGTTAAAGTAAAAGAGCTGAAATGGCGATGGGCTGGGCATATTGCAAGAAGAACTGATCAACGATGGACAACAGAAATTCTGAACTGGATTCCAAGAGACCACCGAAGACCTAGAAAACGTCCTCAAACTAGATGGGTGGATGAAATAAGAAAACAGGGTGGAGATTACGTGGAAGCGAATTGCTCAGGATTAATTGCTCAGGCTCTAAAGTAATTGTTTTTTATGTAATATAACTTATAGGATTAAAATTCCGTTTACGGTAAAAACCTTTTCAAAGTCTTTGTTTACTTTTTTTGGAGGGCGAGTTGAGGCGTTCTTCGAGGCGCCTGCCGATGTAAAAAATAAAAATTAATGAAATAGTTTTTTTTTCATAAAAATGGACTTACATTTTATTTTTCGGAGGTTTTAAATGTTGGAAAATGAACTGAAAAATTTAAACGTATTGTTTCATAGAAAAATTATATAAAAATAAATTATGCATGATTTGATAGAGCATTTTATTGGGAAACAATGCAAATTCTGAAATAAAGTGCGTAGCACATTCTTTACACAATTAACTTTTATTAAGTGAATGAATGACGAGATAAAATTTCTTTTCAGCTCTTCCACTTTGACATATAAACAGAGCGGGCGCAAGCAAATGTGCTGTGCTAGGCGAACAACGTGTGCGGCCCTTCCCCGTAAAAAAATAGACAGCCCACTACACCTTACAACAATCGAAAAGTGAAAAAATACGGCACATATGCCCTCTCACTATAGTTAGGGTTAAAACGAAGTGTGCTAATCACAGCTTATCTCATAACACTAAATTAACAAAATAATAATGATAATAATTTGGGATTTTACTGTTGAAGGAGAAAATTGTGATTCGCGTGTATGTAATAGTGCACAAAGATGTTAAAAAAAAACGTCCTCTAGGTCTTTGGTGGGGCTGCGGTACTGTTCGCGCCACTGAAAGACATAGCGGTAATGGAAAAATCTTTACAGCGTTATATAAATTGGGTAGAAGAAAATTTGTTAATTTAAGGAAGCAGGAAGTTGAGGGTATAGAAAAATTCATAATAATAATAGATTTGTTATTTATCACAGGAGAAAATGCTTACAATCTGCAAGTACATGCTTCTATCAAGCTATGTGTACAAACCATAAAGCACACATACAGATGTACATAAAAAGCCACCTTGTGACGGGTCTCCGGTAAAAATAATATTTAACAGGTCAAGGACCCAGTATTACCGCAAAAATTCTAAACTCTATTTAACAGGCAAACAAAAACACATAAAGGCTTTAAATTCAATTTAGCAAAATGAATAAACAATTTCTTCTTAAACCATTTAATTTCTTTTAATTTTCCATTTGTTCTTTTTACATTTGTCCTTTTACATTTTTGTTTTTGATATAATTATTTAGTAAAATTTTAGCTACAATAAGAAGACCGTGGTTTTGTGCACACACCTTCTAATTCTCTTGTTGAGATTGTGGAATTTTCATGGGTCCCGGTTGAAGTAGATTTCTGAATTTACATTTTTATCTAAATTTCCATAATATAATTATTTTAGTTATTTCTAAATAAGATGAATATTAATTAATGTTAAAGTAATTGTAAAGAAAAGAACGATTTTCCGGCACCTGGTGGGACCCGAACACATGACCACCTGATTACAATTAAGATACACGCGTCAATCATTTTCTCCTTTACGAGTATCATGATGTGGCATCATCGGCTAATATGGAAAAATTTGATTTATTAATACAAATATTAATTTATAGGGCTCAGATTATATGCAAATGTATATGTGTATACGCCATTGCATTAACATTAGTACATAAAAATGCAAAAGCTACTTTTTCGGAATAAATGATTATTTTAAAGGTGTTTGTAATTTCAAGTATTTTATTTTAATTATATAATAGAATATAAAGCAGTAGAACATTGGAATAAACCACTAGATAGACTAAAAAATACGGATAACATTTGGATTATTTAAGAATAAAATAAGGATGTTTTTGCTAGGGAAGAAAAAAAATAATGAAGAATTATAAGGACATGAATAATTTGTTTTCCTTTACAATGTTATTTTGATCATAAAACATACTTCACAATGGAATGTAGGACACGAATAATGGAATGTAGGACATGAATAATTATAATTGATGTTGTGAAGTGTAAACGAAGGTAAGGTGAAATAGACCAGGGACAGGATATAATTTTGTATTTTCCTTGATGTGTCACACAGATAATTTTTATTTAAAGTTAAATAAATGTAAAAATAAATTGGTCATAAAAATATATATGAAGTATGAAAATTATTTATTTTTTTTTGTAATATAATACAAATCAGAAAAATGAATATAATATACAGTTCTTAAAAAATATACAAAAGAATGTATACTAATTATGAAATATATTGTGTAACAATGTATGGTAAGGGGCACACATTGTAAGATCATGATTCTGTGTGACAAATAAAAATATTATGAGTAATATTATTATATTCATAAGATAAATTAAATGAAGTTTTTATTAAAAGATTTGTTTAAAACTTTTGAATGGACAAAGAAATACTCGAACAAAGCCGGAATATATTCCAGATTGACCGGAGCCTTAACAATTAGGTTTTATGACCCTTTCATATCCTCAGCCATAGTCCATTAACATCAGCATGGGTCAGCACTTTTGTACCAATAGAAAATGGCTAACCTAAACCATTGCCACTCGATAAAAAACTCATCTGGTCGATCTACAAAAGTTTCCTAGACTTTGACAATATGCATACACAACAAAACAATGGAGCCTAGTCTCCAGGTGTTGAAGTGTTCCTGATCAAGACAGAGGTCAGAGTGGCACGAAAGCAAGGGGGTGCTAAGAATCATCAGAACGGCCCAAACTGCCGTTTGTTATTGATCTTGGCTACGTATAATGGACGATCCCTTGCTCCTGGAACAAGACTTCAGGAATTGGAAGAACTTGAGAAGATAAAAATGGAAATTTTAGGACTCAAGTGAAGTCAGAAGGAAAGGTGAAGACTTGGTAGAACTTAAAAGTGGACATTTCTTTTATTGTAGAGGCACTGAAACTGGACGAACAAATGGTTTTGTTTTCGTAATAGACAAAAGGATATCTTCTTGTAGTTCAAAGTACGCCAGATCGAGCAGCGAGGCTCGTTGTTGAACTAACCCAGCGATACCAACTTCAGATAGTACAGGCATATGCACCAACATCAAGTCATACCGACGAAGAGGTTGAGGAATTTCATGAAGAGATTAAACAGTTACACACACACCAAGGAGAAACAACATATTAAGCTCATTATGGGGGAATTTAATGCAAGAATTGGACAACAGGAACAACGAGAGACATCGGTTGGTAAATACGGATACGGGGAAAGGAATGAACGGAAGGAATCAACTCATTGAATTTGCAGAAGCTGAAAATCTTAGCATCATGAGTTCATTTTTTAAGAAGAAACCACAAAGAAAATTGACATGGAAACACCCCAATGGAGGAAACAACAATGACTATATCCTGGCAAACAAGAAATAAATCGTTGAAGATTGCAGCGTATTAAACAGATTTAATAACTTGAGTAATCATCGAATGGTGAGATGTAAAGTGAGCTTAGATACTAAATTAAAAAAATTTAGTATCTAAAATTTTAAACAGAAGTTCATTAGGAAATAAGTACGTAAGACGGTGGATTTAATGAAAACGAAAAAAATACCGAGGCATTCAAGTTGGAATTAAAATATCGCTTTTCTGTACTAGAAGGACTTATTGAAAAAAGCTGTTATCTCAGAAGCCAATGAAAACATTATTAAGACAATTATTAAACCTGCTGGGAAAATTGGTGGTGTGACATGTAAAAAACGTAACAGCAAATTATCTGAGAAGACGAAACAACTCATGAAAAGGCGAAGAGATATGAAGGTGGACAATCAAAATACCAGATCCAGAATTAAGTATTTAGAACTTTGTCAAATTCTGCGCGAAATCATGACGGAAGACATGAAAATTCATCTGTGGGTCAGTAAGGAAATTCATTGAAAACAACAAGAGTCTAAGGGTTTTTAAAGAATGTTTGTCTGTTGGGAAGTAACACCTCATTGCATTGAAGGGAGAGAATGACACCTTAACGAGAAATAAGGAAGAAATATTTAGAAGCATTGAATGGTTCTACAGAAAGTTATATGAAGGAAACAGTGCATTAAACGAAGACATTGAAATGGTCGAAGGAACAGCTGCTAAAATGTTAAAAGAGGAAGTAGCATTTTCAATCAAAAATGTGAAGAAAGGAAGAGCCTCTGGTGATGGTGGCATTATATTAAATATCCTAAAAGAAGATGTAGCAAACATATATTTGCAAAATTCTTACCAAATGTTTTAACAGCAATAACATACCAAACCCATGGGATTCTGCAACAGTAATTCTTTCGCATAAAAAAAGGTGATAAATCGAATTTGAAAAATTACCGACAAATTTACTTGTTAGGTGCCATTTATAAATCTTCATGAAAGTGCTAACTCATCGCCTGCAGCCATATACAGGGTGTTCGAAAAGCATAGATTTAACTGTATATTTTCGCAATCCTTACGCCATACTGAGCAAATTTACAAATAGTTACCACAGTCGAAAATTAATATTAAATAAGATATTTCAGATAGTATGTTGACAAATCGTCATACCCGAGCTGCTCTAGAAAATCGATTGAAGAGTTAAGGTGGACTTACTGGAAAGAAGACATCTAAAGCTTGTTTTGTTGGTTTGCGAAATCTTTTCGGGAATTCCTACTTGGCGCTTTTGCAAAAACGAAAAGGCTATGTTCGCACATTTTCGTAACCGAAACAGTAAAATATGAAATAAAATATTAAAAACAATTTAGAAGTTTTATTAAACATTTTTCTCTCCTTGCCGCAGTTTGTGTAATTCATTAGTGCCAGGTTCAGTGATCTAAGATCTATACATTTCGCTCACTGAAAGAATGATAATTTTTAAGATCTGTTGTTCATAATTTATAGTTGTTGTATTTGTAATGTAATTCAACCTGAACGCAAATCAAAATTAATTATTTGGACTGATGGACCATCAAGTGAATTTAATAACAAATATATGGCATACCTTTTACATGAACTAAATTTACAATTCGAAACACAAATTCTATAACCTTGGTTAGAAGTACACTGTTACATCGTGTGGCAAAGGTGCAATTGGTGGAGTCGGTGGTTCAGCAAAATCTAGGGTGCATGCAGAAGTGACGGACCCACGAGAAATAGTTCAAATGACGACAGATTTTGTTACTGTTGCTGCTAAAGTTCTGCCTAAAGTCGTTGTTGAGCCGATAATGCAAGAGCAAATTGACACAGAGTCTAAACTTATAGACTGGTCAAAAGCAAAGGAATACAAAGTATACACATAATTATTTGCTGCAATTCTGAATTGCATTTTTACAATAATTCCAGATTTTTAAAACCAGCCATCATTTGAAAATGTTCTCAGACAGATGTGGATAATCCAATGGAAGTGTACATTTTTGTGTAAGCATTTATTTTGACAAAAGCTACAGGCAGTGCCGTATTTCCCAATAGGCTATACTAGGCTATAGACTAGGGCGGCAAAATTTTGTGTATTGAGTCTGATATAACAAAATCAATACCATACGATAGCTTACAATCAGTTGTTTTGCCGAGCGGATAGCTAGACGTCTAGGGGGAAAGTTAGTCTATCTGGTAGCATGCTTTCCATTTAAATACCAGTGTTCGATAGGCTTTTATTTTTTGCTAAAATTAAAATTTATTTCAATAAAATTGAATTTGATTTATTATATACCAAGAAGAGATAATACTTCAATATAAGTTAATATTGTTTAATGTTTATGTTTCAGTTTATGAGTTTGTTTTTCAACATATTTTTTTTAAATACGAAAGTTTTTGGCGTATATTGAATGTAACAATTTTTATGTTCCTACCACTGATTGGGGCGGCAAAATGGTAAATCCGCCCATGGTTACAAAAAACAAAAGATACAAAGACTTTGTCAAATTATAAAGAGGATAAATAAAAATGACTTCACTATTTCTTCCCTGAAGAAAGTATCTGAAATAAATTTTTCATATGTCGAGAATTCTAAGCAATATTAACTGGACAGGGTTGATATATTGCAAATACTGACAACACCTATAATTTCAGATAGGTGTTGTCATATTTGGTGAATTTGTTGACGCATACGAGTAGATCGATATTATAGGCCTGTACAACATACGCAGGGCGTACGCAGGGAGTGTTAATGAAATTTGTAACCCTCCATTGAAATGAAAATTCGTACATTTAACGTAGGAATATGCGAGTCGTAGCTCTGTAAACTCCCCACTGAGCCTATAACCCCCACTTATGAACGTCCTGCATACGCCTATGGTTGCAATTGACCTTTTCAATTATATTTATGCTAAACCTCGGGCTCCCATATGAGTACTTCTATGGGGACTGAGAAAAATTATTACCTCCTTCTAAGGCTGTCAAACATTTTAGTGAATGTACAAGATACTGAAATACTACAAAAATAATTAATACTGCTTGACAATTAATAATGAGCTATATCAGTAATGAGCACCTTATTTTAAGATGCGACTCCAAAACTTTTGAAAATAAATGCACAGCTGAATCGAGCAAATCATATTTTTAAATGGCCAGTGGGGGAAGGTGCCCCAGCCCTCTCGTCATCCGTATGGGGGCCCATGGCCTCTAATATGTATACTTTGTAAACCAATTTTATTCCAGTTATAGTTAGTAGTAATACTTAACATGAACTTCCAAAAATTGTCGAATATGTGATAGTTACAAATTTAATTACCATATTGTTAATTATTCTAAAATATGTCTGCAACATTTTTTATATAGATGCAAGAGTGAAATTTTTAGAATAAAAAAAAATTAAGTTCGGCTAAATATTTAGTTTTATTACTTTTTAAATAATTATCTAGGGAAAATACGATTTACAAATGTCACATATCTGATCGTGGAACGGCCCATTAATAAAACGTAGATTCATTAGGATCAAACATGCATGTATATTAGAAAATAGATAACTAATAATCAAAAGTTTATTAACCAAAAATCTATGTCTTCGTATTCGCTACCAAGCGTTTATAATAGGGTATCCATGCCGACAAGGATAATCTAAATGAATCTTCAATATGGGAATCGGTAAGAGGGGAATTTTGATTTACCTTCGTTAATTTTAAATATAGAAAAGTCATTCCACATAAACATGCGGATTTAAAACAAGAATAGACGTATTCACAGTAGTTTTTAATATACGAATAGCTTTCTAATTATCTTCTTCAAACCCCTAGCTTTTTAAATTTGATTAGATTGCAGAATTATATCATTTTCTAGTATAGTGGTTCACATATCAAAAACGTCAGAAAATTTTCCCGAATTACGTTTCAGATTTAAATCTTCTTTAAAAGAAAAACATGGATACTGAACAATATCTTCGATTGGCTCCGACTGTTTAATTTTCGCCTTTTAAGTTTTGACCGAATAATCGTTTTTTATTCATTATACTGATGATAAAAATATAAGTAAACAATTTTCTCTAGTATTTTTGTTATGTTGAATGATAAATCTGAAAACTCCCAACAGTTGAAAGTAAAAAAAGAAGAAAAAAAAAGGCCGAACTAAGAGAAAGGGGATAGAAAAAAGGAGTATTGGGAAACTACCCACCGGAG
>QLNU02015270.1:79848785-79873488 GCA_006491805.2 Dysdera silvatica
ATTTTAGTTCATTACTAATTGTCAAGCAGTATCAATTATTTTTGTAGCATTTTAGTATCTTGTATAATCACTCAAATATTTGATAGCCTCGAGAAATTGGTAATAATTTTTCTAAGACCAGGAAGTACTTATATGAGTCCTCATGCCCATTGCCATGAAATCTTGCATACATATCCCGCCCCCAGGGGCGGCTTAAGGGACGGGCGACCCGGGAAGCCTCCCGGGGTCCCGTTTGGATGATGGCGCCATATTGGTCAAGTTCAATTTTTTATAATTGACCCAACAGTAGAAAATCTCTCTAAAAAAAGACAAGTTTAGAGAAATTTTTAGAGACATCTTTAGAGAATTTCTTTCAGAGACTTTTGGCCACTTTTATAGGGTATATGGCTCACTGTGCATCTGTGAAAATCTCCTGTTTTCGCCAGAGTGGAGGGGATGGCGCCAAAAAGCAATTCGTGCCAGACCGCCGGGATTCAAAATCAACTTGAGCCGCCTTGCCTCCCCACGAGCAAACATCATGGATGCGCTACTGATCGGAACCGAAATAAGAAATTATGGAATCGAAAAATCATAAAAGTGCTTACTAGCGTTCTGAAGAATACGTGATAATTTTAATAAACGTAAGACACAAGTGCGCACGCAATTACTACTTCGAAAAGAAAACTTTGACACTTGGTTTTTGTTTTTCTTGGGAGTTGGCATTTAACATTGCCTTTTCGATTTTTTTCAGATTCATTGAAAAGATTTTTGTCGACGTCATCACGTGGTAAACACCGTAATTTTCTGGTGTTGATTTTCTGACCACCGTTGATTTTCTGAATGAAATTCTACTTGAAGCTACAGGCTAAAAAAAATATCGCTAAATCGAGGGAACCGAACGTTAAATCGGAGAAGATATAACGCTGCACTCAATGTGTCACAATCTGGGCCAATAAAATTAATCGTTAAATCGAGGATATCGTTAAATCAGGTATCGTTAAAACGAAGTTAGACTATACGTGTAATATTATCTACTTCAAGCAAGTAGTCTGGAACGATTTGCTATTGGATATACTTTCGCTCATTTACATTAATGTCACAATAGTGCCTGGAAAAAATACGTTGCTTGCCGCAGCCTTTTCAAAATCTCACGTATAGAACGCTGGATAACAGGATGTCGGATAACCGGAGCTCTTGTTCTACTGGAAAAGCAATTTATGAAGAATCGGATAATGTTACCTTTCTATATACGCTTTTCTTTCTTTTTTTCCCTTTCCTAAAACCTATTCCTTGAACGGCGAATAATAGACTGCACTGATCTTTAGGTCCTTAGGGTAATTGATCGGATCTTAGGGAAATTGATCGGATCTTAGGGAAATCGATCGGGGTTCCGTTTCCAACTATTAAAAAAAAAAAACCTACCGACTAACTGCACACTGTAGTCTGAGGTGTGGTTTCCTAGGCCTTAAGAGATTAGGGTTCCTGGAAAAATATAGGTCCATTGACCTACTGTGGTGTAATGATAACCCATCTGTCGTGCCATCAGCCCGGGTTCGACTCCCAAGGATATTGTAGTACCCGTGTAGTTTGCTACTCACCGGGATGGGGTTTCCATGACAACAGAGGTTCGGATTCCTGTGAGAAATGTATGTACCGGCGCAGTATGACCATATACTGTAAAAACACTAACAAAATCGATGATGTTGTCTTTTAATTTCGGATACCGCTGTATGCTCTTTATTTCCTGACACCGGGTATCTTAGTTGGACTCCGGGGAATTTATTTATTTATTTTAAATAGTTCATCAGTTCAGAACATAGATTTGAAATTCTAGTATCTTTTACTATATCTTACTATCTTTCGTTTCTTTGTGTGGTCATGTATTGTCCCAACAATTGTTCAACTGAAAAATAAAGACTGAATAAATAAAGTATTATTATTATTATTATTCTATCTTCTCTGTCGCAGGGGAAGTTACTTTCTGATTGAAAAGCGGAGTTGAGTGGAAATTTAATGCTGGAATTAGTTGTTGTTGCTCCATAACTTTATCCTCATGCCTGAATTTAATCTGGGACTCACTGAACCGGCGCCAGGATGATATTCACTCCAGGCGAAGGTTAAAATTGCGCCATAAAACTGGAACACGCGCCCCATACGGTATAGGTATGTGTAGAAGGGGCGCCAGCTGCCTTAATCTCTTCCCCCCCCCCAAAAAAAAATGTTTGTGAGCGCGGTCCTTCCAGAATTAATGGACAATGAGTAAATTGATGTAAAACATAGATGGAGGTAAAACACATAATATAAAAATATATATATGTTGTTATTTTGTTCATGTTCCTTCTGTCGCCGTGAAGATTTAACTCAATAAAATTATTATAATTATTATTATTGAATTTTATTCAACATCAATCGATTAAAGTTTGTATAGGCTTGCTCAGAAAGTTTATAAGGGGGAATTAAAGGCTAATAACTGGGGGTGGGATACAGAGCTACAACTCCATATGTTTAAATGTATAAAATGTATACATACAAAATTGCATCTTAATGTGGGGCTAAAAGCCTATCAACACCCCCCCTGCGTACGCCAATGGAAGTTCCCCAATAATTTTTGCTTGTTATCAACTCTATGATGATCGCCCGTGCTTCGTAGAAGATAGTCTTGGTTTCATTGAAAATTTTCTTCAAAAAGACACCATGAAGAAATTTTGGGTTTATAGATCAGTACATCCTCATTTTTTCGAAGATGTGGAAAATATTTCATTAAATATAGATGACCTACATTTTTCTAGGTTCTAGAATACCGTCACGATTCTAAGGATAAACATTCTTCAAAGAAGGAATAGATCTTGTAGAAGTTTGATGACAATTTTACATCTTTTGGAGAAATTGCGACTGCTGCCATAATTCAGGGAATCGGTCGAGTGACGTTTCACAGTCAAAAGTAAAATCGAGAAAGAAGATAATTGTATTCGATATTGCAGTGTCTAATGCTACACCTTAAATTTAGCGAACTAAATTTGTATATTTTCCCTCGAGGAGCGGTTAGAAATACCTCTCTTCCTTTGGTATCAACAGAAACATCTGCCTGTGTGACTTTCTCTCAAATCTTTCACCATTTCTTAAAATTTCGAGGTTCCCCTGCAACACTTTAAAGATCAGCAGCGGACCACACATCGAACGCCATGTGTGCCTAGTTCCCAGAAGCATAAATCGCCATTCAAAGGCTACTTTTGACACTACAGAAGTCGTAAAATTCCTAAGTTTGACAACGCAAACGGCCTGGACTCCACGTCTGTCAACGCTTTAAGCCTCTTTATTGCCGTAGTTAGAATGATGTTCAGCATCCCTTTTGCACCTGCAAATTCACTTCCAGGCGCTTGCGCAAATATCCTCATCCAATAGGAGCTCTATCTCCAAGTAACTCCTCCTACTAAAATTTTGCAACAAAACTGGCAAACGCTGGAATTTTTGTGTGTGTGCGGACATCGTCCCGAGTCCGATTTAAGCTCACCCTGCTTGACGCCGTATAAGCAGTAATATTGTTTTAATCTTAGCTCTCCGTGCAACTAAGAACTTCATCAGTACAGAGCGGTAAATAGTCCCTTTGTTTTCTGTTTAGTTAAGGAGCTGATCGAAGTCCCTCCTTCGAAGTATTTTTGTGTTCTCGTCTTCAATCATTATCTTCAATTTCGTAACGTTTTAAGTGTATATATAGTTATAAGCGTGAATAAATACAAAATAGCAACTAAACGCCTCATTATTGTATAACTACGTTACCGAACCTCAGTCACTACGTCATAGCTTATATATATAATATGTACTAAATTAGAGTACGGCGGCGGGATACGTTCCGTTTGTAAAATGAAGATTCGTCGAAATTCTCTATGGTTAACATGATCCGATGTTTCAAATTTTTACGGTCATACGACCGATATACAAACTGGTGGCAGCTATACAGATCCCCTAACCTTGTTCCAACGTTTCATATCTTCAAATTACGCGGTAATTATTTCGACGTTACAGTGGTTGTTTTGTGCTCAGAAGAAAATAAGTCTCTTCTAAAAAAATGTCGTCTTACTTCATTTATCTACAGCGTTTAGCATATTTCGTCGTCGTGAAAAGACTTCGGATTTTCGAAAATTCCAGTTTCCTCCGTCCAGTCTCCGGTTTCCAGAACTTTGTGAAAGAAACGCGTAAAATTCTCGCCCCTCTGAAACGGCTCAGCTCACCTCTCAACTTTCCCCACCGTCCAGCTGGTTAAAGGTCATTAAACCTTCACTAAAAGAACTCTGGAAAACATTGACTTATTTACTTCCGTGAAACTGTGTTAATGAAAAAGAATATGCCTGTCTGCAATGGGGTAAGCTTAATTAAGAAATTCTCTCTTTCCGAGGCAGTAATTACGCAATAGTAGTAATAAAAAGCCGTTTCTTGCGCAACCCGTAATGGCCGCCGTTTCCGGTTTCCTAGTTCCCCATCCCGTCAAACTACTTTTGGGGCGTGGTCTAAATCCTTCACCCCGTCAAACCACTTTTATTTTATTCATTAACATTTTTGTTTTTATTTCTACGTGAATCATCTGGTTTTTTTTATATCAGTTCTGCACCCAGTCAAACCACTTTTATTTTATGAATTAGCAATTTTTTTTTTATTTCTACGTGAATCATCTATTGTTTTTTTTTATATCAGTTCCACACCCCGACAAACCACTTTTGCCGCGTCACCTATATCTCTCTCACCCCGTCAAACCACTTTTATTTTATGAATTAGCAATTTTTTATTTCTACATGAATCATCCGTTTTATATAAGTAATTAACGATTTTATGGGTTTCATTTTTTTTTTTTTTTTAAATAAGCTATTTGAACTTGATTTTTTCGATCCCTTTCACCCAAACTAGATTTTGACAACCCAATCTAGAATTTTTGGATCTTTTCCCCTTATATAGGCGATTTTATTTATTTGTTTACTTTTTATCATTAATTAGGGACTTTCGGTTTCATACAAAATGGCCGATGTTTCCGGTTTCTGTTTCCATAATGACCGCCATGTCTCTCACTCCGCTTCGCATAGGAGTACGAACATACTTTTTGCGTTTTAATTTCTAATTTTTTTAATGAGTTTTCTTCAGTATGTGAGTTTTCCTCGACCCAATTTTTATTAATTATTCCTATCTGTTTTATAAATTAGCAATTATTTTTATTTCTACAGGAATCGTATGGTTTTTGTTTTTTTTAAAGGGGGGGCCTTCGTGGCCAACCTGTCAAACCACTTTTGGGGCGTGGCCTAAAACCCCACTCAGTCAAACTACTTTCGGGGCGTGTCCAAAAATTCCATACTCAAATAGAGACGAGTGCCGTCCATCCCCCTCCCCCCCTCCCTTGTTAGTTCATCCTACCGGATGTTTTCCAGGTTTGTCCTTCAGCGATATAAGTAATCCTGCTAGTAAATATTCTATTGATATAAGTATAGGTAGCTCAGTGTTTATAACAGCAATAGCATCATTCTTCCATTGGCAAGATAATTTACCTACAAGTATGATGACTAATCAGCTGTGGGTATTACAATTCAGAGTATTTTTTAGCAAATTCTTTTAAATAATTTATTACCCAATTTTGGACAATATTTTTCCTGTTTAGAAACTCAGAGTCAATGTAAATATGCGACACAGCACGAACAAATCATACAAATTTTTGCTTGGGGTATGTACTCCCATTTGGAAGTAAGCTGGCCATATTGGCACTTCTTTATGTCTATGTTCGGGCAAATCTAACCACATTGTTTACCAATATTACACTGTACAACTACACGATATCCTTCAACATACATTTCTTGAAGCAAAACCACCTAGCAGTTGGTTAGTCAAGGTTCAGCACGAAAATTTTCAGGTAGTCTGCTTAAGTATCACAAAACTTTTCCACAAGGGCTGCCAGGTACACTACTCACACACAAACATAAAAAAAGCACAAAAGTATTTACATTAATCTCTAACCCAAACTCCTAGGATCATTTGTTTTGTGGGTCGAAACATGGCCATCTTCATAGCAACTATCCTTTGACTTTAATAAATCATTTTTATTTTTGGCAAGATAAGGCTTTTCTTTGTTTATATATATATCCATGGAATAAACCAATATTTGAAATTTAGCATTGAATCACTTCACTTTGTAAGCTTTTTCACAAACTTTTGAACCTTTAAAAAATTGAGGATCCTTTTGATATTATTTGTGTGGGCTTGTACGTGTTTGCTAGCAGAGTGTGTAAATGTAAGAAATTCAGTCACAACCTATCAAGTTTTTGCAGATTACTTGAGATTTATTTTTTTCAAGACACATTCTACGAAATTCACTAGTGCATGCATTTATATACTGAATTGTTTAGTATGGTAATCAATTAGTAACTGATATATATGTATTCAATAATTCAGTTCTATATTGTGTTCAATTGTGAAGTTTTATATGTTTGTCAAATATTCAGTGATGTATTGTTGTCTGTATGGTAAAGGCCACGCATAGTATTTGTTTACACTGTGGTCTCACGGTTTATACAATATGTAAAAATACATATATACATATATATCATCATCATATTCAACCATTATCTATCCACTGCTGGATGAAGGTCTCTCCAAATGCTTTCCACACAAGTCTATCCTGAGCAATTCGCTTCCACGTCACCCCAACCTGTTTTCTTATTTCATCCACCCATCTAGTTTGAGGACGTTTTCTAGGTCTTCGGTGGTCTCTTGGAATCCAGTTCAGAATTTCTGTTGTCCAACGTTGATCAGTTCTTCTTGCAATATGCCCAGCCCATCGCCAATTAAGCAACTTTACTTTAACAATGATGTCATCTACTATAGTTTGCTCTCTCACCCAAGTGTTCCTTTTTCGATCTCTCCTAGTTATTCCAAGCATGCACCTCTCCATGCTCCTTTGCGTTATCTGTAACTTTCGTATTGCTCCAACTGTTAGACTCCATGTCTCTGATCCATAAGAGAGGACTGGCAATACACACTGGTTGAAGACCTTTCTTTTTAGACACAAAGGCAATTTCCCCTTCAGGATAAAACTGTTTCTTCCAAATGCACTCCAGCCAAGTTTAATACGTCTATTGAGTTCTTTTATAAATATACACATATATAGCACCATATATATATATATATATATATATATATACACATATAGCACCACCAAATGCCTTAACAGCGGTAACATACCAAACCAATGGGATTCTGCAACAGTAATTCTTTTGCATAAAAAAGGTGATAAAGAGGATTTGAAAAATTACCGACCAATTAGCTTGTTACCTGCTATTTATAAAATCTTCACAAAAGTTCTAACACATCGCCTGCAGAAAAAATTAGATGCAGCTCAACCAAGAGAACAAGCTGGATTTCGAAGTGGATTCAGTACAGTGGACCATATTCAAGTATTAAGAGAATTAATTGAAAGAACACATGAATATGAACTTCCATTGTGTGTTGCATTTATTGACTATGAGAAGGCCTTTGACTCTATAAAAACATCAGCAGTCATCAACTCTTTAAGATCAACAGACATTGAGGATGTGTACATTGACATGGTGAAACGTGTGTATAAAAATGCAAGTGCAAAATTTCGGTTACATAAAGATACCAAAACTATCAAACTTGGCAAAGGGGTGAGGCAGGGAGATACCATTTCTCCAAAACTTTTTACTTCTGCTTTACAGATGATTTTTCAGCTGATAAATTGGAATAACAAGGGAATAAAAATAAATGGTGAATATTTAAATCATCTGCGGTTTGCTGATGACATTGTTATTTTTTCAACGGACCCATTAGAACTCCAAGACATGGTACAAGAGCTCTCAACTAGAAGTGAAGAAGTTGGACTCAAGATGAACCTACAAAAAACTAAGATCATGTTCAATAATTTTGTAGAGGAAACAAAAATACAAGTTGACAACACTGAGCTAGAAATTGCTGATTCATATATTTACCTTGGCCAGCTGATTTCAATGGATGGCAACATTATGAAAGAACTCAACAGACGTATTAAACTTGGCTGGAGTGCATTTGGAAGAAACAGTTTTATCCTGAAGGGGAAATTGCCTTTATGTCTAAAAAGAAAAGTCTTCAACCAGTGTGTATTGCCAGTCCTCTCTTATGGATCAGAGACATGGAGTCTAACAGTTGGAGCAATACGAAAGTTACAGACAACGCAAAGGAGCATGGAGAGGTGCATGCTTGGAATAACTAGGAGAGATCGAAAAAGAAACACTTGGGTGAGAGAGCAAACTAGAGTAGAGGACATCATTGTTAAAGTAAAAGGACTGAAATGGCGATGGGCTGGGCATATTGCAAGAAGAACTGATCAACGATGGACAACAGAAATTCTGAACTGGATTCCAAGAGACCACCGAAGACCTAGAAAACGTCCTCAAACTAGATGGGTGGATGAAATAAGAAAAGAGGTTGGGGTGACGTGGAAACGAATGGCCCAGGATAGACTTGTGTGGAAAGCATTTGGAGAGACCTTCATCCAGCAGTGGATAGATAATGGTTGAATATGATGATGATATATATATATATATATATATATATATACATATATATATACATATGTATAGCACCACAACCATTTGCAAATTACATTTCATAATTTTTGTAACACATCACCTCGGACACCAAGGGTGTAACATTAAATAACCTAATACTATTACTATCCATTAGGGCTTTGATTGACCCCCTTCATTTCTATAAAAAAAATGTCCTTTGAACAAACATTTTTTTTCGAAAACATACGATATGTTGTGTCGCAAAAAAAAAAATATTATAAAAATGTGCTTTTAATATTTTAAATAATGGTTGTCCATCTACATCATTACATCTCTTCACTTGACACATTTTTCACACACACTAAACCGTGAGACACAACAAATCGTAAAAATGTAAACTATGGTCAGATTCTGCCTTCGTCTTTTATTGTTTTAGGAAAAGATTGTTTGGCTTTTTTATGGCGCAAGAGCATCGGGGCTATACTGCGCCAATTTTAGGAAAAGAAACCAAACCAGGAAAAAGTACCTGTTGACATAGATGCCAATGCTTCCGATTTACCCGCAAAGCTTCCAATTTTTTATCGATCTTCCAATCTTCCTGTCGGAAAGCGCTATATTCCGATTTTCGGAGATTTCGTCTAAAATCCCCAGTGTTTTTGATAATACTGTTTTTGTATTTTTTAATTTTGCGTACCTATTTTTCTTGATGCGCGTTTATTTAAATTGTTGTACGTATGTGCATATTTAATAATAAATATGCATAAATAAATGCAAATATCGGTAAGAACACCAGAAAAATTCGTCTGCCGTTGACGGCGCATGCGTGGCGTGACGTGGAATTTTAGCTCCAGCTATGACGTAGAGTGATGCCCCTGCACAACGAAATCATGCATCTGTATTTGTAGTTGTTGGGGAAGGCAAGAAAGAATGCGCTACACCGTTAAGGTTTTGGTCAAGCACGTGACTCTTTATAGGGAAGCCATGTGTTAGACATATCTGGTATTTCTTTGCTCTGGAAAGAAAGTTTTGTTTTTAGGTGTTTCTGGAAACAACGTTAACGATGTCGACCGTTAATAAAAGGTACTACCAAACGTTTAAAGCCAAATATATGAAGATATTTAATTTTATTCAAAAATCAAGACTGGGGCCAAAATATGCTTTCTGCACGTGTTGCCGTAAAGACATAAGCATTACTCACGGTGGTAAACGCGATATTACTTTGCATTCTGAGACCGTTGAACATAAGGAGACGTTCAAGGCTGTAGAGTCTAATCATAGTATCAAGCCTTCATTTTTTGCATTTAACGATACCTCCATGATTAAAGCTGAATGTTTATTTACATTGTTTTTGATCGAACATAATTTGCCAATGAATTGCAGCGATCACACGGGGATGCTCTTTCGGAAAACGTTTCCTGACAGCAGTATTGCAAAACAATATGGATCTGCAAAGGCCAACACTTCTGCAATTATGAAAGAAATGTCTGCAAAGGAATCCTCATCACTTGTTGAAAATTTAAGGTGCTATCCATTTTCAATTGCAACTGATGGAAGCAACGATGTTGATTCAAAGCTGTATCCAATAGTGGTAACTTTCTTCGATCCTTTGTGTGAAAAAATTGTGAATTGTCTTTTATCTATGCCATCTTTGAAAGAAGATACTACTGGGTTAAATATTGGAAATCTTCTGGTAAGTGCTTTACAATCTGAAAACTTTCCAATTTCTAATTGTGTTGCCTTTAGCTGTGATAATGCACCTGTTATGATAGGAAAAAAAGCAGGTGTAGCAGCGGTGTTAAAGAATCATCACCAAAATATTGAAATTATGGGCTGTTCCTGCCACCTTATTAACTTAGCAGCTGAAAAGAGTGCTGCATGTTTGCCATTTAAAATCGATGAAATTTTGGTAGACATTTACTATTACTTACAAAAGAGTTCGAAAAGAAAAGATAGGTTGAAAATTCTTCAAGAATTTCATGAGACTGATATAAAAAAGGTACTAAAACACGTTAGCACTCGTTGGTTGTCTGTTGGAAAGTGCTTAGAGCGTATAATCCAGCAGTGGCAACCTTTGATCAGTTTTTTTAAGGAAGAGGCCATGAAAAGGAATCAAATCACCCCACTTTCTTTCTTTACTATTCCCTCTATCAAAGTTTCGGTTGAAAATGCAGATAAAGTGAAAGAACGTAACAGCAAAAAAGCATCGCAGAAATTAAAAAGGAAAGCTCAAAATTATGTGGATATTTCTAAGAAACAAAAAACTGAAAACTCCATGTCTCGTGAAGAAAGGTTGTTTTATTTTCTGTCGGAAGATATCAATAAGGCTTTCTGTTTATTTTTATCTTATACTGTGCCTGTATTTAAAAAAGCAAATGCTCAACTTCAGTCTGCGGAACCGCATATTCATATGCTAAAATCTCTTCTCTTAAAATTGTACAGAGAAATGCTAGTGAAATTTATAAAACCAAGCGTCACAAAATTATGTAATAATATTTTGAAAGTCCACTATCATGAGAGGAGTAATCAAAAAGATGATGTTGATATCTTAATTGGAAATGGAACACTGAAAGTAATCCAAGATTTTAACATCCATGATAAAAATGAATTTTATGAAAACGTCAGAAGCTATTTCATAGCAGCATGTGACTACATGCACAATAAATTTCCTTTTGAGTTAGAAGTGTTACATCATGCAGAGGTTACACAAATATCGAATTTTGAAAATGCATCATTTTCCAGCTTAAAATATTTTACAGAAAAATTTCCTGTTCTTTTGTTCAATAATACAGAAGATGAAGCTGTTGATGCTTTACAAACAGAATTCAGTGAGTTCCAGGCTTTCGAAGTTCCACAAACTGTGAGTAATGAAGGTAGCATTGATGCACAATGGGCAGCCATAGGTAAAATAAAAAATGATACTTGTGAATTAAAATTTAAACGACTTTCTCAGGTTATGCTGTCAATACTTACGATCCCTCACAGTAATGCAGCATGCGAGAGAGTCTTCAGTCAAGTGAAGAAAATTAGAACTGACTTCAGGTCAACCATGTCTGATGACACATTAGAAAATTTACTAATAGTTAAATGCAGACAACATGTGAAATGTTACGAGAATGTATTTGACAAAAAATTTCTCAAATGCAAAATCTTGCACTACAGCATTTGTAAATTCTAAGAATTAATATTGCGTTTAATACAGTTTAATCCTCTATTATTATTAATTTAATAAATACTTAATTTCCTCATTGTGCCCTTTTTTCATAAATTATGTATGATTTTGTTTAATTAAAAAATGGTGGCCTGC
Organism: Dysdera silvatica; assembly: GCA_006491805.2. NCBI lineage: Eukaryota > Metazoa > Arthropoda > Arachnida > Araneae > Dysderidae > Dysdera > Dysdera silvatica. The sequence goes on from QLNU02015270.1 coordinate 79,860,606, forward strand.
CCACGCGTGCGTGATTGACTACAGATTTTTCACTTCTAGAAGTTGGCACCTATGCGTTGAACTATTTAACACAGAAATGACATAAAATAAAACCTGGACAGCCGACTACAACTCCACATGGAACAGGACCTCGATACCTATGGCCGTTACCGTTAATTGAAATACACAGAGGAAACAGCTGTCACACCTTGACCATTCGCAGTTAAAGAAGTGACTGGATTCCTTGTGTGAATACTAAAGACTACATTTTACAAACTCAATATATCAAGCTTTTCCAATTCAGTAGATATCTTCAAACAAGAACTTAGTTTTCTTAATAAAATAAGCATCGACCTAATTTTTCTTTTCCAAAGACAATAGGCATGTCGTGGCTGCTAATTTGTGAAATTATTTTCAATAAAAATACTTAGTTCTATTTAATTATGCGTAAGTATGCTCATACAGCAAAGTCCTTTACAGTCATTGTATTCGTTCCCCCAAGTATACAATATATGTGAAAATTTGTAATCAGTGTAAAATATATGTCCTTGATTACTTATACTACTGGGACCAGTTTGTATTTATTTTTGTATTTGTGGATAATGTTCATATTATTATTTACCCTAAATAAATGCTTTACTTTTATTCTTCTAATAATCCTTTATTTTATTGGTAATCAATTATTCTAATTTTTTTATTCTTATTCATCCTTTCGTCTATGGTTTGAGATTTAGAAAATTCCTCTATCCTTTTTGTTTCTTTGGCGGTCGAGTCAGCAGCAGCTGCTGCTGACTTAACACATGGGTTGTTTTCTTTGTAAGCTCTATTTCCCCTACAGAAAACACAACAAAAAACGAAAATTTGATTTTATAACTCATTATATTTTTTACACTGGTGGATGAGCTGTGAAATTTTTCGCATTTACAAAATTACACTATTGTGATTTGTTCAGAAGTTATAGACGAAAAACAAAAATATGGCCGATTTTCGAGGGGCGGGTCAACCCCCTAAAAATATTTTTTAACCGATAAAAAAATACGTATCCAATAATTTGGCCTCCTCTACGAATACACAAAATTTCATTAAAATCGAAGGGATACACTTTGGTTAGTTTCCTTGTAAGTTGAAAAAATAACTCTGGATTTAAGTGAAAATTGTGATAAAGGGCCAACACAGCCAAAACTTGACTTTTCCCGCCGACAAATGGGTGATAAGTATAGATCATTTCACAGTACAGTAGAAGCTCTTTAATCCGCTATTCTTTGGTTCGGCACATTCTATAATCCGGCATCGATCGAGCTGCTCGCGTTCGGTTTTTTCGGTTGGATTCGGGCTTTTGTTGACCTCGTCCGCAAGGTCGGATAAAGAAGACATAGCAGAAGAAGCTAAAGTCTCATGGAAACAGACTTCTGATGCATGAAATAGATTTAAAATTTGCTGAATCCAACAAAAGCTACAACTCTGCAGAATTTATAAGTTTGTGTATAATCTGTAACTTTTTTTATTGAAGAAAAGATCCGAATTACGGAGACAACGTGATATCACAGACTTTTCAACAGCAACGCTCATGTTTATTTTTACTTACCATAGAGCAGCTTATTACAACTTGTTTTAAATATCATTGCAGTGTATTAACTTTTCTTTGGTATTCTCTTTAAAGCCGTATTGACGTTCGATAATCTGGCAACATAGCTAATCCGGCACGGCCGTGGTCCCGAACGTGCCGGATTAAAGAGATCCTACTGTACCTGGTACTGGTATGAAAAACATGCATGGATTGAGTACTCGGTTAAGAACGAAGAAATATTTTTTATTTGCCGCTATTTCTCATTAAAAAAAAAAAGGAACTACTTGTAAATAAGGGGTGCTGGAAAGAGGGGCACGGAAAAATGGGCCAATAGAAAAAATGTCCGAGGAAAGAATGGCCGATCATAGAAAAAGGGGGCTTCCACAAATTTCATAATTTTAATTGCAATTGAAATAACTGCAATGTTCACAGCTGCAACCCTCTTAAAACGATTATCACCAGGGACGTATCGAGGGGTGCCTTTATCTCGGATGCTACTAAAGTCACATCTACCAAATTTTATAGACAGATAGTACACATGAGTGTCTTTATACATGACAACATATCAGAGGCGTATCGAGAAGTTCTAGAGTCGCCATTATTTATTTCGGCTGCTATTGAAGCCACATTTACCAAATTTCATAGACACATGAGTGCCTTTAACATGCAACCTATCAGGGGCATATCGAGGGATGCCGCAGCCCCATATTATTTATCTCCACTGCTATTGAAGTCTTATCTTACTGATTTGTGTAGTTATATTTTCATGATAGCAATATGCAAATCGAGAGGGTTTGATAAGGATGATTTATTTTGATGTACCAAATGATGTACCAACTAATTTCTATAGCTATTTATTAAGAAATTTCATTTAATAATTATGCATTTCCTCAATTAGGAAATTAAAGACCTTTCTCATACTTCTTTTTCCATAACTATTTTGCCATTGTCTATTTTATCCAACCCATTTTTTCCGCTTACCATGATTATCCAAATTGTATGATATACAATTTAACTGTTAAATTGTTCTATTTTTATTGCCGTAAATCAATTTTTTTAACCTATTTTTTTCTATAATGAAGAAAATACGCGAGAAAGATACAGACATGAACATAAATATTCACATGGACCGTGCGAATGCTTGGGTTAATGTATGCAGAATGCAGTTAAACCTACGTAAACCAAGGGTTATATGTAATTAATATTTGTTATTAATTACATATAGCAATTAATTATATGTAATTAATATTTCTTATTAATTATACATAATAATTAATATTTTTTATTAATAATGTAATATTTCTTTATTTCAGCCTCGGCTGAACGGAGTTCTTCCACTACGAAGCTTATTAAAACATGCTTACAAGCAAACATGGCTGGGAAATGCCTTCGTAACTTAGCCGTTATATCCATTGAGCGTCATTTCAGCAATGCCCTCATGATTAATCCTGACACAGTAATTGACAAATTTGCACCTCGAAAGGGATAACGACGTCAGTTTTCGTTGTAAATATTCATTAAATGAAAGAATATGTTGAAAGAAATAGCGAAAATGGAGATAAAGAGGATAATAAATAGTAGGGAATAGAAAGATAATAGGATAGTGGAGAGCAGAGATATAAGAGGATAGTAGAGATTGAAGAAAAAACAGAAATAGAGATAAAATTGCGAAGAAATATGAGAAAGTATTAATTGTAAATATTCATCTTTTCATCATTTCAGAGCTCAAATTAGCTTTGCTGAAATATCAAAATACAAGTTGATTATGAAGCGTGTGTTTTGTTTGTTTTTTTAATTAGGTATTGTATAGTAGACTTCGGAGTATAACCATGAGATATATGGTGTAATTCAAATATGTATTTAAGTATTTGTTTATGTAAAATAAATACCGAAAACTATTATGCATGTTAAAATAACATACGTTTTCTATCGGAGTGTTTCTCAATTGTCCCAGAGATAGATTCCTTATTCGGAGGTTTTCGTTCTTCAAAGGTGTCCGTTAATGGAAGTTTTACTTTATATTTGTTAAAGCTAATGTACGAAAATGATTGCGGACATGATTGCGAAACATTGCGGACAGGCCTCCTTTCGTCACGCCATTTGGAAGAACCCCTTTCACCAGTTACCCCAATGATGGCCCACCCATAAAAAGAAATTCTGAAACGCGCCTGGCAGTGATATGTTCGTAAAGAAAAGAAATGTTTTTGCATTTTGTGGGACACGATCCCACGACCTTTTAAATCCGGGAGAATGTTCTTACCAACTGAGCTACAGACGACCAAACAATCAAGTCCCTACGAACGTATTTAAAGCGTGTTTTTCGTAGAAAACCAACGAACTATTTCCGATGTTGTGGACAATTTTAAAAAACTTAAAGCAAAATTTTACGGTATAAATTATTTTGAAAAAATTTAATTTTCAGGGGGGGAGGGGAAGTTGATAACACTTATAGGAGGTGGAGTCCTCTTGGCCCCAACTTGGCTGCGATACGAATTGTATCTATGTAAATTGTATTTATGTAAAAGGTAAATTTCTTCTTACGTTAGTATTTCGAAAGTTACTCATTACGTAAGTTCTCGATAGATGGCGCTACGGATCGATAAGTTCAGCGAGCACGAATAATAGTTTTTAAAAAAATATTTTTCAGTGTTATTCAGTGGCAGATTTATAAAATTGCCGCCCTTAGGCACAGCCTGTACTGCCGCCCCCTCCCTCGTTTAGAAAGAACGGAATATTTGTTAAAAAAGAAACGCATATCATACTCTTAACATTTGATATGTAAAGGAGATTTTTCATATAATTATTCAAATTAATAAGATACAACTCAAAATTATTGCTACCATATTCGCCAACTTCGTGGATTCGAGACAGGCGAAGCCAGTGGTGGTTTTGGGGGCTGTGATCCCCCTATTGCAATGAAATTTTGTATATTTAACATAGGAATACAGTGGAACCTCGATTATCCGTCTCCCGATTTACCGTCTTTCTCGCTTAACCATCGGCGTCAAATTCAAGTTAGCGCCGCTGGGCTATCACCGTCGCACTCAGACTATAAGCGTCAGTAAGATCGTGCCCGCCTAACCTTGCGCCTTTCTGGGTTATGTTTATTGTCACGCTAGTGCTAACAATTGTTCGAAAACAATGAGTGAAAAACGTAAGCGTATTGAGATCGATTTGCCTAAAAAGTTAGAGATTAGTAAGCGTCTGTGAGAGGGAGAAAGTTCAGTTAGCATCGCGCCAATTTATGGCAAAGGTCGAACGTATGTGAATGATATTAAGAGAGATGTCGACAAAATCGAAAGCCATGTTTCCAAACTTACTTCTGATGGCAACATAATAGCGAGGAAGACAATGAAAAAATCAACACTTGAGCATCTGAACACCGTTGTTTATTAGTTGTCCATTTAAGCACGTTCTCAAGGTGTTCTCCTTTCAGATTCAAATAAACTTCGTTTATGCCTGCGGCAAGTTTTAAAATGTAATTTTTTTAATTGTATAATTTTAATAAAAATGTACTATATTGTACTGTAAATTTCCCCGTTTCCGCTTAACCGTCTTTTCAATTATCCGTCAAGGCTCTGGTCTCGTGTCTGACGGAATAATCGAGGTTTTACTGTATACAAGTTGTAGCTCTATAACCCCCCCTCGTGAGCTATAACCCCCCCACACTTATGAACTTTCTTATATGACTATGATTCGAGATACGTTTTGAATCTAGCATGAATTTTAATTATGGATTCACGGCTCTGATATTTTTTACGTGTATTTCGAATATTTGGGAAATATACACGTATGCATCCTTGCATGAATGTTTTCGTTATCAGTTCAAGTTTTTCATTATTCATTCTTCTACTATTAGTATATATAACAAACGTGTTAAGCCTGGATTTATAAATGGTCACTCTGGGCAAATGCCCGGGGCTCAAAATTTTTAGGGCCCTTTGTCTTTCGATTCTGTAGTTTGTATTTGCAGGCAAGTTAAAGTAGTCGCTTGTATGTCATAGCTATTGGGGAAACAGGGCAATAATTAAAAGAAACATTATTTTCAAGATTACCGAGTTTGGATAATTTTGTGTTTAAGCACTTTGATGCCGCCCCGATAAGTGTCCCCAATGGTGGAATTATAAAATTGCCGCCCTTAGGCTGCCTGTGCCCCTTCCCCCCTTTACAAAGAAAGGGATATTTGTAAAAAGAAGCATATCATACTCTTAACATTTGGTATGTAAAGGCGATTTTTCATATAATTATTCAAACTAATAAAATACTTCGAAATTTGTGCTACCACAGTCACCGACTTCGTGGCTTCGACACACATTTTGAATCCATAATAATTTTAGTATGGATTTCTGGATCCTCTGATATTTTTGCGTTAACATTTATTCAAAAATAAAATTATTAAAAAAAAAAATTTTTTTTTTCAACGTTGTCGATTTTGGAAATTTTTATTTTAAGCTCTTTGATGCTGCCATCAAATAAGTGCCGCCCTTAGGCCTGTGCCTTGTGTGCTTACTTAGAAATCCGCCACTGGTGCCGACCATAGGCCTGTGCCTTGTGTGCCTACTTAGAAATCTGCCACTGGTGTCGCCCCTAGGCCTGTACCTTGTGTGAATACTTAGAAATCCGCCGCTGGTGTTGTTAGATATGCTGTCCACGTGTACTTTGCTATCAGTGGCGTCTCGTGAGTTGCAAATGTGGGGAAACGCTGTATATGATCCTTATCTTAAACTAAATTTTATTTTAACACAACATTCAAAAATATAAAAAAAAATATATTGCTGTTAAAGGTTCTATTTATTTGTAGACAAAATACATTCTTCTCTCTCTCTCTCTCTCTCTGATCCCCCCCCCTTCTCTCTCTTCCTCTCTCTCTCTCTCGTTCTTTCCGAAGAGCGAACAGGTCAATAAATTTTTCACTGAAGTTCTTTAGTTTGTCTGTCAAGCTCTTCCCTGCACTCAGCATATCTAGTGCTGATAAACGATCTTCTGTCGTAGAGGCGACCTTAGGGCAAGGCGAAACAGGCGACCACCTCGGACCTAGAGCCACCGGGGACCTCCACCAATACTTCATTAATTGCACTGATTTTCTGAACTTTGAGAAACTTTGTACGAAAATCCAAATATTTTTCATATCAAAAATAAATAAAAAATAACTTTACGAGTAACAATTTCAAATAATGTAAAATTTCTCTATTTAAATGAAAGTAGGGAATTACTACAAAATAAATAAATTTACACCTCTGCAACAAAAAACGAAGTTTAATTTATAGCTTACAAATGGTAGTTTGGCGCAGTATAGCCCAGATGCTCTTGCGCCATAAAAAATCCAAACAAACAAACAAATGGGTAGAGAGTCTGACAACGTGAAAAAATTGTAAATAAGGTGATCATGTGGTTAGAAAGGAAATAATTTTTAGAAGTTTCCATACTGTCAATATAATGAGTCTTAGCAGTTATAAGAAGTTTGATTAATTATTTTTTAATTTCGAAATATTATTTTTTTTGGATGAAAAAAAAAAATAGTTATAATAAATATCACCAGTTATTAAGACTCGCGTGTGAACGTAATTTATTTGGAGGTTTCGTTAAGCGATCGATCCCATCCAAAATTATCTATCTCGTACATTATAGATATTATAGACGTTATATTATCGGATATATTATAGACGTTGCCAGTGGGGGGCGGTTTTGGGCACGACTGTCCCCAAAGAGTGCGTGCTGTGTGCAGGGGCGGACTAGGCCGGCGGTGCGGCCTCATGGGCAATAGGAACCGCGCCTTTGAATGAACAAGGACTCATGCCCTCCGAAAATCCAAGAATACCCTTTTGAAAGGACCCAGTCCGCCTCTGGCCGTGTGTGCCACGTACTCTCAAGGTCTCAAAAAAGTTTTCGTATTTGCTGGTTTTTGGACAACTTTCAACAAAGTTCAGCCTTTTTGTTATTGTTGTTGTTGTTGCTATTAGCCATTTACAAACTTGAATGGGGAAACAAATGAGGAAAACCCTGACACCCCGCCACCAACAAGCCTCAAAATAATATCCTGCGTACGACCAGGAGAGGAATGAAAAACTGATGAAAGTGGCAACTGCCACTTTGGGCTTGGATAGACGATAGACGATAGACGACCAGTCAAATGCCAGTCAGCTCGGCGCGGTGACATGACCAAGTCCAGCAACCTCGCGTTTTCGATTCTCTTTAATTAAGACAGCACCGTAATTTTCTTTAGGGCAGCCTTGGATTTTTGGGGGTGTAATCCCCAGCGTAATGAAATTTTGTATATTTAACATAGGAATATATAAGTTATGGCTGTGTAACTGAGCCTATAATTGATCTATAACCCACACTTATGAACTTTCTGCCTATGCTTATATCGGATGAAAATATTGTGAGTTGAGAAATAATTCAGGTGTGAAGCCTGAGTAAGCCTTCAAAAGTGTCATGGTGTTCAAATTAAATATTAATATATTCTGTTATAAACACTTGAGTCATTGATTAAATATGATTAGTATTTAGATACCGTATGTGATCAGTATGTAATATATTTCATTTTCTTTAGGCAAATGTAATCGTTTGGTATAATGAGTAAGTACAACAGAATTCAATTATTTTTAATGAACAAGATTTTTTTCGGGTCGGATAGAGCGAACATTTACTTTTGTCCCAAACTCCTCGTTATATGCAAGACTTCTTGTATAGGGCCTCGCAAACTCTAGTGCAGCCTCTGTTCTGACCCAATACTTCTTAAAACGATCTTTATTCTCTTCAACATAGATAAACATCTTTCCGATTCTGATGTTGTCATTGGCATTGTAAAGGTGATTTTCAGCAAGCAGCTCACTGTTCCAAGAAAATTTTGAAGTTCGCTGCTTACAGTTGATATATGAAGACGCAAAACCCAAGAGGCTTGAAAATTATTTTCTATTTTTTCATAAGTAACAGGAAACAACGTCCTACGTTTTTATTTTCAAGACATATCCATAGGTGCCCGCAAATAGACGATGAAAATGTAGGGAATAGGGGATTCAGGTTTCCCTTATCGCTCTGAAGGATTTTCCTTTTTATGTTGATTTTTATAACAAAAATTTAAATGTTGCGTTTTGCAAGCCACACGGCCTCCACTGAAAAAATCACATAGATGCCAATGGATATGCCAACACTGTTTCATCCAATTCCTTTGAAGGACATTCTTTCAAAAATTAGAAATGTGACCAGATAACAACAGTTTGTCTGTCTGTCCGTCCGTTTGTTTGTTTATTTATTTTTATTTTTTATTTTTTTAGTTTAATTTTCACCAACAAGATAACTGCATTTTTCAAACCTTGGTATCATTTCAAATTGGTTCCGTTGGGTTGCGCGTATGTCGAGGTCACTGCGCGTTGACCTTTGCATTCAGGTACAGTAAATTCTCTCGTTAACGTTTTTAAAGGGAAGCAAAAAAAAAGCATCGGTAGAGAGAAAAATATTAACCTGCAACCATGTTATTGAAAGATGCATTGGGAAGGGTCCCCCTGTCCCCCCTGCTAACGACATCAGTGGAGAGATGCTTACTGTGTTGTAAGTTTGTTTTGAAGAAGGCGGGCCGGGTTTTACCGAAACAATTGTTAGCGATTTGATAAATGAAGTAACTGCGTCCGTTTAAATATATTGTAAACAGCCTGTATATTAATAGTTTCAAAACTTTATTTCCATCATTTTCAGTCTCGTGCAAATTACACATCTATATGAATTTATTAATGTAGAGGAATACGATACCGTTTACAAATGGTGTGAACTTGTGCATAAAGGGGATTTAAACTTTTGACTTTTTTATAAAATTATCAAATGATGATGATGATGAGGAACTGTAGTCACATTCTCCTGTTCATAAATGTCTCGATGGAAAGCTAAAACAGAATTTATTTCTCTTCAGATTTGTAACATTTGCATCATCAAGACAGGAATCTCACAAGATAATATTTCGTAATATTGTAGATGATTACGTTCTATAGATGGCGCCACCATACTCTGACAACATTTCATCACGTACGTCATTTGTTTAAATAATATATCGACGTGAAAACAGCGAAATTTTTCAGTAACCCATAAACATTTACATGCATTGAAAGGAAATCCCCTGATGAACAGCACAAAGAACTGGAAGTCTATGCAAATTTTTAGAAAAGCCGTAAAATCCCCTGCAGCTAGCGCCATCTATTGATGAATATAGAAACAATTTTTATAAAAGCGAGAATTTTATATTCTAAACCTGAGGTCCCGACATAAACGTAATCAGAAAGTTCATAAGTGAAGGTTATAGAGCTACAACTCACATATTCCTATGTTAAATATACAAATTTTCCTTGCAATGGGGGGGATTACAACCCCTGTCAAACCCCCACACTGGGTACCTAATGGGTACCGAATATTTCTTGCTTGCCGATTCCATCCACAGCACAGATAGAATTCACAACAGATTGGGGCTCAAGTAGTTTTAGAGATTATATGATGCAAACTTAGAGAAAATAATGTGTTGTGGTACACAATAGGGGCTTGAACCCCTGAACCCCCAACCCCTCTCCTACATCACTGATTCCATCAAGAATTTCTCGATTTATTATCGACTCCCTCTATTACACAGTTATAATATTAGAATAAAAAAAAATCATTTTTGATCATTTTAGATCAGTGATTCCCAACCTGGGGGTCGCGAACAGGTTTCTGGAGAATCGCCGAAACTATTTTTTGTTGCAATTATTTTTATAAAGAATTTCATACCAAATGTTTCCAACGCTTTTGTACTTCAACATGGTTACACACATTGCAATATTCCAATAATGGTTAACTTTATATCTATAATATATATATATAATTAATATAATATACATAATGTAACATATGTATAATTAATATAATTTTGTATTTAATGTGTTTTCTTTACTCTGTTAAAAATGCTTTTTTATGCAAATGTGGCGGCGGCGGAACTTTTGGTTACTATAAAAGGGGGTCGCGGATTACTTGGTTACTATAAAAATGGGTCGCGGCTTGAAAAAGGTTGGGAACCACTGTTTTATATATATATATCATCATCATCATCATATTCAACCATTATCTATCCACTGCTGGATGAAGGTCTCTCCAAATGCTTTCCACACAAGTCTATCCTGAGCAATTCGCTTCCACGTCACCCCAACCTGTTTTCTTATTTCATCCACCCATCTAGTTTGAGGACGTTTTCTAGGTCTTCGGTGGTCTCTTGGAATCCAGTTCAGAATTTCTGTTGTCCATCGTTGATCAGTTCTTCTTGCAATATGCCCAGCCCATCGCCATTTCAGCCCTTTTACTTTAACAATGATGTCCTCCACTCTAGTTTGCTCTCTCACCCAAGTGTTCCTTTTCCGATCTCTCCTAGTTATTCCAAGCATGCACCTCTCCATGCTCCTTTGTGTTGTCTGTAACTTTCGTATTGCTCCAACAGTTAGACTCCATGTCTCTGATCCATAAGAGAGGACTGGCAATACACACTGGTTGAAGACCTTTCTTTTTAGACACAGAGGCAATTTTCCCCTTCAGGATAAAACTGTTTTTTCCGAATGCACTCCAGCCAAATTTAATACGTCTGTTGAGTTCTTCCATAATGTTGCCATCCATTGAAATCAGCTGGCCAAGGTAAATATATGAATCAGCAATTTCCAGCTCAGTGTTGTCAGCTTGTATTTTTGTTTCCTCCACAAAATTATTGAACATGATCTTAGTTTTTTGTAGGTTCATCTTGAGTCCAACTTCTTCACTTCTGGTTGAGAGCTCCTGGACCATGTCTTGGAGGTCTGATGGGTTCATTGAAAAAATATCAATGTCTTCAGCAAACCGCAAATGATTTAAATATTCACCATTTATTTTTATTCCCTTGTTATTCAATTTATCAGCTGAAAAATCATCTGTAAAGCAGAAGTAAAAAGTTTTGGAGAAATGGCATCTCCCTTCCTCACGCCTTTACCAATTTTAATAGTTTTGGTATCTTTATGTAACCGAAATTTTGCACTTGCATTTTTATACACACATTTCACCATGTCAATGTACACATCCATGTGTACATATCCAATGTACACATCCATGTCAATGTACACATCATATATATATATATAGAATTGGCCCCAAGGCCGTAGCTAGGATTTAATTTCGGGGGTGGGGGTTCAAACGTTTTCACAAAATAACGTTAAATAAAGATGTGTCACCTTTATCGTAAAGAATAAGTACAAATTCATCGCACAAAAACAAATGAGAAAATGAAAATTTTGCTTTCACGCACCATTGTAAGTTTTTGCTTGTCATTTTGCCATGAAATTAAATTTTTTATAATGGCCCCCTTTTAAAGGAAATTGTTTCTGTATATCCGCAGACGTGACTGGAGACGTCCAGCGTAGAGCAGGTAATCTGCCCTTACTATCGCACGCCACACATGCCCACAACAGGGCGTTATGGTCTGGGGTGCCATCTCCTTTGATAGCCGGACCCCTTTGGTGGTCATTTCTGGCACACTTACAGCACAGCGGTACGTAGACGACATTCTACGACCGGTTGTGTTACCGTTCCTTTTGCGACACCCTGGACTTACGTTTCAACAAGACAATGCCCGGCCGCACACGGCACGTGTTGCTATGAATTGTCTTCAAGCTTGCCCAACACTTCCTTGGCAAGCTAGGTCTCCTGATCTCTCTCCCATAGAGCACATTTGGGACGCTATGGGAAGGCGATTGCAACCATCCCGGAATGTTGACGATTTAGCCCGACAGTTGGAGACAATTTGGCAAGAAATTCCGCAGGACACCATCCGGGATCTTTATCAGTCTATGCCACGCCGGGTGACAGCTTGCATCCAGGCCAGAGGTGGACCAACGCCTTATTGACTTCCTCCCTTTGTAACGGTCAAACTCTGCAATAAATCATTCAATTGTTCTGAAATTTTAATGATTTCTTTTTCTATGTATGTTCTTCACATCCACCAATTTTTATCGCAATCGGACAACTCCTTCTTGGTGCGTCGATTTTTTTTTGTTATAGAGTGCATATTATATAACATAGTATGTAATATAAAAATTAAGACCTGGATTTTTAAGCATAAAATTTAGCTCAAATAATATGCAAATATGCACGAAATTATTGCAAACTATGCATGGAAATATGCAAAAATATGCAAGTGCATAGAAATCTGTACCCTTCTCCTAAGCGGTGTTTCGAAATGTATAAAATAACAATTTATTGAAACAGTGCAAGTGTTCTTGGAATTATTGCATAACATATATACTGAAATGCATAAAAAATATCACTTTGTTACGTCCTTGAATATGATTACGTACAAAATTA
>QLNU02015270.1:79883353-79896703 GCA_006491805.2 Dysdera silvatica
GAATTACGTAGACCTCAAAAACACCGTCGTTACACCGTCGTTACAGCAGGTTTCGTCGTTATACACGATATCGTTATAACCAATATATTTAGTATGGAGTAGAATAGGAAACCAAACTTCTTGTAAAAATTCCATTGTTATATGATTTCTACTAATAATAATAATTATAAATGATTTCTACTGTATATATATCATATAGGGATATCACGTGTATTGATTACTTTGATTGCGTGTCATAGCTGCATTGACTTTGATTTTTCATTTATTTACTTTTTAAAATTTCAGATTTGGAGATAAGGAATGGCAACAGGTCTTGCTCGAAAGCGGAAATATCTAATATTTGATCTAAACAACTTCTGCAATCTTCTATATTGCAGTTATAAATCTTGAAGAAACGTAGTAATTTCATTTGAAATAATAGTTATTAATGCTTTAGCTATTTATGTTAATCAAATAATACACACCAATAAATAATTGATTTCAAAACATCGTTAAAAGAATTTGGTACGCCTTGTATGGCGGAGCCTTCATGATACGTGCACACATCGGTGGAAAACGGAAGACTGATTTGATTTTAGAATTCGGAAAAAATTGCACGTACTGTTGCCAAATATAAAAAGTGAAATTATAATTATACAATATATGTTGCCAGATACGAAAAGTAAAATTATACACATTTGGAAAGCATAATGTAAAAGGAAACTATTTGGCATTTTGCTAATTTTAGAAATTGAACTTATTAAGTTTATGTTTCTTGCTTTTCTAAGTGGCAACAGTTAAGAAAGCCTGCGAAGCGAACAAGAACTTCCATTTTGGGAGCTCGCAATATTTCATGGTGGCATTTGTACTAGTTTTAACCGACATTATGGAAATTTTGTGATTTTATTTTCTTGTTTGACATTTTTTAATCACTAAAACTGGTACAATATTATGGAATGAACGTGGAACGCGTAGATTTTCTGTCTTAAATATAACGTGGTATATAATGGCACTGGTTATTATAAACAGGTAAGAGGGCTTTCTCAAGGGGGAGTATATTCTTCTGTAGCTGCAGATTTATACTTATATAAATATGAAAGTTTGTCTTCACCAAGAACGGGTCTATTTTTGGCAGATATATAGATCATATAATCTGTATAGGCTATGGTATGGAGCATCAATTGGACCTTGATTTTTATCCCTCAGGATTAACACTGAAAGATACCTCTGTATCTAGAATTCGAGTTCACATTTTAGATTTACTTATTACTATCAATGAAAATAATAGATTTGTCTTTCAAATATACTATAAAAGAAAACAATTTTCATTTGCATTTTTTCAATACTTGCAATATGACACATGTCTCAGAAAACATGTTATAAAAAATTTGATTTTAGGTGAACTCTCCAGACAGAAAATACTTTCAAATAGAGTTGAAACCATTTCTGAAGGCTTAAGATCTTTTAAAAAATGTTTGGTTTTAAATGGTTTTCCAATGAACTATATAAATAGAACACTTGTAAATTTCATCCCTAGAAAGAAATCTTAAATGTTCCTTATAATGAATAATTACTGCAATTAAATACATCTAATCGCAGTTCTCAAATATAGATGGAAGCACCTGTTCATCGTTTCTTTTGGATAGATGGTATTGCTTAATATATAAGATGTGGAAACACTTTTAAAACTGTCTTTGACTGATTATGTGCTATCATTTTAGTTACGAGTTTGAATTTAATTCCTACATTACTACTATTACAAGGTAATATAACCACTTTCTATTTTATTATTAATAAAATATGCTTGCAAAAACTCTGCTAAAAATGCTTAAAAATAAAAAATTTCTGACACTGAATAAATTCATCTATATTTTTTTTACATTTGTGGTATTACTTGAACTGAGTTTGTTGAATTACTACTTGTAAGTTATTCAACAGTGTTACTTTGATGTGAGATGTATACAGGACTTTCTATTTATTTTCTGTCTCTTTCAAACACAAAAAATTGTTTAAATCTCTGCCACATGGGTGGTTATAGACAAACAGGTCTTCCTGTATAATGTCTGCATTGAATGGGGAATGTTGGATCCTTAAAACATTGTTTAACTCATGATTATTGGCTCACAGGGCCGCCCCGAGGGTTGTAGGCGCCCGGGGCGAGGTTACTTACGGCACCCCCCACACGTATGTCCCTCTCCCAAATCTTCCAACTAAGCTTTTAATTATCGACTCAACATTGAAAAATTTTCAATTGGCCCTTTTAAATGCTTACTTTTAGTAGGCATATGGCCATGAACAGAAAATAGCCCTAAGTAAAATTAGGGAGTTAAAGAGTTGGGGTAGAAGTAAAAAAAAAAAAAATCTCAATATGATTTGTAGTTTTAAAGAAAATCAATGCATTTCAAAAAATATGGTATATTAATATAGTGCTGAACAAAGCAGAATTAAGGTATGGAAAAAACTTATAATATGCAATGTTATTTGACTTCACAGCCAAATGCAATATGTTAAACATCTAAAGGAATCTTTCTGGCTTTGGCACTTGCAAAAGATTTTAAAATTTGTTTAAAGTCCAACTTTTTGGCTTCCTCGTTTGCAATTGCTAAAACTGCCAGAGCACTGTCTCTACTCGGTCCTGGTCGATCTGAGGTAAGTTTTTATAAGTTTTAGAGTTTGCTAAAACTTCGCTCGGTACTTGCGACTATGACAGGCACAGTTAATAGTGTGCGTGATGCTATCCACAAGTTTGTAAACAGATCCTTTTGGTCGTTGGATTTTATTTTCTGCAGTACTGTGATAGGAAAGTATCTTAATCTCTGGCTCTCTCTCTTTCTCTCTCTCTTCCAATCCATACGGGGAAGCTTTAAATAGCTTATAGAGAACAATCTGGACAGAATGAGCGCTACTGCTTTCTCGAAATTAGTAGAAGTTTGCAGAAACTAATTTCTCCTCGGACGAGTCTTTTCCCACGTCATTGGTCAAGGCTCGCGCCAGAACGGGCGACGGGTAGGGAAGAAAAGAGGGAGCGACAACCGACTTTCAATAAATCATCAGCTCGTTGGCAATGACAGCGACCCACGCTTCGCTATCGGAGAAATAGAGGCGAAGTGCAGGGGGGGGGGCGGAGTACTGTTTCCAAGGGCGCGTTTCGCTGACCAGTAGCTGAGCTACTTGCGATGTAAACAGACCCTTCATGTTCAAGTGTTCTATTCGATTGTTAATTCCACGGTATTGGAGTTACGAAAAGAATTGGTATAACAGTTAGCCACTTTTTTTAAAATAATTTTCTCCCGGTAAATTAATGTTACCCGATTGTGAAACCCAATATTTTGCGGCGTCGCCCCCTCAAGCTGCGGCGCTCGCCCCTCCCTTGGGGCCGTCCTGTTGGCTCATAACGCCAATTAGTGTTTGTACATTGCAGGTCCAATTCTTCTTTCTAATTCAGACCAACTATGATCTGTCTAAATTTATTGATTCTTCATTTATATATTAAATGGAATGTTAAAAATGCTGTGTTTTATAACAACTCCATTTGCATCATTTAAAATGGGTACATATTGGGCTTTGGTTAATGGTATTGAGATGGGATTTAAATACCTGGTACTACAAATTTATTATGTTGGTGTGATATTTGTATATTTAATGATAAAACTATTCAAAAACAATGTTATTACTATTGTATAATTTGTTCTGAGTACATATTGTAAAATATTTTTTAATTGTTTTCAAACCTACACACACACACATATATATATCGCTTGTTTTGCTTATACGATATCGTTTGTACTCGCTCATTATCCAGAACCTCAGACGAAGTTATATCGTTTGGCTTTCCGTAGTTCTACCAGAGCCGATTAAGAGCCGATTAACGCACGTGCTTTAGGGGCTGCAGCCCAGTAGCCTCCTAAAACTGGGGGTCTCCAGAGACTTGTTCTCTTGTAGACGATCCTTTTGAACTATTTTACTGGGGGCCTCACAATACCAGTAGCCCAGGGGCCTCAAAAACTTTAATCCGCCAATGTGTTCTACGTTTTTCCTCGGTTGTGTGAATGCTTCAGCGACAGCCACGAAAGTGATACCGAAACAGCAATTTTCCAACAGAAGTTTATAGCAAAACACACTCAAAATTTTAGTCAGGAGATCAAAAACTAAATTCCCTATCACTATTGATTCCCTAACTGTTGCGACTGCGTCGTAGTCATGGCTACCGAAACCAAGAGTCTGTCAACAATTCTGACACGACTAAAAAGTAACAAAACTGGCACGTTCCTTCTGTCTGTATGTTGGTAACTGTTCTGTGTGATCGGCCATAGATAAATGGAATTTGGAACCGACTGACAAAAAAGAAACCTGTAGAATTTGTCGCATTCCGAGCAGAAGGAAGCTGTGGCGATCCAACAGGTCCTAAAAGTTTTTCTGCATTTTCTTCTTCTTCTGATGATGATGATGATGATGATAATTCTCAGTGGGTTACCTAGCGTTTCGATAATCAACTAGCTGATGATCCCCTATTTGCATTCGACGATGACCTAGGGAATGGATCCTATACAGTGCCGTGCTAGTCGGTACAACCTATAATATCACGGTGTCTAATGCCGAATCCGTGTGAGTACTTTTGCAAAATACATCTATTTTTTTCACAAGGAATGCGGCGGAATCTCGGTAACTCGAAGCGATTCTCATTCCCCTTGTACCTCGATAATCCGGAAGTAGGTAACTTGAAATTAAACTCCCTTTCCTTGAGTTTCGAGTTACTAAGTTTCCACTGTACTTATCGTTTTTAAAGCATTAAGGAAACAGTATTTCGGTTTGGACTTACACAAACACATACAAGAAAAAAAAAATAAAAAGCATATTTTTCATAAAATGTAAGCGCTTTGTTGAATACATTAAGAATTATTTCTACATTAAATACTTTAAAAATTTATCATTATACTTTTAACTAATTTTAGCACGATAACTCTTTTATTTGTAATGGTCATTGTTGTATAAGGAGTAGTACTGAACATGTAGAGTACTGAAAATGTAGAGTACTGAAAATGTAGAGTACTTAAATTAGAATTTAAGTACTCTACATTACAATAATTATATACTTGCTTTTCTTCCCCAAAAAATTATATTAATTCCATTAATTTTGATGGCGTAGGTCCTTATTAATATTTTGTGCAGATTACATAAAATACACAATATCTGTGTATCAATGTATCGTAAGCGCTGTGCATTATATAAAAAGTGGTGAAACAAAATGGGATCAGTGGGGTTTCAATCCTGAAAAAAATCTAGTTTTTGCTTTCGCGTGAAACCGGTGGGACACATTCCGCCCTTTGGGGAATACGGACTTAAAAATTACGTCTCTAAACTCGGCCTGCAATTTTACTTCGTGTGTCCCGTGACCGAAACTCTAAGAGCATAATTGGTCTCCTAATAACATCTATTTTATGGCTGTAACTTACTGAATTACTAACTTTTAAAACACACTGTAAAATAGGTTATTGGTAGCTGAGTAATGTAGCAAAAACAGCAAGTTTTCTCATCATGCATGGGCCTGAATCCACCTTTAATTATTTTGTACCGTATGTCCTGATTTTTTATTATCAAATGTTTTCTGAATCCAGGCATAATGATAATAACATTAACAGCAATAATAATATTAATAATAATAAGGGTTCGACAAACCGCGGTAAATCGTATTCGCCAGACAAGAGTGAATACTTAAGGACGACTTCAAAAATAAAACCTAGGCACTTACTTAGTAGGAAAACAATTCCCATTCGCCGATTACAAATGCCCTAGCCACTAACGATAACTTGGCGATGAATTTGTCTAACCCTAATGATAATAATAATAATAATAACATCAGACATAACAATGAGGAAAGAAAAGCAGGGGTTATCATTGACATTTCACTACGGGGTGGTAGTAAAATTAAAGAGAAGGAATTCGAAAAAATCTCCAAATATCGTGACCTTGCAATAGAACGTAATAGAGTCTAGAGGAAACAAGTAACTGTCATCCCAATTGTGATGGATGCATTGTAGGGAATCACACCTAATTTAAAGAACTTCCTAGAAAAACTGGACATTACTGACATAACGACAACAGACCTACAAAAAACTGCCTTACTGGGCACCGCCTATATTTAAGAAGGTATATGGACAGCTCTCAGAATGAGACACCAAACTAAACCAAGAACTCTAGATAAAGAGAATAGTGCTTGATATCTCCTTGATGCTGTGTAATACAATAATGTATAACGGACATAATAATAATAATAATATGTAAATAGCACTACCGTTGTTTGAAATTATATTGCTTATAATTGATGTAAATTGTTGTGAAAATTGAAATAATTACTAATTTACTTTACTATAAATAATTAAATTCAGAATTCGAAATAATTTTGCAAATAAGTATTTATAACTATAAATTTTTTTCATTTATTACAGCGTATTATGTATTATTTTTATTTTAACTAATGAAGAAAAAAATCCTTTCAAATGACTAAGGAACATATAAGTGGTGATATTGGGATTGATGCGGTAAAAACTCCATATTTCAAAATCGAAGGGTTCCACAAAAAATATCGATATATAGAAAGTTTGATATAAGGAATCGATATATAGAAAGTTCAATATAAAAAATCGATATATAGAAAGTTCAATATAAAGAAACGATATATGGAAAGTTCGATATATAAGAAAGTTCAATATATATATAGAAAGTTCAATATAAAAAATCGATATATAGAAAGTTCAATATAAAGAAACGATATATGGAAAGATATAAAGATTCAATATACAGAAAGTCCAATATAGATATAGAAAGTTCGATATAAAAAAATCAATATATATAGAAAGTTCAATATAAAAAATCGATATATAGAAAGTTCAATATAAAGAAACGATATATGCAAAGTTCGGTATAAAGATTCAATGTGCAGAAAGTTCAATATATAGAAAGTTCGATATAAAAAAATCGATATTTTTTGTACATATGAATTATTGTATATTGTGTTTAACGAAACGTTACCTAATTAGTGCATTCGTTTTTCTATAAATAAGCGAATACGGATCGCATTAGTATACAAGTTACAGCCATTATATGCAAGTATCTCATTATATACAAGTTATCTTTGTATAAACAATGAAAAAGCACAACCACTGGGGAAATTTGTGCTGAACACATCTTGAAAACCATAGCATTTATATGGTAATAATATGCCTTTATATTTGCGTAAGGAACTTCTAATGTCTTTCTACATAATGAATTTCGATGATGATTCGTAATAAATCGTGATAATGGCTTATGGGAAAAGTATTTACGCTTACTAAGTCCACGAAATGATGATTAGAAACATTTGCGGCGAATGAAAACCCATGATTTTCAGAACGCTTAATGAACAAAATAATCCGATTTATTTTTAAGAAAATTCAACATTTAGAAGCAATTTTTCTATGTAATAACTAACATAGGGATTCACAAAAAATTCGACATGTAAAAATATTTTATACACGGTAGTTCAATATATAGAAGTTCTACTGTATATGATTTGAAAATAATCATTGTTAGTACATCATTATTTATTAATACGATTCAAATATGCAAATACAGAAAATCTACGCATATTTAATAGGTTATTTCCAAGCTAATTTACTAAGATAGTTTCAACTTAATAAATATAAAAATATATGCTATGCAATGTAACACACAATATAACATACAGTGTCACAAGCTAAAGAAATATTTTCTGTAAGTCGTCAAATGAATTTCTGTTTAAAAATTTTTACTTTGCCCTAAAATAAAAATATGATTAATAATCAAAATATGAAAAACATTTATTTCTTATCTCAAAGACATGGCTTAACCTCTATTTGTTTTAAATCATTACTACCATAATTTAATAATTAATGGTTTGTTATATAATAATTAACATCATAATGACATAAACTGTGCAATCCACCAGGAATTCGATTTTTATAATAATGATGCTTACACATAAAAAAAAAATAAGTAATGAAAAGTCAAATACGAACCAAATGTAAAGATATGTTCACGAATGACTTTTAATTTGGATATCGCCCCTCGCTAGCACTTAATAAGCTTTATTTTTAATATTTTTCACGTATGTTAACATGCTAAAAAGTATGTTATATATTTTATACTACTATTTATTAATCTGAGGTTGCACATCAAACACAAGTTGTTAACTTAAATATACAAAGAATAACCTCACTTCAAAAAAGGTTCTTTCTCCTCTCATCATCTTCAATGACATCATCAGTTATGTCAATTACAACTGCTGATATTGCGCGTCATCTACTAGTTATCATTAGAAATGCTTTTTCAATATAAAATTTCAATTTTAATGTTTAATTTTTTAGAAAAAATTCTCACACTAATCTCATTTGCCCGCAATTGCCTAATCGTGGTCATTTTACCAAAAGTGTAAACAAGTTCATACCTGATTTTTTAAGAACTAATTTCGAAATCGAATGAGTTCTGTGGGTCCTAGAATTTAGAATTTTCTCTCTAACAAATTAGGACACCGTGCTTTAAAACTTAACATGTGTTCAAAACACCGTGCTTTAAAAATTAACATGTGTTTGAAAACCTTGTGCCACGCCAATTACTAGTTAAAACTATTATGCCAGGAATGTAGATTTGAAATTTATGTTCTTAAGTTTAATCTGAGTTATTGTGTTTTGAAGTTTACTCTGAAGTCCTTTGAAGTCTTCAGTCCTTTCTTCAAGTGAAGTTTCTTCAGTCCTTTGAAGATCCGTTTGAAGCACCATGCTTTGAAGTTTAAACTAAAGCATTATGTCAAAATACAATATTAATCAACGTTTATTGGCGTAGTGATACCAGCGCCGATGGTATGGCGTGATTAGATGGTGAAACGTTCGAAAGAAAATAAATCCTACCGAACGCAGAAATATTTATTTTCTTTCGAACGTTTCACCATCTAATCACGCCATGCCATCGGCGTTGGTATCACTACGCCAATAAACGTTGATTGATATTGTTGTTTGATTTAATCTGCATGGTGTTTGATTTATATTAAAAGAATAGCCTTATTCTTCAAACGTTCGTCTGAATTGCGTCATATTTTAAAGATTAGTTTGAAGAATTATTCTTTGCAGATTGTTTCATGCTTTAAGCTTTTAAGACTACTTTAATGCTTTGTTGAATTTTAAAGAATTGTTTAATGCTTTGTTGAATTTGTAAAATGAATTGTTTAATGCTTTGTTGAATTTTAAAGAATTGTTTAATGCTTTTGTTAATTTTCAAGGATTGCTTAATGCATTGCTAAATTCTGAATGTAAATTTAAAGATTTGTTTATTTTAAAGATTAATTTTATTCGATGTGCAATTTTAAAGTTTAGTTTAATGCTTTGTTAAGTTTTGAATATTAAGTCGAAGTAGTAATATATATGTATTTCAAAATGATTTTAAATATACTGAAATCATGAATTTGTATAAAAAATAATCTACAAATTTTCCGAGGCCATTAAATTAAACATACTTCTGATATCTTTTCCTATTTTTTCCTTCTTAAGAAATACTTTATATATATATATATATATATATATCATCATCATCATCATATTCAACCATTATCTATCCACTGCTGGATGAAGGTCTCTCCAAATGCTTTCCACACAAGTCTATCCTGAGCAATTCGCTTCCACGTCACCCCAACCTGTTTTCTTATTTCATCCACCCATCTAGTTTGAGGACGTTTTCTAGGTCTTCGGTGGTCTCTTGGAATCCAGTTCAGAATTTCTGTTGTCCATCGTTGATCAGTTCTTCTTGCAATATGCCCAGCCCATCGCCATTTCAGCCCTTTTACTTTAACAATGATGTCCTCTACTCTAGTTTGCTCTCTCACCCAAGTGTTTCTTTTTCGATCTCTCCTAGTTATTCCAAGCATGCACCTCTCCATGCTCCTTTGCGTTGTCTGTAACTTTCGTATTGCTCCAACTGTTAGACTCCATGTCTCTGATCCATAAGAGAGGACTGGCAATACACACTGGTTGAAGACCTTTCTTTTTAGACACAAAGGCAATTTCCCCTTCAGGATAAAACTGTTTCTTCCAAATGCACTCCAGCCAAGTTTAATACGTCTGTTGAGTTCTTTCATAATGTTGCCATCCATTGAAATCAGCTGGCCAAGGTAAATATATGAATCAGCAATTTCTAGCTCAATGTTGTCAACTTGTACTTTTGTTTCCTCTACGAAATTATTGAACATGATTTTAGTTTTTTGTAGGTTCATCTTGAGTCCAACTTCTTTACTTCTAGTTGAGAGCTCCTGTACCATGTCTTGGAGTTCTGATGGGTTCGTTGAAAAAATAACAATGTCATCAGCAAACCGCAAATGATTTAAATATTCACCATTTATTTTTATTCCCCTGTTATTCCAATTTATCTGCTGAAAAATCATCTGTAAAGCTGAAGTAAAAAGTTTTGGAGAAATGGTATCTCCCTGCCTCACACCTTTACCAATTTTGATAGTTTTGGTATCTTTATGTAACCGAAATTTTGCACTTGCATTTTTATACACACGTTTCAATATGTCAATGTACACATCCTCAATGTCTGTTGATCTTAAAGAGTTGATGACTGCTGATGTTTTAATAGAGTCAAAGGCCTTCTCATAGTCAATAAATGCAACACACAATGGAAGTTCATATTCATGTGTTCTTTCAATTAATTCTCTTAATACTTGAATATGGTCCACTGTACTGAATCCACTTCGAAATCCAGCTTGTTCTCTTGGTTGAGCTGCATCTAATTTTTTCTGCAGGCGATGTGTTAGCACTTTTGTGAAGATTTTATAAATAGCAGGTAACAAGCTAATTGGTCGGTAATTTTTCAAATCCTCTTTATCACCTTTTTTATGCAAAAGAATTACTGTTGCAGAATCCCATTGGTTTGGTATGTTACCGCTGTTAAGACATTTGGTAAAGAATTTTGCAAGTATGTCTTCTACATATTCTCCAGCTTCTTTTAGGATATCTAATGTAATACCATCATCACCAGGGGCTCTTCCTTTCTTCATATTTTTTATTGCAAATGAAACTTCTTCTTTTAAGATTTTAGGAGCTGTTCCTTCGACTATTTCAGTGTCTTCGTTTAATTCACTGTTACTTTCATATAGTTTTTTGTAGAATTCTTCAACTCTTCTAAGTATTTCTTCCCTATTTCTTGTTACGGTGCCATCCTCTCCTTTTAATGCAATGATGTGTTTCTTCCCAACAGATAAACTTCCTTTAACAACCCTAAGGCTCTTGTTATTTTCAATGGCCTTCCTTACTAACTCACAGTTGAATTTTCTTATGTCTTCTTTCATGCTTTTGCGCAGAGTTTTACAAAGTTCTATGTACTCAATCCTGGAACTGGTATTTCGATTGTCCACCTTCATATCTCTTCGCCTTTTCATGAGCTGTTTCGTCTTCTCAGATAATTTGCTATTGTGCTTTTTACAGGTTACACCACCAATTTCCCCAGCAGTTTCAACTATTGTCTTAACAATGTTTTCATTTGCTTCTGAGATATCACTTTCATCAATAAGTCCTTCCAGTGCAGAAAAGCGATTTTTTAATTCCAACTTGAATGCCTCGGTATTTTCTTTTAATTTCTTTAAATCCACCCTCTTACTTACTTGTTTCCTAATGAGCTTCTGTCGTTCTAATTTAGTATTTAAGTGCACTTTACATCTCACCATTCGATGATCACTTCCAGTATTAAATCTGTTCAGTACACTGCAATCTTCAATAATTGATTTCTTGTTTGCCAGGATATAGTCAATTTCACTAGTTCCCCCATTTGGGTGTTTCCATGTCCATTTTCTTTGCGGTTTCTTCTTAAAAAATGAATTCATGATGCTAAGGTTTTCAGCTTCTGCAAATTCGATGAGTTGATCGCCACGTTCATTCCTTTCCCCATATCCGTATTTACCAACCGATGTCTCTCCTTGTTCCTGTTGTCCAATTCTTGCATTGAAATCCCCCATGATGAGCTTGATATGTTGTTTCCCTTTGGTGTGTAACTCTTTGATTTCTTCATAAAATTCTTCAACCTCTTCGTCGGTATGGCTTGATGTTGGTGCATATACCTGTACTATTTGAAGTTGGTATCGCTGGGTTAGTTGAACAACGAGCCTCGCTGCTCGATCTGATGTACTTTCAACTTCCAGAAGACAGTCTTTAATTCTTTTGTTGATTAAGAAGCCAACACCACTTGTTCTTCCAGTTTCCGTTCCTCTATAATAAAACAAATGTCCACTTTTAAGTTCCACCAACTCTTCACCTTTTCTTCTAACTTCACTGAGTCCTACAATGTCCCATTTGATCTTGTCAAGTTCTTCTTCCAATTCCTGAAGTTTTGCTTCAGAAGCAAGGGATCGTCCATTAAACGTAGCCAAGGTCAATAACAAACGGCAGCCTGGGCCATTCCAGTGATTCTTAGCACCCCCTGCTTTCATGCCACACTGACCGCTGCCTTGATCAGGAGCACTCCAGCACCTGGAGACTAGGGGCCATGGTTTCTGGTGTGTCAACATAATGGAGGAATTAGCCATAATTTCACCACGCTGGCTAGACGGGTTGGTGAATTAGCCCTCCCCTTCCGCCTTTCTATCCGTGTAGCAAATATTAATTTGCCACATAAATAGAAAGCTCAGCCTGCACCACTTGAAGGCGGGGTAGGACACTAGGTTACTGGCCTGGCCGGTTCCACACATCGTCACATACGTTCAGCGTGTGGGTCTCCTTCCAGTTAGATACCAGCAACCCTTTTGCAGGCCATATATATATATATGTGTGTGTATGTGTATATACACACACATACATACCTATGCATATACATACTGCGATACATACATATACACACTCACTTAATAAACAAAATATGCATGAGTAATAGCCTTACATAAACCAAATATGCACTATATATATAAATATAATTTGAACAATATTAAATACAAAAACGTTTTTGAACATAGAGAACTCAATAAATATGCATACAACAGCTAGAAAAAGCTTACTATAATTCTCAAACCTGATATCAAAACACTTACCTACATTACAGAGATAAACTTGTTAGTATAATAAATAAAAATGTAAGAAAAACAATCCAGAGGTGACAAGAAGTATTTAAGAAAAAGTACTGAAGGATTCTAAGTAAGAAATTATGTGAAGGAAATGAAATTTGTCGTGTTTTGGGTGTAGGAGAAAACACCAAAGCACTGGGGTTCTTTTTGCTAGAAAAGTTGCCTTTTGTCCACTAGGACTTAAACTTTAAATGGTGCTTTTGTGGTTAAAAAATAAAGCAAAGGATAGAATATAATCGTGATAATAGTGGAAATAG
>QLNU02015270.1:79917415-79960900 GCA_006491805.2 Dysdera silvatica
ATTACTTGTACACCTAACTAGTATTTAGTGCACCTAATTTAAAAAGTTAATTTCGACCCCTGCTGTATTCCTCTTGAAATATCCATTTACTTGGATCACTATATAGAAATCCGTCAGACAGACAAAGGATCTTGAAAAATCTCACCGTCGAAGTTGTAAAAAAATCATATAATCACTTCGTTTCTGAATCCTGAAATGATTTTATTCGTTTTGAAGGAATATTTGACACTTTTCTTTCTGAGAGAGCAACTACCATTATTTTTTTTTCTTCTACTAAAACCTCATCATCAATAAATCCAAACCAAACAAAAGTTCAGATAAATACCAAAGATGATGACTAAATGCGGTGGCAGCTACCTTAACTACATCTTTGTTTGGATGCTGGGGCAGTTCACAGAGCAATCCGAGACCAGTTCTTGGAGCTGCAGTAGAAGATGGACTCTGGAATCAGTATTGCATATAAATTGCTGTTACAAAAAGGTATATATCCTTTAAATGATTCTATATTTGTTCATAATGCAAAAGACTACGCAACCTTCGCGTTCCTGGTAATCTTTTTTGTAGTGGTTCATTCTGGTTACGAAATTCAGTGAATAGCCCTAGCCATCCAGAGGGCACGGTGAACTGCTCATGAATATCGAAAGTTTGTCCCATGGGATGAATCAGCACCTTAGAAGATAATTGACAATTTAAGAAGTTAGAGATAATCATCTCGTGACTGAAATTTCCTCAACTCTGCTACTGCGAAATCAATGACACTATATTTCCAGGGAGAGATCAATGCTTCCGTGTTCTCATCGTCCATAACTGTCGAAAATGAACATTGCCAAAAATTCTTAAAATGGTTAAAAAGTTCCATAGTTGGAGATTTCGAAACATCATACAGACTGAAGCCTTTTTCAAGTATAATCTCTGAGATAGGATGACGACAGGCTAAATTTAAAATTCTGCCAAGTTATAATGCAAAGAATGGACTTAACTCACTGAAACGCATAGGTAATTATATTCAAAATTATCAAAGTATCACACTCACAACATCCAAAATTACGAGCATAAAAATCAAAACATAAAAGTGTAAGCAAACAGATTTGCACAAAGTGCATTTTGCCAAAGTGCATTTTCGCCAAAACCTCAATCTTTAAAAAAATCGAACAGAACATTGGCAATTCAACCCGTATTTCTTACCAATCTCTTTCCGCAAAATTTCTGATTTTATACCTTTTTTTAGCTTCTCAACGCTTCAATGAGCTCCTATAATGTTCCAAAATGCATTATAAAAGGTGGCACCCTCTGTGCTCAGACATGGCAACTAATTATCAAATATTCTGTAGATCAACTAATTTAGCCAAGTAATCACATAAACTTAATTAATAAAATTCAGTTAATAATTTTATAAAATTGTATATGAGTATTTTCATCATTATAACAATAAGAAGAATCAAATTCTAACTGTGAATGCTCATAGTGCGCACTTTTGCATGAAAAAATGACTTTTAAAGTGAATTTGAGTTGAAGTGGGCAAGTCTTAAATATTGTTCAATTTAAAAAAATTTTTGCATATACACTTCCTATGTGAGGCATCACCACATGGCACACTGGAGAAAGATCAAATATTAAGTTGAGATTTTAACTTTATGGATGGAAGCACCCTATTATATATATATTTATTTATATGTATATCAAATGCCATAACGCTTTCATGTAATTCTTCTTTTAGGTGAACCCTATGGGGTGCGGTTCTAGCCGTAGTCTACGAGTGATCACCCCATTACACCATCCTCACAGTAACGGCAAAGCGATGGTGCTTCCTCTCGCTTGGGACGACAACAATCACGGATTTATATTCAAGAAGACATTACTCAGAGCAAGGCCTTTTCCCTTAGGATCGATCCAGATCGGCGTTCAGACTGATACAGAACCCTATACCTCAGACGTTCCTGTACAAACTGAGAGAACGAAGAACTTCCAGACCTGGGAGACAGCGGAGGCGCATACACAGACACCAGTAGAAGAAGGGAATGATGAACTGGAAAGGATATTAGCGAAAGTCTACAATATTCACGACTCAAAAACTTCTGAAGAAGAAGAAGAAGAATCATTGCAAGAAATCCGGGTTTCGGATGCTAGTGTTCAGACAAAGTGGGCGAAGGCTGATCTGTCCACACAGACGGAATACGTTGATCTGTGTCCTCATGATCTATCGAATCCAACACAGGAAGGCGACGTCGATACCTATGTTGACCCTCTTTCTAACATGACGATGTCCATGCAGTCACAGACTGAACCCGTTGCTAGAGGTAAGGCCATCAACCGTGGTATATCAAATCTGAAATTTGTAATAACTGTGATAATTATATAACTGCAATTCTACATTTCTTATAATCAGGCCTCTACTGAATATTAATTGTAGTTTTAATTATAATTGCAATCTATATTCGGTAGGTTCTGTATATAGCAAGAAGCTTGGGACGAACGAAAATGCTCACAAAATCCGTTCTAGGATTTAGAATTCAAAATTTTGAAAATAGTCTGTGAAAGTAACGCGCTCTATTTGCATAATCTATATATATACAACATGATTACAATAATATTCAGCTTTAAATTTGCTTAAAACTTAATGAACAACGTATTACACAATAATTTAAATTTCAGTACAATAAACTGAAAAAATTATAAGGAAACTTAGAGTAGTAATGACTCCCAAAATTAGCTTTATCTGGAGATGCTCAGAAAGCGGTCGGTGTGTCATTATGTGGTATCTCTGTTCCTTAACTTTTGCCGTAGAATGTTTAGCGCATTAAATATACAGTCAGTGTAGTCCATTGCCCCCCCAAAAAACGTTTCTTGTAAATTTTTTGTTATGCATTCTGAAAAGAATGGGGACTCTCAGAAATTTTCTCCAATTTCAGATGCTAGAAAATTTGTTTCATCATGTTCACCTCAATCTAAAAAAGCTTGTTTTGTCCTTAAAACATCCTACAAAAATTACCTATCTTTGTTCAGTAGAGAGTGACATTTTAGTGAATGAAGACATGTTTTCGGTTCTCAGCGTATTTTTGATTTAGCAAAATGGATGAAAACATGGAACAACGCGTTCGCATAAAATTTTGTTTTAAGACCAAGAAATCAAACTTAGGAAACTTATGAACTTTTAAAAACAGCTTTCGGGGGTAAATGTCTGAGCAGGTTGTGCGTTTTTATCTGATTCAATAGATTCAAATATGCCGCAAATCAATCGAAGATGACGCCCGGTTCGGCCGACCTTCTATTTCAAAAACCAACGAAAACGTTGTGAAAATTCGCGATTTAGAGCATTTTGACCGTAGACTTACCATTAGGGAGATGGCTGATGACTTAATTGGTTTCTACCACGTTCAGACAATTTTAACTGAAGATTCAAACATGCGTCGAAATGTCCCAGAAATTCATTCTGAAATCGTTATCAGAAACAATTGTCAGCAGAAACAACACCAACTTGAAGTGTCCCAACAACTGATTAACCGGGCCGAAACTGAACCATATTTGTTAGATAGCATAATTACGGGAAACAAATCATGGGTTTATGGGTATGACCCAGAAACAAAAGCAAATTATAGCAGTGGAAATGTCCACCTTTATTGTAATATTTTAATACTTTTTTGTAATTAATATTTTTGTGTTCTATCTTGATTTTCTATGTTTTTGTATTTCGTTCACGTACAAACTTTGAGATTTTAATTTACTGATTGTTATACTGTTATTTTTAAACTTAATGTTTATTATTATAGATTATAGAATTATACGAGGATGGGAGCTTGTCAAGTAGTCTCTATCTGCTTTTTCCCCATTCTCCTACAGGGTTTTATTTCCTGTAAATTAATTTATAAAAAAATAAAATTAAATGACAGTTCACCACGACCGGAAAAAAAGCGCGATAAAGTCGTTGAAATGTGAAGACAACGTTGGTAGTTTTTTCGATTCTACGCGTATCGTGCGTCACAAATTTGCTACTAGGGCCAGACAGTCAACCAGGAACACTATAAAAGTGTCCTTCAGCGTTTGCAAGAAAATGTGCTGAAGAAAAGCCTTGCACTCTGCCGAGACAAGAATTGGGTCCTTTACCACGACAACTCACTCGCGCATTGTGCGTTCTCGATCACGGAATTTTTGGACAAATTCCAAATTCCTGTGCTTCTGAAGCCCCCTATTCCCATGATATAGCCCTAGTTGACTTCTACCTGTTTCCTAAATTAAAAATTTCACAAGGGAACAGATTTTACTCAATTGAATACATGCAGGCAAATCCGGAAAAGGTCCTCACACACTTAAGAACAAAAATTTCCAGGAATGTTTCCAAAAGTGGAAACACCGTTTAAGTCGGTGTGTATAGTCATGAGGGAACTATTTTGAAAGAGATGTATCAAAATAGTCCGTAAATACTGCCATTTTGAAATTACAAGACCAGTCTTAAAACTTTCCAATCACACCACGTACGTTTAAAAAAATCTCTCCATTTTTGCTTGCTACAGTCGGGACCTGCCAAAGTCTTATCCACAAAAACCGGTTAAATTGTATTGCATCTGATCAATATACAAGAAATAATAATTTCCTCGGTAAATACGTAAATTCGCTAAATGTGGGCTCGTTATAAGTAGGTCCTCCTCTACATTTCAGTTGAGCGCCCCAATGATCAAGTGTTTGAACCCGTTGGTTCCGGGTTCGACTCCCAAGTAAGTTTATTTAGATATGAACGTGTCGTGGAGTAATGCCAGTCGCTCCAGGGGGAGGCGAACCGGGAATTCGCTCTGAGCGGCAGATTTTTTGGGGCGGTAAAATAGGATTATTATAAAAAATGAAGTCATTTTGGAGAGGCAAAACACGTGGTCAACCTAGC
The DNA here is from genome assembly GCA_006491805.2 of Dysdera silvatica. Lineage (NCBI taxonomy): Eukaryota > Metazoa > Arthropoda > Arachnida > Araneae > Dysderidae > Dysdera > Dysdera silvatica. The sequence continues at coordinate 79,922,289 of QLNU02015270.1, forward strand.
GGCGGCCATGAGTAGCACTACCATGATGGTTCTACGTCATTCCAGAGGTTGGTTCCCTAGACCATAAGCAGGGGCGCTGAAAGCCAACGCAGGACCCCGGGCTCGCTTCAACCGACCCCATGACCCCTTCCTTAGGCCGAGTCCCCCACAGCACAGGTCCTTGCCAACACGGGCCCCCGACTTCATACAGACCCCCGGACTGCAGACTCTGCTGCCCCCCTCTCTCGTCGGCTCTGACCATAAAAGTTCTAATTACTCGGATGACTGTAGGCTACAGTGCAACAATGCCCTTTCTGTTCTGCGCTATAAAACTAACAAACAACTCCACGTCAAACAACTGACAAACATGCGCCTTTGTCTGACAGTTTAGACGATACACGCGTGTTTCTCTTCTAGACTTCTAAGTTCGATTTCCAATAAGAATATCAAAGCTAGTTTCCAAGAATCCTTATTATCAAATGATTTTGCAGAACCTTGTAAACTTATTTTTCCGCCACCAAGTGTAGATTCGAAGCTATACAAACGCGTTTGTTAAATAATCGTTGTCAGCTTTTAATTTGTCGGTCTATTTCCAATTATGCTGTTATAGTCTTTTTAAGTAAATTAAATAAAATTATTAAGTAAATTTAAAATTATGAAATAAAATTATTAAGTAAAAAGTAAGTTCACCCACTAAAACTCACAAAAACTCACCCTGATGGCTTTGTGTGTTGATCATTATATGGCAATCGTATAATCATTGTGAAGGGTAATAATACCTTACATCATTATAGTAGTCTTGAAACTTTTCAGAAAACTTTATGATGTCTCAAGGTTGTTTGCAATGTAATATATTATATTAGCTATAAAATTATATTTATTTAATGTTGTGCATTTATATACGAATCATTTATATACAAAAATACTGAAATATGTGCACTTTGCTGCGATCATTATAGTATAATGGGTTATAGCTGTGATTATAGCTTCGATTATAGCTAATTTATTTGCTATGATTATAACTCATATATTTTCTGTAATTATAGTTTATTTATTGCTACAGGCATAGCTTATTTATTGCTGTAGTTATAGTTTGTTTATTACAACAGTCATAGATTATTTATTGCTGCAGTTATAGCTTATTTATTAATGCGGTTATAGCTTATTTATTAATGCAGTTATAGCTTATTTATTGCTGCATTTATAGCTTATTTATTGCAGCAGTTATAGAGCATTTATTGATGCAGTTTTAACTTATTTATTTAGGCAGTTGCAACTTATTTATCGCAGCAGTTATAGATTATTTATTATTGCAGTTATAGCTTAGTTATTGAAGCAGTTATAGCTTAGTTATTGAAGCAGTTATAGCTTATTTATTGCTGCAGTTGTAACTTATTTATTGCTACAGTTATAGCTTATTTATTTATATGATTATTTTGTTTATTTCTGTGATTATATTTTATTAATTACTGTAATTTCATTTTATTTATTCCTGTGGTTATAGTTTCGTTATAGTTAAGATTATAACTTTCTCATTGCTGTGATTATAGTTTATGTACGAAGCTGCATTGAAGTATATATGTGGTTTATTGATTTAGCAATGGCTGCCAATTCTGCAGATAGCGAAGCTGCAGGTGTCCTATATGTCAGCGAACTGCTATCTCCATTTGCTCATCTCGAGAAGGAGTTGGGAAGTCAACCCATATCAGATCCTCGTCGAAAGGAAGCCATCCAGGACAGTATCACAAAGCTATTGTTGGATGTGGAAGATAGCTTGCATAGACATTCCCTACTATCAGACACTGTATTTAAACTCTCCAGCAGAGAAGTTGGGGTGCAGACGGACAACGACCCCATTACAGACGAATCTCCAGAGTATGCTGCCAGGCCACCGCCGTGTAAAAAATTGGAGATGATTCCAGAAAAAAATATATTCGAAGAAATTGACAACCATGCTTTAATGGTAAGTTTAAGGTAGCACTTTGGTTTCATGGAAGATCCCAGTTAAATAGATCCAAAATGAAGATTTGATAATTCTTTCAGAAACCACGACTAAATGAAGGTGGCAATATCTTTCAGTTTAGTGGGTGTATTCTTTGTAATTTACTCTCGTTCTTTTAAAAGAATTCACTCTTTTGAATCATTTACTTATATGTTTTAAGCATTCACTCGTTCTTTTAACCGTTTGTACATTTTTCAAATCACTTATTCATTCTTTTGGATTATGTACACATTTTTTGAATCATTTGCTTACTCTTTTCAATCATTTATACATGAACAGGATAATAATAATAATGAAATAATCGCACCTTTCTATTCATGACATGAAAAGGGATGTAGTATCATTCTTTTGAATGAATTAATTATGATTCACATTTATTTTGAGGCGAAACAATTCTTTCATCATACACCTCTAGCAACAAAGAAAATTACGAATATATACAGTCAAACTTCGTTAACGAAAACACGTTTAACGTGAATTACTGTTAACATGAACTATTTTTTTAAATCCTTGTCAAATTAAATCGTCGGGTTTTCCTTTACGGATAGCTCGAGCTATATATTTTTAACACGAAACAAGTTGATCGGTTGTCCTGAATGAAGCCCTTATTAAATTCACTAGTTAAATTCAGTTATTGAATTGACTCGTTAAATACGCTTAATGAGTTAGTTCGCTCGTTAAATACACTTATTCGATTCACTCATTAAATGCACTTACTAAATTCACTCATTAAATGCACTTACTAAATTCACTCATCAAATGCACTTACTAAATTCACTCATTAAATGCACTTACTAAATTCACTCATTAAATGCACTTACTAAATTCACTCATTAAATGCGCTTACTAAATTCACTCATTAAATACACCTATTGAAGTCACTCGTTAAATATACTTACTGGGTTCACTCGTTAGATGCACTTATTGAATTAACTTGTTAAGTAGGCTTGTTAGGTTCACTGATTAAATACACTTATTGAAGTCACTCGTTAAATACAGTCATCGTGTTCACTTGTTAGATGCACTTATTGAATTAACTCGTTAAATACATTTATAGAATTCACGCAATCAGGCTTGTGCGCAGGATTTCAATATGCGAGGTGTTGGTTTTGAGATAAATTTATTTTCTCTCATTAGAAAATTGCAATAATATTGTCAAAATGGTGGGGGGGGGGGGCTATAACCCCATCCTCCGTCTGCACGGCCTTCCACTCTTTAAGTGCATTTAATGCACTCCATAAATACGCTTATTGAAACTTGTAGTCCACTCACATATTTATGTATTATATGCACTCGTTAAATACAATTATTTATAAGTGCACCTCACAATTCATAAAATATACTTACTGAATACGCTTACCGATTATATTTATTGGAAAAGTTATTACAAAAATGCTTATTGGAAATCACTTACTACAAAAAATATTATAAATATAGTTCCCTTACTGAAATATAATAATTGAATACATTATCAAACGTAATATTCTTATTCAATTCACTTGATATAAGAGCCTTTTATCAGTTCACCTGATATATAAGCATTTTGCCAAGAATATTGAAAGGGTTTAATTAATTATTAAATATATTTGTCTATATATTTAATATATAATTAAATAATAATTGTCTACTTTAAAAAAAATAATTTAAAAAAGCATTTCAGCAGCAGGCTATTTCAGTTAAATAAAGATTGATTAAGAGATATTTTACTGAATTTAATATTTATTATATAAACAAATGCTATTCGTTATGCTGCAATCATTGATTACATTTAACCTTTTGACTGCTCAATTTTTTTTATCAAAAAAAATTTTCTTAAAAAATTTCATATTTTTTATTACATATTTCAAATCTGTATATATTTGAGAGTTAAAATATGTAGCACATTTTTGTAAACAAGATTTTTTTAATATAAATTTCGTGCATAAGAACAGGCTTTCATAAAAATCAATTTTAAGAGTAATCGTTTAAATTCAAAAATTCTGAAAATAAATCTTGATTAAATTACGGTTTACTTTATAGAATACAAATATAAAGCATGTATACTAATAAAAATCACTCGCTGAACGTTTCCTACAAGCCATATTCTGGATATAAAAAGCGAAAACTGCGGGAGTGCTTGCAAAATCAGTTAGTGCACCCTATGCTTCGCGCAGTATAGCCCAGATGCTCTTGCGCCATAAAAAAGCCAAACAATCAATCAAGCACTCTATGCAAATACGAAAATTTAGGCGACAATAACGCCATTTGTTGACCAAACTACGACTAGAAGTCTAAATATTGTAGAAAATGCATTACCGACAGTTAAACGGTGGAGAAGCGGGATGCGCTTTTAAATAGATGGAAAAATTGCATACCCGCGAAAATCGCGGGATGAAAAATTCTGTTACTTTCATGTTGCCCGTGGAAATCGCGTAATAACAGTTAGAGGATTAATAAACAAATTTATGAGTATATGTAATGGTATGTATCTATCGGGTTTACTTGTCAAATGCACCTATCGACTTTGTTTATTTAATGGAATTATTAAACATTTGCATATAAGTATTTGCATGTCCATCAAGGATACGAAAACTTATAAAAAACAGTAGGAAAATTGCATATTGTGTCATTTCAAAAACATCCTATGTGGGAATGATTTTTTCATAGTTGATATTAATTCTCAAGTTCTTCTAAAAACAAAACAAAACCTAGCATTTGTTTTCAAAGTATTTAGAAACAACTCTGTCCTTTTCATCTTTTGTGAAAGTGACGCCAATCTTCAGTGCATACGAATCTCTGACAAGCCGATGACTAAATTTGCAACTACATTTTTTTTTGAAAATTTTCTTTTGGAAAATAAAAGCATTTTTTTTATAAAAAATTTCATCAGATTTGTATCAAAAATGTTCTCCTTTTTTTAGTACTCCGTTTGTTTTGAAAGTTTATTGTTAAGCAACCACAATGGAAAGATTGTTGGAATGTTTATTTATAGATTTCGAACACAAAGAATCGTAAAACGATGGTTACCCTACTCAATCGATATTTATGTCGATATAACGATTTGAAATAATCGTCTATTATTCAAAGCATACAGCAGCAAGTACAGCTCTGAAAGATTCGTATAACCACGTCTGGAGCCTTTTTTGGCTAATTTTCTCCTACACCTGAATTCGCGACGGCGCGTTCTGGAATTATCGCCACCATTCTGTCCAATGAGCTCTATCAGCGGAGACTCGTGGCGAAAATTTAGTGAGGCAGAAGTTAAGCCAATTTAGCAAAATACATTAGCATACAAATACGTAATGCCTCATGTGATCAATGTGTCACAAATATTTAGGTTCATTGTGTCACAAATATTTAGGTTAATTGTGTCACAAATATTTAGGTTAATTGTGTCACAAATATTTAGGTTAATTGTGTCACAAATATTTAGGTTAATTAAATACTCAGTCAGTGAAATGGGTTTATTGGCGAGTATAGACTAGGCTAGGCCGAAAAAAGAAAACTTTCGCGCATCGGAACATAATACTGCGGAAAACTTGTTTACTTACATGGAAGCATGTGTGAAAATTTTCAGTCGATCGCGCGCCATCTTCTGTTTCAAACCTGAACCTAAAATTTCGACATTGTGGACCAAAACATGAAAATATTGGTTTGTAGGACAAGTTGGCCTTTACTTCCAAGGTCGTTACCTCTAAAGCCTTAATCGCTCTTGTGATTAAGGTTGAATATCCCCTAACTGATTATTTTGTGAAATGGGGCAGTACATGGACTGCTTTTTGAACCAAAATACCAAGAGATCTATATTAAATTCATCGAAAACCCCGTTGCAGCAGATATGTTTATACAAGTCAAACACTACGCAGATTAAATAAAGAAACAATTTTTATCAACGTTTTTTAAGTGTAATGATTATAACGCCGATGTTATGACATAGTTAGATGATGAAAAGTTCGTAAAGGAATATTTTTTGCGTCTGGTGGGGCACGATCCCACGACCTTCTACAATCCGGGCAAATGCTCTTACTACCAGAGCTACAAATGGCAAACCCTCAATCCCTTACGAATGTATTCAAATCGTAAAAACATTTCTTTTCTTTACGAACGTTTCACCATCTAACCATATCATAACAATAACGTTACTATTACAACAACGACGTTACTAAAAAACGTTGATGAAAATTGTTTCTAAATTTAATCTGCGTAGTGTTCGACTTGTATAAATATATCTGCTGCAACGGGCTTTTCGATGAATTTAATACCGATCTTTTCGTAAGTGGGTTTAAATTTAAAAAGCAGTCCATGTACTGCCTCATTCGGCGAAATATCCGGTTTCGGAAAATATGTTTTAAATATGCTTGTAAAGGGTAGAGTATTTATCGTCTGTAGTTCAGTTAGTAAGAGTATTATGTATATTAACAGTGCAATTCTCAGCAAAGCAAGAAATATTTGTATGACATACCCCAAGGAGTGGGTTCTGGTCATTGTAGTCCCGATCTCAGTATTACAGATTCTGGTCGTATCCACAAAGCTCGCTGGATAACCACTGCAAACAGAATGCCCCGACTGTACAGTTCTGCCTTCAGAAAGTTTCAGGACTATGGTGACTTACACACTTACAGTTTATGCCCCAAAGTAGTAGTTTTCAATTCACATGAAAAATGACATCAAGGATGGGTCTAGGCATCTCTTTGAAGCCACCTGCCTCTCAAGGTATTTACCTTTTACACTGTACAGTTATTGATGCTTCAATAGCTCACAATGCTTTTGTGCCTTACCTGAAAACATCCTTTCCAGTATGATGACTGATCCTCGATCAGACGTACGTAAAGGCACACTTGAGAAAATCTTACAAGCCCTATCAGAGTCTGCAAGTAACTCACCTGGTGCTGTGTGCTATAATATTGTTCCAGTTTTGAACTTCAAAGCAAACTACTACTGGGAAATTATTGACTGGTCCCATCCAAGTGTATTAAGTACTTCACCACCAGTGATGGGCAGAATATCTAATGATGAACTTTCAGAGAAGCTCTCGGGCACAGACACGACCCACAAATGGTACTTCACCAAGTTTTTGTGCCACACAGTGGCAGTAGAAAGGAGCATTAAGATGGTAACGGAGAAAGTATGTGACCCTGAATCACGTAACCTCTACATAAGGGCATGCATGTAGATAAAGACTATCGGATTTTGGTTGTCAAGCTCAATATGTGAGCACTCTGACCAATAGTGACACATCTGAGTAGTCCCCGAAGTATGTCTTAATGGTTGGGTGGATAAGTAGGGGTCAGGCGAAAGCCGTAGTGCAGCCACCTGCACGTGGTGAGTTCTGGTCAACTAAGAGCTGCACAAACTCCAGTGTATTCGAAATAGAGCTTCGAACCACCTCATTACATAGTAATGTATATTTTGTAGCACTGAAATTTCCAGATCAGATACATCATACACGAAAAAATAACGCAACTTTTCTCACAAATTAACATTTTCATATTTTTGGCTACAATGATAAAATTTTAGGCTCAGGTTTGAAACAGAAGATTTTGTCCGATCGGACTGAAATTTTTCACACACAATTCTGATATTAGTAGGCAAGTTTTCCGCACTATTACATTTCGATGCGCGAAAATTTTGTTTTTTCGGCCCACCCTAGTGTAGACCGTAATGCAATTTATTTTGGTAAATTAGCCTAGTCCTGCCTCGCTAAAATGGCGCCATAAGCCGCCACTGGACTCGGTCCCGATTGTCTATAGTAGAGATTTTACAGAATGAATTATTGTTGTAATAATTCACTCTTTTTTTTTAGATTTTGGTGAGTTTATTTAAACAAAAAAAGGAGTGATTTAGATATATGATGGGAGATGATTAGTAACAGCTTAGTGATAGTGATATGATGGTGAGGGCCGACTTTATCAATAGATGAACCTAGGCGGTCTCCAAGGGTTACCAATGGATTTTAGTTTTATAATATGAAAACTGTGGAGAACTAATATAAATTTTTCAGCAATAGGAAATGGGAGGTCGTTACTCGCCCAACCTACGTCTGTGTTTCCATCTAACACAGTAACAACCTATCAGCACAGTAATCTAGGCTAATTTAGCACAATCTAGTCTAATCTAGCACAGTAACAATCTTTTCGTAGGGACACTAAATTTCTGAAGCTGACCATAATAGTCGTAGCACCTTAACGGTGTTACGTACAGTGATGAACCATTGAAATGCAGATATCAAAAGCACAAGTAACATTAACACCAATTTACTATTAATCCTTACGCATTTAGAAATTGTCAAAAACGATACTACAATGCGATTCCGTCAATTTGTCGACATGGATCTTCAACGCGGTCCAATCAAGGAGAACGTATAAGATTATCAACGGTATGCGACATCATTGATCTATCTACTTATTTAAATACGCACGTGCTTATTTACATGGTTAGTGGCTTTGCGTTCTGACGTATTCCTCGCTACAAATTATCGTATGTTACTAATAACATCACGTCGTTATCAAGCCCAGGGATAGAATTTAGGGACCCTCGGGCAGTTTAGCAGATAGGGCCCCTCGAGTATTTTTCAAGAGAACTAAAATTAACGGATTGTCAAGCCAGTAATTTTTCTCAATAATTTTCGTAAATAGTTTTAAAAAAGGAAAAATAAAAACGTTTCACATCTGGTCACTTAGAACTTTGCACTCCTTGGGCATTTGCCCTTCTTTTTTACCAGCTCTGATTGTTAGTTGTAAAACAGTCCACAATTATTAAAATCATAAGCAGGGAGAAATTGAAATGATGAATTTTTTCAACGCATGATGATGTCTGACATAAAAACATATAACTAAGTTTTTCTTTTTTTGTTTGCCTGACATACCTGTATATTAAAAATGTACATTGTGCTTTCAGAACTACTCAGACACTTCGTTCTCTTTTCATTTTTTAAATTTTAATTATTAATAGGACATTGTCAGCTTTAATTAGAGTAGAAACTCTTCTAATTACACTTTTTAACAAAATTTTCGTGGGTTTTGACTGAGATGTCTTTCCATTCTTCCTGCAAAATAAATAGCAAAGGTAACTGAAGAAATTCATTGTGGGCGCGATGCCGTCATTCCAGTTCTCAAAGGTGTTCAATTGCATTTAGATTCTAAATTCAAGCATGTCAATCTAATATTAACTTTATTCTCTACATATAACTTCTCTACCTGTGTGTGGTAAAGCGCTTAATCGCACTAACAAAAAAACAATAACTACATAATATTAGCACAATGTAGGAAAGCGAAATTATCCAGCATATCTACATGCCTATCCGACTTTATGGTTTCGGGTACAATAGAAAACAGAACGAATATCATTTAGGTGAAACAATGGTCACCATAATAAAACCGCAGCCATACTTAGTGTGGTATCCGCCTATTTTTGACAACACAGTGTATTTTGCATACGTATTCTTTTATTTATTCTCATTATGGTAATTTACAGTCCATGTTTTATTTAGCTGATATCATCCATTTAGTTATGAAGACCTTTCCAAGGACTTCAAATAACTATAGGTACCTACGTGTCATGCTGAGTTGTCCACAGAGTGTGGCTTTTTTGGATTTGATGCCAGTATTTCTATCATTTATCATTATATTGAGATGGTGTTCCAGATTTTTGAGAACAGCATCCAATGTACTCACCACAACTGGAACAACTATTCCGCCGTTCTCTTCCAGAATCTCTCCATCTCACTTTGCAACTCCTTGTGTTTCATGATCTTCTCAACCTCTTTTCTGTTTACTCGTCTTTCAGAAAACATTGCAATATCGACAAACCAGACATGGTTCTTTTTTATATAACCGTTATGTCCAGAGTGTTGCGTGGAGGATGTTTCTCGCACTGGATTTAGTAATCTCACAAAAGTTTTACATTTTCACTAAGTTTTTACTGGTTGTGATTCGACTAGTCTTCATTTGTGGGTAATTAATGTTACTTCATACGCAGTTATAATATTTTGCTACTTTATTTTCTCGATGCTTTCAATAAGATTGTGCAATCTTTTCGCATCCGCAGACCACATGTTCTATAGTTTGCTCTGCTTGTTTTCAGAGGCGGCATTCACTATCAGACTATCAGCATGAGTTTTGCCTGTCATTGCTTTAATTGCATTAGTTCTTTATGTCTGGTTCTGCGCAGCAAAGATGAAACCTTCTGCCTTTTTTTACTGTTCCCTTCTTCATCCATTGCCACGTGTACCCTTTGTCCACCTTTCCTTGAATACTATTATTAGAAATAGTACAGGAATATTTTATGAATCTTTATAATAATAGGGAGACCCTTGAATTTAATATATAAATTAAATATGAAAGCACACAAATTAATTTTCCTCAAAATAATTAATATTTTTTATGATCAACGGGTATATATCACATTCATGCCCAAAGATGACAAAATGATACAGATATTTAGGATACTTCACTTAAAAAACTTTTAATAAGTTCGTTTTAAATATAATAAATATCAATGACATTTATCTGTTTCAGAATTAAATTAGTAAGTGGTGTCGAAAGCCTATCTTCCTTCTATCTTAAAGATAATACATATCTAGACATTCCTTTCGTTCTGAAAGATAATAAATATTGGAGGCGCTGAATTAAGATTAAAACGACGGACCAAAAAAAATCTATGTTTATTTCTATTTTCTCCGATTTAACGGGGGTTTGGTGTTGGCTGACGATAATCAACGCATGAAGAAATTGCAATGCGGCCGACGCAGTCGGCGCCTGAATTACAACTGGTTAATATAACAATATTCCGCAAGGTGGCGGTGCGGAGTATGAAAATGGTAGAACTGTTTTATAAGACTTAACCTACTCCGCGCGTTAAAATTTACATAAATTTCAAATCAAAATCAGATTTCTACACTACAAGCAAAAAATTATACAAATATTTGCAATACTTAACAAAACAATTATGTACAAATATGACAAGTAATTAAAAAAAATTCAACAAGTATTAATTGGTAATAAATATATCTTTGCAAGGCCTCGTTTTACAATTCCATGAGCAGTTTTTACAATAACTACTCTAACCTTTTTATCCGCACCAAGCACAACTTCTTGAATTCTGCATAGACACCATTTGTATGGTGGCAAATTGTCTTCCTTTATTAATACCATTGAATATGGAGTAACATTTTCCTTTTCAAATTGCCATTTATGTCGAAGTTGTGAATGATTTAAATAATCGTTACTCCATTTTTCCAAATAATTTGCATTAATTTTGTTGTTCTTTGCCAATGAGATAAGCAATTATCATTTTTTCGATTAAGTTTGGTTCAGGAACAGAATTAAGTGGACGACCAATTAAATGTCCAGGTGTGAGTGTCTCAAAATCATTTGGGTCAGAAGACATGGGTAATAAAAGTCTGCTGTTTAGTATGCCTTCGATTTGAGTAGTAACAGTAAGAAATTCTTCCAAGGTTAATTTAACTGCACCAATTGTTCTTTGTAAATGGTGTTTAAATGATTTTATTCCACTTTCCCAAATTCCCCCGAATGTTGGAGATCTTGGTGGAATGAAATTCGAACTGATATTTTCTGAGGTTAGTAGTGAATTAAATTTTCAGAGGAATACTCTGAAATAAAAATACTCTAAATAAAAAACTTACTCATCAAATTATGTAACCTTTTTAATTCAGAATTAGCACCTACAAAGTTCTCAGCATTATCTGTTAATATACACGAGCATTTTCCACGTCTTGCAAAAACACGTTACAAAGTGTTGCAATCAGAGCATTTGAGGACAGACGAGTGACCACTTCTAAATGAATGGCTTTGGTTACCAAACAAATATGGCAACATACACTTTTTGAAATATTCCCTTTCGTTGGCCTTTATATCTAATTAGAAATGGCCCACAGAAATCAATTCCGCAATTGTAAAATGTGGGCTTTGGTTAACCCTCTCAGATGGAAGATTACCTAATAATTGTTCAAAATTTTTGGGGTTATTTTTAAACCAAACAATGCATTCGTGAACGATTTTTCTAGCTAGATTTCTTCCCCCTAAAGGAGGCCAAAGTTCCTATCTCACGCAATGTAATAATGATTGGGGACCGATATGCATCGTAAAGTATGTCCGTGAAGTCATGGTGCACTTTTGACCGGTCACAGGAAATCAACGAAACAAGATAGAAATGTGAAATCTTCACCAAATAAAAGGAAAACTATCCAAGTTTCATACCTATTCAGTACAGTTGCCCTACACACATGTTGTCCACAGACATGGAATGTCGCCTCATCGCTAAACACAATCTTCGTTGTACACGCGACGATATTCACGTTGCACTTTGGTCACGGATTCGAATTTAGCAAGCCACAGAACACACTGAATTTTCCTCTGTAACGTCCACATCTCGACTGGCGTGGGCGTGGGCTGATCCACTGCCGCGCAGCTCGTGGTGTTGCGTCATCACCTGTGTGCGCACACGCTTGCACATCAGAGTACAGAAACTTGGAGAGTTTGTCTGTTATTTGGTGAAGAGTTCACGTATCTATCTTGTTTCGTTGATTTCCTGTGACCGGTCAAAAGTGCACCATGACTTTACGGACACAGTGTATTTAAAAATTTCGAACACTTGTATAAATTGTGAAATTCTTTACGTAAGATTAATGCCTTACCAGAGAAGTTTTATCAATGTTTTTATTTGAACTTACAAACAAATTTTAGGTTTAGTCATAGTATTGTGAAACCACTTTGATGATTTGGAAGGCGAACATTTATTTAAATTTTCTAAAACCATTGACTTATTATCAAGAAATTCTATTAACTCGGTCAAAGAAGGAATTTTCTTGGAATTTAACGATAATTCGTACGTTCTCCTGCTTTCTTTATCAAGTTTTTGCAGGATAATATTAACAAGCATTGCTTCGGTAAGCTCGTTACACTCCAATTTCAAAACTTTAAGGCTCTTAAACACTTTTTTACGGTATCTGTGAGGTTTCTTAAACATTTTGATGATTCGTGCCAAACTGTCTCTCATTTTAATATTGCCTGTATATGCGTATCAATAACTTCCCGTTTATTCTCATATCTCTGCTCAAGGGCATGAAACAGCGACTCAAAATCACCTTCGCTCTTTCCGACATTTTTAACATCACCGCGCTGACAACGCGCGACTGACCAAGCTGACTTTAAATAAGATAACTTCTGCGTGGTTGATAATTTACCATTTTTGGAAATGATTTTTACAAATTGGTTTTTAAAATTAGAGAATTATTAGATTTTATCGTAAAAAATCGGTAATGGAATATTCGGTAATTTAGATTATAAATTTAAACTAGCATTATCTTACTTAGTATTTTTTTAATAGTTAACTGCTTTAGAATTTAACGTTGATAGAATATATTTAAGTCTTACTTCAAGATTTTCCCGTTGGTCTTCCAATTCCGATAACTCGGCTTCCATATCCACGATGTCTTCGCCTTTTTCCAGAGTTGCCTCGTAGTCTGTAAACAGTCGATTTATTTCCTCTTTCGCTTTTCGAAGGTTATCCAGTTTTTGTTTGATGTGTATCACTAAATCTTCTTTTTCCACAAATTCTTTCAAATTGGTTAGTTTCGCTTTGACGCCACCGCGAGCTCGATTTAAGGACTTTAACCTCGCATCCATGATGTTTGCTAACTCTGGCTCGACGGATCACTATATGGTAACGCTGAATTAAGATTCAAACGACGGACCAAAAAAAAAATCTATGTTTATTTCTAATTTTCTCCGCTTTAATGGGAGAATGATGTTGGCTGATGGAATCAGCGCTTTAAAGAATTGCAATGCGGCCGACGCAGTCGGCGCCTGAATTACAATTTGTTAAGACAACATTATTCCGCAAGGTGGCGGTGCGGAACAAGAAAAATGGTAGAACTGTTCTATAAGACTTAATATATATCAAGGCACTTCTTTTCTTCTTGAAAGATAATAAATAAAATAGTATAATAAATCAATAGATAATAATCAAAAGTATTTTTTGCCGTTTTTGAAAGGTAAGAATAAATATCGATGTTTCTTTCATTTTTTAAGGATAATGTATATAAAGAGAACGGTACTTATTTTGATACTTGAGAGATGCAAGACATCAGAGAACGATATTTGTTTAATATTTTTAAGATAATAAATGTCAAAAACTCTTATTTCATTTGAAAATTAATAGATAATCAGTAATTCATGTGAAAAAAATAATAAATAATGAAAAGAAATAAAAATAATAATAATCACTTGAAACATAATTTTTTAAATTTCTTATCTTCTAAATATTAATTACATCTTGTATTTGAAATGATATACGTATGACAAAGAATTCTTATCTCCCAGAATTGGAATGTTAGTAAATGTCTAGAAGCACACTTACCTTACATAGTGTTTCATGTAAAAAAAATTAGGGCTGGGCGTATGGCCTAGCAAAAGGCCATTTTTTGGTGCTCTAAATATACATGTACTCATGATGAATATCCGCAGTTATGTCAGCTTTATTGCCACTAATTCCTTTAAACAACGTCTTAATTTGTTTAGTTCCTATAGTTGCTTTCTTTAAATTGCTTAGTTTTTGTTTGCAGGTAACCATTTTTTGGAGGATTTTTTTTTTTTTTTTCCGAGTTAAGTATATGCGAAAGGCGAGCGGAAGGTGTGCGTGATTGCAATCTAACTGCAATGTTGCCAGATGGCAAGATTAAAAAATCCCAACTTCATACAAAATAATAATTAAATTAATATAACTAGTTAAAGAATATTCTATAATAATTCCATTTATTCAAATATCCTATACTATATGACAAGTAAGCTTCATAAAATAGGGATGTAAAACATGCTTAGTTTAAAGCTTAAAGACAAACAAATTGATTTTAACAAAAATTTGATCTCAAAAATAGGTGGAACCGCTAACGTTTATCGCAGTAGTCCGTGGTTGAAAGTCTGCAAACCTGGCAACAGTGCTTTGTTTACAAATATTCGTCAGCAATCTCGTTTTGCCAAAACCATCAGTGTTATTACGAAAATGAAATAATGAAGTACAAAATTTTTATAAATCAACAAATTTCGTCACGCGTTTTGGATTCTAACGTGGGAATTTGAATTATCATCGGGGACGGATGATGTGTTATTTTCTGAGGGCTAGGTGGGACATATGGGCACAAGGGCGGACAAGTTGAAGGGTAGGGTGCTAATAGGTACGGCAGGGCGTTGCGCCCTTCTATTTCGCTTTAGATGAAACATTACCTTACATTTACCTCATTTATCTTATCTGACACTTACCTTATTTATCTTAATTTACACCTACCTTATTTATTTTATCTCACACTTAATTTATTTATCTCTTTTGTATCTCACTTTACTGTTTTAAAAATGACGAATTTAAAAAGCGCACCTCATTCAGATCCTCATTGCACACTGACTATCATGTGTTGAATACATTTACGTGACTTTAATATATTTTTATTCACGGCTTTTATTTTCAATTTTCATTAATGACTTTTATATCCTTTTTATGATGTATTTTTCTCAATAAACAGGCTCCAGAGTCATCTCGATCTTCCCTCAAGAACCTTGTCAACTATCTCACGGCAGATGCCAAGAATGAGCTTTTTAAAGTTAGAGCTTTTTTCAGGTGGATTGCCAATAACATTACGTAAGTTTCAGAAGTTTATAAAGATGATAGAAAATTGAATGTCTCAAATAATCGTGTAAGCGTCAAATAACTGTCGTATAGATTTATTGTACCACTTCCGTTGGGCAAGATGTATACTACGAAAATGCATTCGTACATGTACATTGAAATTTAAGAGAAATTGGGTGTTATTATATAATGTTTGTTTACATTTAGATACGACTGGAAATATATGGACGTAAAGTTAAGTGCAGAAGAAGTATTGGGAGGAGGTGAGGGTGTTTGCAAGGATTATTGCAAACTGTTTGGAGAAATGTGCAAGTAAGTAGAATTTCCTAAAAGCAATCAAAATATATTTAATTTTTCAAAATATAAAGGACGGAGCTTAAAATTCAAATAAAAGTTTCATTTGAGTTAAAAAAAAAATAAATGGTTTGAACCTCGTACGCATTACAAATTTTCTGCATTAACTAACTCATTTTCAAAATCCACGCACTTCCCTTATACACGATTCGTACACTTATCACTGTCAAAATTCTTATTTTTTTCCCCTTTCATAATTCATGTCTTCCTTTCAGTGCTTATACATATCTCAGATTCACGATTCGTACATTTCTGATTTCCACGATTCATACGTTTTTTATTGCCATAATTCATACACGTCCCACTTTCGTTATTCATACATTTCATGTTTCAGTTGACTACGAACCGCGCTTTGCGGTGGGTTTTTTTTGTTTTTTTTTGGTTTTGTTTGGGTTTTTTTTCATATTTAAGAGGGCGTCATGAAAAATTACTAATTAAGAACATAAAATGTGTTTGCTATCTTATTTGTTCATTAAATTATGTTCATTTAAGCGGACATAGGACTTTTAGGATCTTCAAAAAATCTTTTTTTTAATTATTGTAAAAAAAGTATGTACTTTTCTGAACATTTTAAAACAAACTCTATGAAAATTTCAACATTTTAAAACAAACTCTATGAAAATCGACCGAGTATTAAGCTCAAAAAAGCAGCAAAAACATAAACACCAGTAGTATATTATTTAAAGGCAAATAAAACTTTGAAGCTTGTTTTCACGAAACGTACTTTATGAAGTTTGCACGCATATTTTCTGAAAAACAGTTTAATATAATTTAACGAAACTTTCAGAACAGCTTTAGTATATGAAACTTTGACCTCCCTAGCTGAAAGTTGCCATATATACTGCATTTTGTAAACATGAGACAGATTCATAAAATCAAAAAATTACATAAATATCATATTTAAAAGTTAAAAAATTTTAAATGTGTCTAATATTTTTCATGACTTTTTTTTTTTTTTTGGTAGAGTGCAAAGAGACAACATTTCTAAATAATTATTATTAATAAAAACTCATATTAAACTAAAATTTAAGTTGTAATCATTCGCGCAGTAGGTTTGGCTCGGTGTTTTGTTAAGTAGAAATTAGGCATTTCACATTTTGTAAATTAAAAAAAAATATTATGATGTGCTCAAAAATAATACTAGTTTAATAATAATAAATAATAATTTTAAATAATAATAATTTCGTGATGGTCCTGGATGGATGGATGTGTAATTTCGGGTATCCTCTTATTTCGCTGGTGATAATGACGGGCACTTTTCCTTAATCTATGTAATGGACTGTAATTTTTGAATTTTCTATAAAGGCACTATAGCCTTATTCCATAAAAGGCACTATAGCCTTATTCCATAAAAGAAGGCACTATAGCCTTATTCCATAAAAGACACCCTAGTCTTATAAATAACGTCGCTACAACTCAGGAACACAGAGATTAACAAATAACATTTTATTCCAAGCGTGAGAGCTCTTACTCCCACGAATTACCAGATACAACTCTGTACTTACAAAAGCTACATGTGTAGCTTGGCGAGAAAGGTTGTACAATCGCCAACAATAAGAACGCAGAATGTATGACTACTTTAACTGTTTTTATTTCATTTCAATTCATATAATACTTTCTGAGTTAACAAGTTCTGAAATTAGTGCAAAATTTGGTACTTTTTTGGATTTTAAAAGTCCTATGTCCCCTCAATTATGTTCAAATTATGTTCATTACTGACATTCATTAAATTATATTCATTAAACTATAGTCATTAATTATGTAAATTGCTTATGTTCATTCAACTGTATTCATTAAGATACATATATCTATTCATTAAAAAAAATTCGAAGCGTTGCACGCTTTTCAATAATTAGTTATTTCGACATTAATGGAACTCGTGTACAATGAGCGCGTAGTTTATGGAAACTTCAAGAAAATAGATAAAAGATGAAAATGCCTTTCGAAGAAAACGAATGTTTTATGTTTGATTATTCTAATTCAACATTATACTTAAATAAAAAATATAATATAAGAAAACTCATTTAATCTTATTAAGAGGAAATGCAGTTAATATTATTGAAATATTCCATAATTAATATTTTTTTTTTCGTAGACTTTCTAACATTAGAGTCAAACGCGTCCACGGTTTTGCAAAAGGCTATGACTACCGACCGGGTCACCAATTCCATCCTGGTGAAGACATCACGCATGCGTGGAATGCCGTTTTCATATTTGGGGCGTGGCGGCTTATAGACGTCACTTGGGGAACAGGTAAAAATCTACTTATGATTTTCGAGAATTGAGATCGATATGCACAAATTTTAATTTTCATTATGCATAGGCGTAAGCAGGAAGTTCATAAGGGGAGGTTATATATATATATATATTATATTCCTATTTTATGTAAACTTTTATTGCAATGGAGCGGTTACAACCCCCATCAACACCTCCATGGGTATGCCAATGGCAGTATGATGATAATAAACGTAAAAATTTAAAATAAGTACATTTCGTGAATGTTGCGAAATCACTTGTTACCAACCATTGTGGAACCTGCTAAAGCGATCACCTTGGTAAATTGACCACCTGAACATAGTAACCACCTTTCATGAGAAGGAACTGGCAGGGGAAAAGTCATACCAATGCCAATATCTTTCGTCTATAATGAGCCCCTGTCTATGGTGACCATTGTAGTCCTGTCCCAAGGGTAATCGCTTTAGACAGGTTCTACTGTATATGTTAATTCATTTGATACTAAAGTGCCTAGTCCTTCGTTGAAGTAGTATATTGCAAAGTTTCAGAGAAAACTGAACTTGCAATAAAAATTGAAAGTTAGGTTTCGTGTAAGCTGCAGCAAGAAAATGCCCCTAGTCACACCGTGAAATTTATTTTAGCTTAGTTCTACATATCCATCTTTAATCCCTCGATTAAACGTCTTAACGTAAATTTTAATCTACAAAATTATCTCTCCAAATTCGTATTGTTAAAGCGCTTGGACAGAAACGAGAAAAACATGGTTACCCCTATCTATTTTCAATAAAGTAAAAGCCGCTTTACAGCACTTTTCTTCACAAGTAATTTTTTTTAAGTCTCGGAACTTAAGTTTATAAGTGAAGTGCACAATATAAATTAAGTGAAGTGTACAATATAAATTAAGTGAAGTGTACAATATAAATGTACCAATATGTTAAGTGTACAATATAAATTAGTGTGTGGCAATATAAATTAAGTGAAAAATATAAATATGAAGTGTACAATATAAATTAAGGTGTACAAATAATTAGTGTACAATATAAATTAAGTAAAGTGTACAATATAAATCAAAGGGTAAAAATTTACAAGGGAAAAATAGTGCACCATACTAGTGTACTTTAGTGCAAAGATCATCACAAACCTTGTTAAATGGCAATCTTTTCCAGTAGTCTAAGATACATGAACAGTTCGTGCATCTTGAATAGCCACTATGGAATTTCGTTTAAACCCTTTGTTTAATGACCGTTTTTCCCATCTTTTGTATGTTGTATCTTTGTGTCTAATTTTGTGTAAAAAAATTGTTTCACAGGTTACACCGATCATACCGGAAAATTCCAGCGCAAACTCAACGAGCATTTCTTCCTCACGGATCCGGAGGTGATGATTTGGACGCATTATCCATACAGCGAAATGGAAAGTAATTATTCTAGGTAGGGTGTTCGAATTATGCATGTTCTATCAATATTTGGTTTTAGTATCAATAAACAAACCAATGTACCCTTAGCTCTTTTCATGTTCCCATTTCTGTACGCGTTCCTTCCTACCGTAAAATATATTTTCCATCAGTTGAAACTAGGATGGTAAACCTCTTTTGAGTAAAGAGTAACTTTTGAATGAATTGATTAAAAAAGATACACGATGCAGCCTACCGTAATTCAAGTTGGAAAGAAAAAGAGTTGTTATAAAAAAAATGGAATAAGATCTTAAAGTATTTTATTGACAAATGTGGAATTTGAATACATTAGAATTCTGGGAAATAACCATTAAGAAGTATATAATTAAACAAGTTGAAAGTAAACGTTTCGAAGCTATCACAGCTTCATCTTCAGTGTGAAATGGTTAAAATTATGGAAATGCTGGAATATTATTGAAGTTTTGAAGTTTTTTGAAGTTTGAAGTTTTATTCATTACTAAAAAAAACATTAAAAGCATCTAACTGTGCCACAATTAAAGTAACTTTTGCGCGCTTTTAAGCTAGATATTAAAGAACCGCAGTTGTATGTTCAAATAGCCAATGTTATATGTTCAAATAGCCAATGTTATATGTTCAGATAGCCAATGTTATATGTTCAAATAGCCAATGTTATATGTGCAAATAGCCAATGTTGTACGTTCAACCAGCCGATGTTGTAGGCACAAAGAGCTAGTATTATACGTGTTATTCATGAAACATTATCATCGAAAATTTCATTATTGATGATATAGGAATCTTCATGATGAAGAAAGTAAAGACAATTTATAATGGTTAACAGGACATGTTAACATAAAATTATTTGCCGGAGTAAATGCATCTAGACCAGGGTTTCGCAATCTTTTTCAAGCTGCGACCCACTTTCATAGTAGCCAAATAATCCACGACCCGCTTTGATAGTAATCAAAAGATCTGCGACCGCCCTCTGTCCGCTACCGCCACATTTGCATAACAAAAGTGTTTCTAATAGAGTAAAGAAAACACATGAAATATAAAATAATACTGTATTAATTATATATATTACATTAATTATGTAAATTATATTAATTATATAAATTAATGTATATTATAGATATGAAGTTAACAACCGTTAGTAGAATATTGCAATGTGTGTAGCCATGTTGAAATATAAAAGCGTTGGAAACAGTATGACATTCCTTATAAAAATAATTGCAACCAAAAATAGTTGCGGCGACCCACAGAAACTTGTTCGCGATTTCCTTGAAAATTGGGAATCACTGATCTAGACAAATACGGAATAAGTCACGAGTTCATAGCACATCAAAGTGTCATGTTGAAGTTGCAATATGAACATAGAAGTTATTGTGATCATAATGAAACAATACAGAGTTTCACCAGGAGATTCCATAACAAACAGTTATTTCGACACTGGCGAAAGGTTTAAAAACACGATGTTGTCAAGTGACGGCAGAATTCTGCCTTCACTTGACAAAGGGAGCAGTTGGCTCCCGAAACGTCGTGTTTTTAAACCTTACGCCAGTGTCGAAATAACTGTTTGTTATTGTGATCATGTTATACATATTGATTAAATGGAAATGATGCATTTGGGTTTGTAGGTAAGTTTCCAATATTAAGAAGTAGAATTTAAAGTAAGTCGTAGCCGTTTTACTTTGATCATGAGATTGGATGATTTATATTTTTCTTTTTCTTTTTAAGATGGCAGCTTTTAGACAAGCCCCTCAAGTTAGAAGAGTTCAATGCGTTACCGAAGGTGACTCCGTTCTTTTTCGAATTCAACTTGAGGATTCGGTCGCGACCCCAAAACCCGGTCATAGTCCGAGTTCAAACCGAGCTGGTGATAGCTGCACATAAGCCCATGCGATACAAATTCAAACTGTATTCAGCAGATGACAGAGAAAGTGGGACAATGAATGCCCACGTGTTTTGCCAACTTAAAGAAGACAGGCTTTTAGGGTGCTTTACAATTACGCCACCAGCAGAAGGCACTTATTATTTCAAGGTAAGTTTGAATATCTGTAAGATTTTGCAGTTAACAACCATGAATCGCTTGAGGGGGTTGTTTATTTTTCGGTTTGCACAATTACATCATATACAGGACCCGATCATGCCTTTGCGGGGCCCTATGCCAGGCACGTATTTGGGGGCCCTGTCCTCACGAAAATTTGTAAATGTCCTCAGTAGAGAGCTGAGTCCATTTCGGAGAAACATTGCAAAATTGTAGTAAAGATGAAACGACACACTGCGCAAAATATTAAATAAAATAAAACACATTAACACAGTTAAAATAAATACGATGGTTTATAGCTATTTCGGAAGCGCGTTTAGGCTTCCTTCTTCAGAACCCTAGTTACACTAATGTGACACACGTGCTAGAAAAACTATCGATGCCAAATTGCTAGTCCAAAATTAGTTCGGGTAAACCAGTTGTGGGTCCGTAGCCGCGTCTTTTGCTATGGGACGAATGAAGTTTCTCCAAATAGAGGACATGGAATTGAACGGAAGCTGATCGTTAACAGTAGAAGAGGAATGCGAAAGAATATGGAAGGCTTCGAAGAAATTGAGGTCGGCTGGTGAAGAAACTTTCTCTATTAGATGGGCCTTGTCGAAAGAAAATTTGTGGCCAGCTTCCCAGGCCAAACACGCCTGGGAAGCTGGTCCAAGGGGAACAAGGAGAGACATCGGTTGGTAAATACGGATATGGGGAAAGGAATGAACGTGGCGATCAACTCATCGAATTTGCAGAAGCTGAAAATCTTAGCATCATGAATTCATTTTTTAAGAAGAAACCGCAAAGAAAATGGACATGGAAACACCCAAATGGGGGAACTAGTGAAATTGACTATATCCTGGCAAACAAGAAATCAATTATTGAAGATTGCAGTGTACTGAACAGATTTAATACTGGAAGTGATCATCGAATGGTGAGATGTAAAGTGCACTTAAATACTAAATTAGAACGACAGAAGCTCATTAGGAAACAAGTAAGTAAGAGGGTGGATTTAAAGAAATTAAAAGAAAATACCGAGGCATTCAAGTTGGAATTAAAAAATCGCTTTTCTGCACTGGAAGGACTTATTGAAGAAGTTGACATCTCAGAAGCAAATGAAAACATTGTTAAGACAATAGTTGAAACTGCTGGGGAAATTGGTGGTGTAACCTGTAAAAAGCACAATAGCAAATTATCTGAGAAGACGAAACAGCTCATGAAAAGGCGAAGAGATATGAAGGTGGACAATCAAAATACCAGTTCCAGGATTGAGTACATAGAACTTTGTAAAACTCTGCGCAAAAGCATGAAAGAAGACATAAGAAAATTCAACTGTGAGCTAGTAAGGAAAGCCATTGAAAATAACAAGAGCCTTAGGGTTGTTAAAGGAAGTTTATCTGTTGGGAAGAAACACATCATTGCATTAAAAGGAGAGGATGGCACCGTAACAAGAAATAGGGAAGAAATACTTAGAAGAGTTGAAGAATTCTACAGAAAGCTGTATGAGGGAAACAGTGGATTAAACGAAGACTCTGAGATAGTCGAAGGAACAGCTCCTAAAATCTTAAAAGAAGAAGTTTCATTTGCAATAAAAAATATGAAGAAAGGAAGAGCCCCTGGTGATGATGGTATTACATTAGATATCCTAAAAGAAGCTGGAGAATATGTAGAAGACATACTTGCAAAATTCTTTACCAAATGTCTTAACAGCGGTAACATACCAAACCAATGGGATTCTGCAACAGTAATTCTTTTGCATAAAAAAGGTGATAAAGAGGATTTGAAAAATTACCGACCAATTAGCTTGTTACCTGCTATTTATAAAATCTTCACAAAAGTGCTAACACATCGCCTGCAGAAAAAATTAGATGCAGCTCAACCAAGAGAACAAGCTGGATTTCGAAGTGGATTCAGTACAGTGGACCATATTCAAGTATTAAGAGAATTAATTGAAAGAACACATGAATATGAACTTCCATTGTGTGTGGCATTTATTGACTATGAGAAGGCCTTTGACTCTATTAAAACATCAGCAGTCATCAACTCTTTAAGATCAACAGACATTGAGGATGTGTACATTGACATGGTGAAACGTGTGTATAATAGAAATAGAAGAACTGATTAACGATAGACAACGCAAATTCTCAACTGGATTCCAAGAGACCACCGAAGACCTAGAAAACGTCCTCAAACTAGATGGGTGGATGAAATAAGAAAACAGGTTGGGGTGACGTGGAAGCGAATTGCTCAGGATAGACTTGTGTGGAAAGCATTTGGAGAGACCTTCATCCAGCAGTGGATAGATAATGGTTGAATATGATGATGATGATGATGATGATGATATATATATATATAGGCTTTACTGAACCAAACATATAGTTCAATTGATCAGCTTGAGTGTTTAATAAATGCTATGTCAGATTTATGATCAGATGTATAGAATAAGCTCTATGTTTACTGCTAGGGGAGAACCTCCAAGGTGTATATATTCCATTTTTATTTGACAATCGAAGTCTCTAATAATTTTCCCACGGGCATTTGTAAAATTTTTCTTTTTTAAAACTAAAATAAACTTTTGCAGTGGATTTTATTTTAAATAAGCGTTTGCCTGCTTTGTTTTCAGGTCTATGCTCGGCCAGAATGGCAAATGTACGACGATACGACGCTGAAAAACGTTGCTATTTTCTTATTAGAATGTGTTAGATGTAAAAAACACGTAAATCCATATCCAATCAACGACGTGCCTTGGGGTCCAACACAAAGCTTCTTCGATTTTAAACTGAAACTGGTGAATCAACCTGGCCCTGTGATCGTCACTTGGGGTGGTAAAAGAAAGCTGACGATTGAATCTCCGGAAGAAATGCTCATCACCCAACAAGTAATTTCACTTATATCCTATTTATTTGATTAATTTTAATCGATTAATTTAACTTTTAATTTTACTTGAGCCATTTTCCAAATGGCCCAATCGTTTCATGAAACATCTGTCGTGATTCAAAAGAAAGGTTAAACTGGTTCGCTTATGTCTGCCTTTTCTTACCTTGTCTATAGTGTTCAAAGAAGCATTCATTAAATTATTAATAAACTTCGAGTAGTTCCTTTTTCTATTTACGGAAATGATTACCAGCAAACTATAGAAATATCCGTGAGTTGATCCTTCGCAGAATATACTAAAAAATGTTCCTACATCATGTGTCTAAAACTTGGTAAAGATATTCGTGTCTGAAAAAGACTACATATAATTCTAAAAATGCACTCTAATACACTCCCACATATTCTACAATCACATCATTTCTCGCCTTGCCTCTTTCTCTCACTCGTTGTAAATATCTATCCGCCCTCCAACCTCTAAACTTTATTCTGGTTTAAGTTCAAATCTGGGTGTCGAAAATTATTATGTATTATTATTATTATATTTTGCTTTAAATTTGCTTAAAACTTAGTGAACAATGCAGTATATTATCATTTGAATTTCAGTATAGTGCGCTTAATAACAAACAAAAATTATATGGAAAAGAATTTACATTAACAATCATTCCCAAAAATACACGTTCTTCGGAGGCATCCAAAACAGTAGCAGTTGTTTAATTTTGAAATGGTTATATCTATTAAATTCTCGTTGTAAAATATTTAGCACATTAAATTCACGTCATCAGTGTGATCTATTGCCTCAGAAAACATTTATTATGAACTCTTTACTTGCATTTTAAAAGGAATGTGGAGTTCACAGAAATTTTTCTTTGATTTCAAGTGCTAGAACATTTTACATTTTATCATGATTGCCTAGTCAAGGCATGAAAACAAAGACAGCTCCAAGTGCCACTTCACGAGGGGGTGCCGGAAATCAATGTGTCGTATTTTTTTTCCTTTTTAATTTTATTTTCAGTATTATTTTTCAGTATTATTATTCAGTTATAATATTATAATACTATTAATAATAATTATAATAATTATTAATAATAATTATAATAATTATTAATAATAATTATAATAACATATTATAATTATTATAATAACATATTATAATTATTATAATAAATATACAGCAATTATTATAATAACATATTACCTTATTATAATACCTCTATATTATAATTAATTTTTACCTAATTTTTAATTTAATTTTTAATTTAATTTTTTAATTTAATTTTTTAATTTATTATAATATTTTATTTATAATAATATAATATATATTATTCAATAACAATTGATTAAATACCAAGGCAACTAGTTCCACTCCGCTTAAAGGCGCCTGATCAGGAATAGCGCTGTTTTGGGATGTTAAATAACAATCCATTTTTTTATACAATACAATTGCACAAAGCATTTCACGCCACTCCTTTTCCCTAGACTTTCAGAAATAGAGGGCTGACCCCTTTAAAACCCTTCTCAATTTCTAAATGCGGCTGTTAAAAGCTTGTAAAATTGTTAACGCTCCGAAATCGTTTTGAGGAAAAGGCAGCCTCCCAACTGTTAGCCATGCTCACCGCTGAAAAAGTTATAGGATACATCGTTAAAAGCGACGGAAAACTGACACTTTTCACACTCCGGGGCCAAAAGTAAATTTCGACCATACTTGGAAAATGAAATAGGACAGTGGTCGACATCAAATTACTTTAGAGATTTTGTTTTTATTGCTTTTATCCTCCATATAAAATTTAGATTTAACAGATAGTGTGGTCTTAGATCTTGACGTGGTTAGGTCTGACTCATATGCGGTGTTTTGGGCCTAAAGAAAGCGGCGTATGCCATTTCCTACTTAAAATAATTTGTAAACTGAAATTCGCCATTCCGTTACAGCATTAATTGTCTGAAGCTAACCTAAATGACTTCCTCTTACTTTTATAGTGTATTAGATTGTTTGTATATTTGTTTGGATTTTTTATGGCGCAAGAGCATCTGGGCTATACTGCGCCAAGCATATGTGTATTAGTAATGTTGGATAATAAAATGAAAATATTACAAGAGCTAAATATATCCCTTGAAAAATGCTATGGTCAACGATATGATGTGGCTAACGTTATGAGTGGGAATTTACGATGGTGTACAGTGACGCATTAAAAGGACCCAGTCAAATTCAGAGTACATTATGCAAGTCACAAATAGTATGCAAAACTTTTTTTTTTTTTTTTTACGGGATAATATGTGTGCTGTCGTCATTAGTGCACTAGGATATTTAAAGTTGAGCATATGTAGCTGTGTATTTATTTCCCCGCATAATAGAATACCCTGCTTAATCGAATACTGTTTCTGGAACAGTCAATATTCGTTTAAGCGATGCCGACTGTATATAAAGTAAAACATTTGTTTACTTACTAAAAAATTAGGAAGGGGGCGCCAAAATATTGTTTCCCCCAGTATCATATTTACTCTCGCACTGGCTCTGGCTTTAATTGAAAAGACATACTTGGTCCCCTGATTTTTTTTTAATTTTCGAATTCTGATTCTTTTTTTTTTCTTAGAATTTTCTATTTCTATCAACATTTCGTTTAAAAAGTCTCGACATTCTTTACTCGTTGATTCCGTGGTCCGTGGAAGTTTTGTTCGCTAAAAACTATTAAAGTACATTGCACATTACATTGCACTTTGCCATTGTACCAAACAAATTCATTTTTTCCTTGCTCTGTTCGAAAACTCGCTAAATGCGGACTCATTATAAGTGTATCCTGTGCCATTTTATAACGTGGCGCCATCTATTGGTTTGTTTTGTAATATAATACATGAGTGAAATTAATATGATCCAAAAATTTTAATTTTTAAATTTCCAGGGGAAGCAGTGGCGGATTTATAAAATTGCCGCCCTTAGGCACAGCCTGTACTGCCGCCCCCTCCCTCCTTTACTAAGAAAGGAATATTTGTTAAAAAAGAAACGCATATCATACTCTTAACATTTGATATGTAAAGCAGATATTTCATATAATTATTCAAATTAATAAGATACAACTCGACATTATTGCTACTACAGTCTCCGACTTTGTGAATTCGAGACACTTTTTGAATCCGCAATAATTTTAATATGAATTCCTGGAATCAGGGCCGGCCTTAGCTTATGCGGGCCCCGACGCCAAACATATTTCGGGGACCCATATATATATATACGAGTAAGAAAAAAAAAATAATGTATGACTACTAGATGGCACGAAATACTAGAGACGCAGCAAAAATATTTTTGGGGAAATTTTTAATATTACAAAAATTAAAAATTTGCGAACTAGGCTTCGCCGGGCATAGGACCCACTCTCCTCTGCTTAACCCTTTGACTCCTTACAGGACATGTGTGTCCCACTAAGATTTTTAAAATTCCTACTGGAAAGAAAAATATATGGAAGAAATATTTATTCTTATTTGGAAAAAATTAAAAAATTAAAATTAAAAATTAAAAAAAAAATAAAAATTGGGAATTTAAAATTTGGAATTTACAAAAATAAAAAATAAAAAATTTAAAATTCGTAGTCATGGTTATGGGCAGCCCCGCCCCTGAACGTCTGGATATTTCTTATTTCATAGTATTTAGGAAAAAAACACGTACGCATCCTTGTATGAATTTTTCCTCTATCAATTCAAGTTTTTCATTATTCAATCTTAATTATTCGTCAATTATTATTAGTATATATAAGTTAAGCCTCAGGGATTTAGTAAATGGGCTTCTGTGTAAATGCTCAGAGTGTAAAACTTTTACGGCCCTTTTTGTCTTTTCGATTCTGTAGTTTGTATTTGCAGGTGCTAAATAATCGCTCATGTCATCAGCTACAAACAAGGCAATAACAAATAGAAATATTTTCAACATTTCACGAGTTTAGAAAATTTATGTTTAAGCATTTGCTGCCCTGATATGCCGCCCCTAGCTCACTTGTGTTCCCACTCAAACCACCACTGCTGGGGCAGGGTTGCGTAGGGAAGAAGCGGCCCGTATGAGATGAAGAAGCTGTGAAGATAATTCACCAAAACATAATAATTTACGGTCCATATTCTCCAAGGAAATGGTTTTTACCTCATTCAATAAATGTGAAAGTAATTTACAGTAACCTTGGGTTTTGGTGAATTGGCATCACGCAACTTCCCTTAAATCTCGCCACGGGCCGCTACTGGCTTGTGGGGGTGTGGTGCGAGCTGGGCGGCCGCCCAGGGCCGCTAAAAAAATGCAGTGCCAGCACCAAGAAATAAGTTTTTAGCGGCCTTTATATACCTTCCCAGAGTATTTCATCAATTGACCTTTTGTGTGTGACGTTATATTTCCCATGACGTTGATGAAACTTCTAAATGGTGGTCAAAATAAATATACACGTTATTAGTCAAATGCGTTAGCATCAGTAGATATGCATATGATCATGCTTATTGTGGCGGTCTTATAGCCACTACAGAGACCGCCTGTTTCCGACAAAAAAGAACTTATTGCAAAGTTCTGAGAAGTAGAAATTTATAATTACAGTGTACCGGATTTTATTCGTATTTATAATGCAGAGGTAGAGCTAAATAAAACACTTCCATTTATCCACAACATCGAAGTTAAGCAAGAAATTTCAAGTAATTTATATATCTCTAACTAACTTTGTTTAGAAATGTCTATTTTAAATTTAAGTTCATTATCTTTTCTTTACATTTGGCGCTTGGACTAGCGAAGAACTTTATTTTGCAATGCTAAACCGCGGTAAGGTGTTTTTTGTTCTGTTTTTTTTTTCATTGGCTTACGTTAAAACATTTTCGAGCCGTTAAAATCTGTTTCGCCCAGGGCCCCACGACAAAAAAAAATGGGGAAAAAAATTCCCTACGACCCCTATATATCTGCTTTCTCTTCTTACATCAACTATCTAACCCCTGTTAGGGTGTATTCTCTGTATAACACCAGATGCAGCGACCTGTCGAGCCCCACCAGAGGGCGCCACTTAGCCTACGTGTTTTTTAGCCATTACTTCTTCTTGTATCTATATTCTTTGCGCTAACGCTGTAATCACGCTCTTGCCCAGGGGGCACAATTATTAGCGTGCGCAGAAAGTTCAACCAGGAGTGGGGGGTTACAGAGCTACAACTTCATATATGCACATGTATATATATATATATACAAAATTGCATCGTAATGAATAAGGTATACACATGACTCCATCTTTAATTGTAACTCTCCTCTTGCGGACGCCGTACACACGTCCCCATTATAACTCTCTGAGTACGCCAGTCTCCATAATGCTATAATATTTTATATAACTTGCTATCAGGATGCCTTGAAGGTGGACATTATATCAAAAGTACATTCAATCAATTTATTTGATATAGCCTTCTGTTATTTGAACTGAACAGTTTTGAAATTGTAAGATTAATAAGATTTTAAGCATATCAAGCAACTTCTTATTACATTAGAGTGAGACAGAAAATATTTTCGAAGCGCAAAACTTGAAAGCTTATGCAGACCTATTCCTAAAAACCTACAATGAGTGGAAATTTGTTATTATGGGGGAAATAGGGTGCCTTGATTTTACCAAGGTAAGATCAAGCCACTCTACGGGGAAGGAAGTTGGGGCGCACCTTGAATGCCCCTGGAACCGCCTTTGCACTTTAGTGACACCTTCGTCCTGCCTACTTGGTTGCTCCGTCCTCTCCTAAAATTTTCAGGGTCGTCTTTTCTATTTTGCCTTTTCATTTCGCGATTTGGCAACAAAATTGAAGATAGTGGAGGACTGGTAGCAATTTGACAGCACTTGTTAAGAGGTTAGCGATAACGTTTGGGAAACTAAAGTTAATTGTACTAATGATCTCTAATAATCTCCTCTCGCAATTGTTACAACTTTTCTCTACCTTTTCTGCATAAATCCCTGCTAAATGCTAATCAAACTAAGAAAAATAACCCCAAAATATCGATGCTAAACTAAACTAGTGAGCATGCGCAGAAACAAGAGTGAAGGGATAAAACGCTAGTGTTCAAAAACCGAGAATGATTTACTCACTCACTCACTCTTTCTTTCTTTCTTTCTTTCTTTCTTTCTTTCTTTCTTTCTTTAATCCCTGTGTGGACGGGGGGCCTTCACAAAAGATCTCCACATACCTCGAATATCATTCCCTTTGTCTAACCCCATGTTTTGTACACTCTCTCAATTTTGTTTCTTACAATTCTCCTCCATGTGTTCTTAGTATATTTCTCTTTCGCTTTCTTTATGGGTTCCAATCTAGGGATTGTCTGCAAACATTTTGCGATTTCTTCCTGATCTTATGCCCTAGTCAGCTATATTTTCTTTGTTTTATTATTTATGACCCAGAATTTTTTCCGCCCATATTCCAAAACGCTCACCCTCCTCTCTCTCTTTTCTCCCTTCTCTCTTTTCAATCTCTCGTTTTTCTCCATTCTCTCTTCTTTCTTTTCAATCTCTCTCTTTTCTCCATTCTCTATTTTCTCCACTCTTTCTTTTCTCCACTCTCACTTTTCTCAATTCTCTCTTTTCTCCACTCTCCTTTTCTACATTCTTTCTTCTTCCTTTTTAATCTCTCTTTTCTCCATCCTCTCTCTTTTCTCCATTCTCTCTTCTTTCCTTTCAATCTCTTTTCTCCATCCTCTCTCTTTTCTCCATTCTCTCTTCTTTCTTTTCAATCACTCTCTCTCTTTTCTCCATTCTCTCTTCTTCCTTTTTAATATCTCTCTTTTCTAAATTCTCTCTTCTTTTCAATTTCTCTCTCTTTTCTCCATTCTCTTTTCTTTCTTTTCTCCATTCTCTCTTCGTTCTTTTCAATCTCTCTCTCTCTCTCGCGTACATTCGTTTTTGTTCTCTTTACTAACGTAAAAATGTTCAATGTTGTACGGAGACATCAATTTACAAAAGCTTGAATTTAATTTGTTATCGCTTCGGTAATTTCTATCTTTGACATGCATAAAACAGCACTAACGTTATCATACGTTAATATACCCACTATACATTACTTTCAAAATTTTTAATGTAGTATTTTGTTCCATTCACTGTAAAGTGTTAAAAGTTAAAAAGATTAACTTGCTTACTAGCATCCTGCATCCATCTATACTTGTAATAATTTTGCAAAAGAATGTCGCGAAAAAACTTTCGTGCGTGTTTTCCCACAATGTCTCTCATAGCATTGGAGTGAAACGTTGTTCATTACGCAATTTATAAAATATGTTAAACGTTCCTAACACGCTAAAGCATGTCATGAGACTTAGGTCGAACTGCCATTACTCTCACCTTGAAAGCATTTCTAAAACATGAAAGCCAGGTTAGGAAACAAGGAAGGTCTCTTAAAAAAATTAAGCTTCGTGTTCGTTGTACTAAATTTAAAAGATTTTTACCAGAAGTGCATGGATATCGTTAAACTGCTTTTCTTGGAATCGAAACCTTGGGCATTTTCATTGCTCAATGAAGTATCAGCAGTAAAGAATAAATAAATGTTGCAAGTTACCACAGTATCTTCTAAAAAAATCTATTATTCGTGACACTTCCCATTACCTGTAGCATGCGTAAAACAATTACATGGTTCTGTTACGAAGAGTGAATTTCGATTTTCTGAGTTCCAATGCAAAAAAAAACCCATTGTTTTAATGGAAATAGCGCTGAATTTCTCTTTCTGTGGCTTGTAATGCAGGCATTATCATTATTATATTCACTGACGTACACAGGGGACGTTGATGGGGTAATATCCTCCCAGTGGAGTAAGCATAAAGTTCATAAGAGGGGGTTATAGACTTAATGGGAGGGGTTACGGAGCTGCAACTGACATATTTCTATGTTAAATACAGAAAATTTCATTACGATGGGGGGGGTTACAACCCCAAACCATCTTGTCTACGCCTCTGTGTCCCCCCCCCCATTACGAATATGAATGCACATAGTTGTAGTTTTGCACCCCTACGAACTTTCTGTGAACTTTAGTAACTATATTCAATCATTATCTATCCACTGTTAAACGAAGGTATCTCCAAATGACTTTCAAGAATGTCTATTTCCAGCAATTCTTTTCCGCATTATTCGAACCTATTTTCTTACTTATTCACCTATCTAGTTTAAGGACGTGTTCTAAGTCTTTTGTGGTCCTTTAGAATACAGTTGAGAATTTCAGTTGTCCATCGTAAGCAGTTCTTCTTCTTGAGATAGGCCTAACTCATCGCCATTTTAGCTTTTTTACTTTAACAATGACACAGTGGTGATTCTAGTATCATCTTCTATATCTATATATAGAATATTATATAGTATCTTCTTCTATGTCTATACATAGAATAGTATATAGTGCCTTCTACTATATATAGAATAGTGTATAATATCTTCTTCTATATCTATATATAGAATAGTATATAGTATCTTCTTCTATATCTGAGGTTCAGTAATAATCTAATCGTAAGAGTTGACAATGCATTTAACTGGTTAAAAATTTCTTAATTATTTAGGTTCACGTAACTTGATAAAAATATGGACATATAGGGCTGTGAGGAATGTATGTTTTACTATGTGATTTTATAAAGGAAAGTTCTGTTAGGGTTGAAACTAAACTGGTTTCCATAAATTAAGGGAAAATCACAAAATCAGTAATAACTCATTCAAAAATATAACAATCGAATATAGAAAAGAATTTTTACAAAAAAAAATTTGGGTTCCACAAATTCCTGCCTATGTGTATGGGCGCTACAGCGATGTCCGTGCACATAGACAGGATGATAAAATCCGGTTATATTTGGGGGACCATGGCCCCCCCCATCCTAAACCTAGAACAGCCACTACAATGAGGTCATCTACCATTGTTTGCTCGTCGCACAAATAATATTTCGTTTTTAACTACTCCTAATTATTCTATTAAACATTCATTTCTCCACACTTCTTTGAGTTATTTGCAATTTCTATTTTGCTGTTTTCGTTCAACTGCATCTCTCTGATTCATGAGAAAAATTTGATAGTTCACACTGATCGAGAACTTTCTTTTTAGATGCGAAAGCGATTCCAAGCTTAAACTGCTTCTCCCAAATGGATCCAGTTCAGTTTAACATATCTGTGGAGTTCGTTCTTTCCTTTCATTCACCAACTTAAACGTATTAATTGGTAACTTCTAGTTTAGTGTCTTCAACTTGTAATTTTGCTTTCGATACGAAATAGTTGAATATATTGAATGTAATGAATTTAGTGCGTAGTCTCTTCAAAATATATTAAATTAGTTGATTTTGGTTTTTGTGGATTCATCTTGAGTCTAACAATTTTATTTGTACACAGTTGAGACTTTTTGCACTGTGTTTTAGAATTCTGAAGATTGCAATGAAAAAATAACGATGTCATAAACATAACATAATCCAATTTTTTCACTCCTTCGCTATTCCCATTTATCAACTGTAAGGTCTCCTGTAAGGCTAAGGTGAAAGGTTTTGTAGATAAACGTGTTGAATAGCGCCCTGTTTTATTCCTTTACCAATTTTAATTTACATATAAAACGTAAAACACTGATAAAATGGCAAATGAAGACAACCCAAGCTTTCGGACGCGTCAGCAGCAGTCCTTCATCAGGAGTATCATATTTCTGTCAATTTTAACATCTTTGGTATCCTTGTAAATGAATGGAAAATTAGAACTTATATACACGGTTCTATACAAACATTTAATCATAACGTATCTTCCATGTTTACTGATTTCAAGAAATTGGCGACTACAGATATTTCGGTAGAACTGAGAGCTTTCTCGTAGTCAAAAAGTACCACACATAATGGAAATTTATATTCATTTTTTATTGCAATGAGTTCTTTTAATACTTGAATATTTTTCACTGTACTACTTGCTTGGTTAAGTAAGTACTGTAATACTTGAATATTGTCCACTTCGAAATCCGGTGTTTTTCCTTTGTTGAGCCATATCTACTTCTTTCTGAAAGCGGGTGTTAACTCGCATAGTGTACATAGTTAAATGAAAACATGCTAATGCGCACAGCATCAACGCTCTAGAAGATTTTGTTTCAAGCATGTCTTGTCTTTCCCACACAAGATATGCCTCTATGTCTTGTCTTCCCCACATAAGACATAGAGATATGTCTTGGTGGTGGGGGGGGGGTAACGATTGAATGGAAATATTAAACTATTACGACATTTTCTATTATTTCAGAAAACATCTTTGTAGGCTAGAGCAATTGAAGATTTCGTTTCGTGTTTTCGAACACGTACAGGCTGCTTTCTCTGTTACTGTTTCCACAACAGACAACGGTGAGAGAACTAAAGGAAAATACCCTTTCAAGATAGATTTTATAATATTAATCTATTCCTTAAGGCCAACAGTGACGAGACCATCACCCCTATATATATATATATATCATATTCAACCATTATCTATCCACTGCTGGATGAAGGTCTCTCCAAATGCTTTCCACACAAGTCTATCCTGAGCAATTCGCTTCCACGTCACCCCAACCTGTTTTCTTATTTCATCCACCCATCTAGTTTGAGGACGTTTTCTAGGTCTTCGGTGGTCTCTTGGAATCCAGTTCAGAATTTCTGTTGTCCATCGTTGATCAGTTCTTCTTGCAATATGCCCAGCCCATCGCCATTTCAGCCCTTTTACTTTAACAATGATGTCCTCTACTCTAGTTTGCTCTCTCACCCAAGTGTTTCTTTTTCGATCTCTCCTAGTTATTCCAAGCATGCACCTCTCCATGCTCCTTTGCGTTGTCTGTAACTTTCGTATTGCTCCAACTGTTAGACTCCATGTCTCTGATATATATATGTGTGTGTGCTAAACACTAGTATAGTTAAAATTTAAATGATCTCAAACACAGTTATATAAATTAATACGTCAGTTTACAATTGTTTCGGCAGAGGAACGTCCCGCTTTCATCAGAAAATCTTTTCAGATTGAGTTATTGCCACTGAATTAAAACTAAATAGCGTCTCGAAACCTAATCCTGCGACGCCATCTATCGCGAAGAAATTGCAGCATGCCGAATTTGTATGGAGCTGCAGAAAAGATGGTTATAACATTGGATATCACGGCCACTGACGTACACAGCGGGGGTTGATGTGGGTCATAACCCCCCCATTGCAATGGTGTTTCGTACGAATACATATGGATATGTGGAGTTGTAGATCGGTACCCTCCCTTATGTGTTTTCCGGATACGTTAATGGTCGCAACAGGTGTAATTATCACTCGTTTCACTCCTTAAATTAAATTTTTTTTCACTTCCTTTCAGGTGTTCGACTCATCAGGTAAAGAATTGGAAAATCGAAGTATTGTGCAAAAGGATGAGAGCGCTTTGCCAAGAGTATCTTTCACGATAACCCCACCTAAGATAGGCTTATACAAGATGCTGATCTTTGGATTGCCGAAGCCGAAGGAAAAGGGTAAATGGCGATTACCACTTCTAGCCTCGTTCCTCATCGATTGTAAGCTGTCTAAAAATCCATCGGACGACGATCCCTACACCGCTCAAAAGAAGGAGAGGAAGAAGAGGATGAAAATATGCACGGTCAGATGAAGGGGTAACTAGCGAACACTCTTTAAACGGTCACCTCTTGAACAAAACCCACTTACAGAGTGCAAGTTACTTATAAGCGCCATTATTACATCAGTATTGAAGATTGCGTTGAACTGGACATACTCTGATGAACAAATTGACAGAGACTGTGTTGATTTCTGTCACCGTGTCTATTTCTATCGGTAATGGGACAGAATCTCGCGGACAAAATCTGGCAATTGATATATCGCGTGGACAAAATATCGAACTGAAAAAATAATAGATAATTTTTTAAATTAATTTTTTTATTTAACAGCAATAATTAATAGTAATAGTTGTCATTACATGTTATTGTTTAGAGCTAAAGATAGTACATTTGAATTACACCCATAAAATAGAAAACATATTAAACTTACAGCTGTAAATTGCGGGCAATACAGAGATAATCTTGTATTGGTGGATTAACAAAATCTTCAATAATAGTAGAAGTTCAGGGGGTTGAGCGGGGGTACGTAATATATAACAGGACCCACTTACAAAGAGTCCGCATTTAGCGAGTTTCTGGATATAGCGAGGAAAATATGGATTTTGTTTGGTATACGTAATACAATTTAACCGCTTTTAGCGAAAAAGTTTTAAACCCCGGATTTAACGAGCATTTAAAAAAATAAAATAGGAAATCAAACTTTTTGTAAAAATTCCGTCGTTATATGAGGGTGGTCGTTATAAAAGACGCTCGTTATAACCGATTTCCAACGCCTTTTTATGGCTTTGGGAGGGGAATTTCTGTAATTGCCTCCTAGATGCGCCACTAATAATAGTCATGCAAATAACTTAACTAAAGGTTGGCATCCTTATTTTAGCGCTTTAATTTTGGCGCCGTCTAACATCATGCATTTTTTTTAGAACTTTTTAGAGTTTTTAAAAAAGGGACAATCATTGAACGAAAATAAAATGGAAAATCCATCGCTGGGAAAGAAAGACCTAGACAAATACAAAAATATCGAAATACTGTTAACAGAATAAT
Source organism: Dysdera silvatica (assembly GCA_006491805.2). Lineage (NCBI taxonomy): Eukaryota > Metazoa > Arthropoda > Arachnida > Araneae > Dysderidae > Dysdera > Dysdera silvatica. The sequence goes on from QLNU02015270.1 coordinate 79,959,348, forward strand.
GGTTCTTGTTGAAAACTATGCTTATCTACAAATACAATATTAAATTTATGGTATTGCCTCCAATTTACAGTTGAAAATTGAAAACGTTTTCATTTTTCTTTTCTTGTATCATTTAAATGCAATTTTCTTTAATGTAAACGATATCATGTAATGAGAGCTATTTTAAATTAAAATTTATTGTCAAATAAAAATCTTAAGAAATGAAAAAAATGTGTATTATTTTGTCCACGCGATATTTTGTCCGGCGAGATTTTGACCCCAAACCATTTTTATCACCGTGTCTATTTTTGCAATCGACTATCATTGAAACTGCAGGATTTGCAACTAATCGGCAATAATATCGATATTACCATAAATCAATATAGCTGATAGAACTGATTTTCATCAATATGGATATTACAAAAATTTAATTAAAATTTTTAAAAAAATATATACTTTAAAAAACCAACTGGGCATATTATATAAGGCAATAAATTAATTGTAGCTCGTACACGCATAACATCTATGCCATAGGCGTACGCAGAAAGTACATAAGGGTTATAAGCTAAATGGCGGGGTTACAGAGCTACAACTCACATATTCCTATGTTAAATATACAAAATTTCATTGCAATGGGGGTTACAACCCCATGAACACCCCCCCCCGCATACGCCAGTGATGTGTGCACTTATTGTTATCTTACCGTACTACATTACCCGTTCTTAAATGGAGAAAACATATATGTTCTGTTGAGAAGGCGATTTTAAATGTATTGAAAATAATGTAATTTATCTAATTATTTATTACAATTTATAATTATTATAACATTTATATTAATACATGAATAAGGGTATATTTTCCAATACAAATAATGGCTTTAAGATATTACTTTGACATCCGATTTTGTGAATATTTATATTATATAATAGCTATTAACATATTTACTTACTCTTGAAAGGATTATGTTAAGGTTAGCTGTACAAAATTTTATTCACCACGGTCGGGTACAGCTTTCAGATACCTTGCAGACATTCTGTTTTTTCTGTATTTCTATAAAATAGAATACAGTGGAACCTGGTAAAGTGATCACCTTGGCAAAGTGACCACTTTGTATAAGAGAGAACTGACAGAGACTTAGTCATGCCTATGCCAAAATCTCTCGTTTATAGTGACCATTGCAGTCCAGTCCCAAAGGTGGTCACTTTAGGCGGGTTCTACCGTATTTGTAAAACGCCGCATTTAGTGTGAAACGCCGCATTTAGTGTGAAACGCTGATTTAGACACACGTGACTGTCCTCTAAGTCAACGTCAGCAGAAGTTTTACATGAGAAGTGAGACAATGTTCTAGCAAGACCTGCTATCAGAGTCTCTAACTTTAAGAAAATATTAGGGAAGCCCTAAAAATAGAAAAATAAAATAGAAGATATATAGAAGAAGAGAGAGTATACACAATCAAGCGAGTCAACCAAAAGCAGAAAAGATATAAAAAACAACAATTAATGTATTTTCTGCGCTTATATGCCTTTCATCATCGACTATATTCTGTACTTTTTTATTTATTATCCATCAGCTTT
>QLNU02015270.1:79961000-79994035 GCA_006491805.2 Dysdera silvatica
ACTTCCGTCACCACAATTTGTGGAAAATATACATGGTAGTGTTTTATTTACATACGTATCAACACATGCGCAATTTATGGCATTCATCGAACATAAATACACAGCGACACATCATCCACGAAAACGCAACCCACAAATCTGTTCACATTTAAAGAAAGTCACTCGCTAGCGCATTCTTGAAAATAGCTGAAACGCGAAAAAAAACAAAAACAACTAAGACACGGTGGACTTGCGACCAAAATTGCAGCAAATCACAGTTTTCGAAAAAGAATTCAAGCAGTTCTCACTGCACAATTACACATGCGATACTCTTTCGGAATCTTGAATCGTGTCTAGACGAAGATAACCCGAGATTCTCTTCGACCTTTGCGATTTGACGTATGGACTTAGTACAGCCTGGAGGGGAAAAAAAAAAATCAATGAAAATTATTTTAAAAATTTAACAGTACTATCAAAAAAATGAATTTAAAAAAAGATTTTATTTTCCTCTGCGTAATTTTATCTTCATATGCAGTCTAGTTAGCACTCAAGGATTTTAGGAACGATTTTTTTTTTTTTCATTTCGTCCAAGCCATGAATTTTTGTAAATTGTGGTGCAACAGCTCGCAGAGAAATGAATTTTCGGAAACCTGGTGAGATACGATTCCGCATCACTTGGTTTCCGGGCAAGTGCTCTAACCATTAAATTGCGGGTGACCAATCATTCCCCCTTCCTGCGAGTGTATTTAAAGCTTTATTACTATGAACCGGTTATTCTAGGAAAATGAACAGTACGGTGGCTGCGATTTTGACGTCATATGCTTAAATGGGGCAATGTAAACCTAAATTGCAAAATAAAATTCCATATGCTCAAAATTTTATGAAAAGAAATTTACACCACTGTCGTTTTCAACGCCTCATATTATACTATATTAAAGTTGCACATTTCTTTTCATAAATAAAACGTCACAAAAGTGACATTTTTGTGTTAAGTCCATAGAAGTATCCTCTGGGGTTGCCTTGTTGCTTGCAACACTAGTATATGACCATAGTGTAATAAGTTGTTGCAGGATAGCACCACGTTACTATTGGCCAACACGAAACTGGATGGACGCAAATCCTTTCTTATCTCATTTTAAGCAAAAGGAGACTTGTACCATTTTTGTCTTAGAGGCTTCATGTAGAAAAAGAAAAAAAATTCTAAGGAACATAATAGAAAATATGGAATGATCTCATAATACAAAATAAATACTTATTTTTACGTTACATCTGGGTTTTCTGGAAATGCTACTACGTTATAATCGAGGCAAAGTAACATTAAAAACTCGCAACAGGACAAGGATTTTAACGTGTACGGGTTACCACTGAAATAATAAAACCTTTCTATAACAATATTATACGGACCGAGAAATATTATCTTTGTAGAGGGAGTCATTGTTATAGGGAGGGTTCATTACTCAGTAAAACTTCTCCGCCACACTATTATACGGATCAAGAAAAATTATCGTTGTAGAGGGGTTTATCGTTATATCGGATATCGTTGTAGAGGAATGTATCGTTATATCGGATATCGTTGTAGAGGGATGTATCGTTATATCGGAGTAGAGGAATGTATCGTTATATCGGATATCGTTGTAGAGGAATGTATCGTTATATCTGATATCGTTGTAGGGAGGTTTTACTGTAGAAGTTTTTATAATCAAATTTATCTGTATTTGCAAAGACTGTTTTAAAATTCAAAGAATGGTTTGGAAGAATTTTATAATTTTATGGCGCAAGAACAACCAAGGTCACGTGGCGACAGAACCAGGGGGGGGGAGGGATTCCGAAAATATTTTCGGGGGAAAGTAAAGCTTTAAAATCAATGTCAACATTCCAGGAGACCTGTAATAAATGCAAATTCATTACTCTCGGCTGGTCTGCAGATTGCAAAGATCGCCCTTAGGATGGCCTGAAGACGTTCTGAACATCCTCAGGACGTCCCCAAGACCACCTCTGCTATCTGGGGTGTCAAAGAAGCAAAAACTTTAGCACAATCTGTCATGTTTTTATAATTACATAAATATATGATATACATCACGTAATAATGAAGAAAATCAAAAAGAAAATATAATATTCACATAAGATTGTAAGCAATTATTCCCCTACTCAATGCTAACACAACTGCCAAATAATGGTCAGCACACAAAGTCACCGGGGCAAGTTTTTGTGATTTTTCATGGCAAATTTATTGTAGTTAATAAATTCGACACCCATGGTTTGAACACAAATTAAAACATTTTGGTTTAGGAGAAAAAGAGACATCGGCCCCCAACCTAGGGTCCCACCGTTGAGTTCACTCTAGTTCGACTCTATAGGCCGGGGACAATGTCCCCCCCCCCTCCTCTCCTAAATCAAAACGATTTGGTACACCCAGGGGCGGACTGGGCCCCCCGGCCGGTTCGCCCTTTGAGAGAACCCAGTCCGCCCCTTGGGTGCACCTGCAACAAGAACCCTAGATAGAATTAAAACGGGCGTTGCACCGAAATCTGAAATTACGACTCTCCCAGTAACCTATTTCTGCAATTTCAAAACCCAAGTTTAGGTGCTTTGTTAACCTAATGTTCAACACATCTTTTGTTTTCGGAAAATTCAACAGAAGTAACATTTTCAAGGAAAATGGACTCCAAGACAAAATTTTGTTGCCTCTATACATTTCCAGAATCCAAAATTGTGTTTTATAGCACAAAAAGAGATGAAACCAGGTTGCCCAAGGATTAACAGCTTTCTGAGGTATCCGGTCCATTTTCGTGCTTAGTGAATGAAAACCCTGGGCTTTTAATCAGCAGAGAAAAACTTGGCAAGCATAAACCATTTGCTGGTATCAAACTATAATTAATCCCATAGCATTCAAATGCGTTGACACTAAGTCACTGTAAAACAGACGTGCAGCTAGTACTGATTGATCTGTGTTTATTAAAAATATCTGCTGTACAAGATGTTAATCTACTTTACAAGATGCTGATCTACTTTACAAGATGCTGATCTACTTTACAAGATGTTGATCTACTTTACAAGATGTTGATCTACTTTACAAGATGTTGATCTAGATGTTGATCTACTTTACAAGATGTGATCTACTTTACAAGATGCTGATCTACTTTACAAGATGCTTGATCTACTTTACAAGATGTGATCTGATCTACTTTACAAGATGTTGATCTACTTTACAAGATGTTGATCTACTTTACAAGATGTTGATCTACTTTACAAGATGTTGATCTACTTTACAAGATGTTGATCTACTTTACAAGAAGGTAGTAATAAGATACAGTGGTTCCAGAATATACTTACTTGGTGAGTGAGTCTAGTATCCTTAAACTTGTGCTTCTTGTAATACAGAACGATCGACTCCAAGTATGGAAAGGGAAAATCGTTAAAGTAGAAAAGATCGTTTAACTTTACAATCGAGTAATGGGATACTGATCCTTGCTGTGTCCTAAAAGCAGAAAGATAAATTACAAGAAGCGGATTACAGATATATCGATTTAATGTTTTGAAGAAAATATATATCGTCCGGTAGCTCCTTTTTATCCTCTAATATTCAACCTAACCGTGACCATCAATAAAGCTTCTCTCAATCAATTACCACCACCGCACACGATGCTTGCCAAGTTGGACTCGTAAATCACGCTTATATATATATATAAGACATTTTATAAAGATTAAAACGGCAGCTAAAATTAATTTTATGTAATATATTATAATGATCATACCCATCAAATGTATGAATTAATGGTCTTTTCGGGTCAGTATCCAAATTCATGCCCACTCATGAGCGTCCTCCTACTCATCACTCTCGTTGCCCAAGGTTGTCTTTTTTTGGGGGGGGGGGGTAATTCCTTTTCACTCGTTCTTTTAAATATTTTTTTTTTCCCATTTTACGCGGTAATCGTTAGATTCTTATATTGGTAATATGAATATTGTTGATATGATAATATTGTTCAGAAGACTTGGCATGTAAACCTTTCCTAGTATTGATCATTTTCCCCATATTTTGCATTTGACAGGACTTCCATTTTGAGACCCAAATTGGGATTTTTTTGTTAATTACAATGCCCACTTTTTCCTGTTGACCATTTGGCTCTACGTGGCCCAATATAAAATATTTATGCCAAAAATAGTGTCTTTAAACTTGATCGTATCTCTAGTGTCCATCGGCGCCGATGGCATAAAAATATTGGGGTGACAATAAGCCTTAAAAGGCATTTTGTTTGAAATTGAAGGGGGATATGGAACCCTAATGCCAACATTTGGGGGGGACGTGTCCCCTGTCCCCCCGCTAACGGCGCCCGTGCTAGTGTCAGGAAGCCCAAGGCACGACAAGACAGCCCAAGACAAGAGTCCAATTGGGCCTCGAGGGAAAAATGAAGATATCGTAGAGCTCAAATTTGAAAGGATGCAATGGAAGATAGTCATGTCCTGTTAAATGTCTAATATGGCCACCAAAGTGGATTAAAAGATTTGGTAAGGGATTGGTAATCAGGGAGAACCACCACCTTTTCCTGTGTATTAGAAGTGTGGATTTTTGTAATAATTTTTCAATATAGGAACATTGAAAATGCATGTTTGTTTATTGTGCGTCCTACGATTGCGCAATGGAGCATCTAACAGCGAAAGATGACTTAAAACCTCTGAATGAGATATTCACAAGCAAACAAGCTCACTATGATTTGAATCAAACTCAGCGCATTCGATGTCGGCAATCATCACAATCACTGAATAACCGGAAATCTCCAAATTAAAAATAAATTTCAATTGTTTCATTATCCTCATAATTCATAGGTTTATATATTTTTATTTTTAGAATGTGTTAATCGCCAACTTTCAAATATAGTACATTCGGTTAAAACAGCGCACTTTGGCAATATTAATTATATATTAAATAATGCGATTAAGAATTATCACGCAGAATTTGAATTTTAACCCGAAAGCACCCCAATTGTGGAGTATTTCGCACCCCACAACTTACAATTTGTGAAAAGAACCGTCCGCCCTTGCTTCTGAAACTGGCCAAACTCTTTCCTGTTGCCTTAAAAGTCACAATCTTTCGGGGTAGGGTGACAAAGAGAAAATTCCACTTATTGTTCCCTGTAAAACTGGACGTTTTTAATAAAATAATGCTATATAATCAGATGGGGTGCCAAGCACCCCGCGCGCGTCCTCGTGTTCCTCTAATCGGCGCGCCATCTTGCGGGTTAAGATGGTCACCCAGATTGGAGCCCATACGATCATACAGCCGACGCATCGGCCGCCATTTTGTCGTACACCTTCCGGTTTCATAGCACAGCGTTTACCCTTGGAAAATTAATAGTTCATTTCCTTCTTCTTACAGGATCTGTTACAAATCTAAACATTCTGTGTTTATTCCTCCTGTGATTTGAACAACTTTGAACAGCGGCACATCCACCCATTTCACCCTATTTTATTGAAAATAACAAACATGTAAATCGCTAAAATTTCCACCTCAATGAGATCACATGATACGATGGCATCAAAATGCCCGATACGCCAGCTTCTATTTTTTTTTTAGGAGTCAACCTCGAGTATTTTATCTTGTTTTGTATTAGGCGGGGTCAGGTCACTCCAACTTCGGGTGATATCGGTAACTGCATTCCTCGAAAACTGCTTTTGTATAACTCGTCTTTTTTTCTCCGACTATTTCCAGTTTTCTGTTATTAAATTATAATAATTTAGCCATTTTGTTAAATAAAAATATCCCAATTACAAGTATTTTTTACATTCACACACGTATAGTTCATTCACAGAAAATTGTCCAATAGTACCGTTAGAAAATAGAGAAAGCCAACGTCACAGACGGCCTAGCCGATTCCAGCAGAGGGAAGGGTGTCATTTCAGAACTGTTTTTTAGTGAACGTTTGTCTGCGCCAAAAACCACTTCGGGAGGAAGGATTAACGTCTTCCACTCTGCTGTAATCGGCTAGGCCGTTTGTGACGTCAGCTCCCGTTATTTCTAACGGTACCATCGGTCTTCTTTTGGTGAATGGACTATAATCTCCCATTCTAGTAAGTCCCGGTGTTCTTGAAACGTCAATTTCAACAACTCGACTGCGTCATAAACTCGGCTATGACGTCATAACGTATATTACTGAACTTACAAATTTGAATTATAAAATCTGCACTTAAAATAACTTATTGAAAACATAACCAAAATACTACAAATCGTTATTTTTGGCGGGAAAGCTGTTTTTATAAACATTCCTATTCCTTTAAATAAAATAAAACACATTAACACAGTTAAAATAAATGCGATGGTTTATAGCTATTTCGGAAGCGCGTTTAGGCTTCCTTCTTCAGAACTCTGGTTACACTAATGTGGCACACGTGCTAGAAAGACTGTCGATGCCAAATTGCTAGTCCAGATGCTCTTGCGCCATAAAAAGCCAAACAAACAAATTGCTAGACTTTCTGGCACGTGGGCCACGTTAGTGTAACTAGGGTTCTGAAGAAGGAAGCCTAAACGCGCTTCCGAAATAGCTATAAACCATTATATTTATTTAAACTGTGTTAATGTGTTTTATTTTATTTTCCTGTTTTTATCCTGTTTTTAATTAATTATTTAGTTAAGCAATTATTACTTGAATGCCAAACATATTCGTTCCTTTTCAACTTCTTCATAAAGCAGATAAGTTCCAGGTCTTTGGTTGTCCTTTCCCAAGATCTCGTTTGCTTCATCCTTGGTCAATACCACAGGATCGATCCTAAAAAAAAAAGCGAAAAATTATTTTAAGTATTAAGGCTATTTATTAAATCTTATCTATAATACTACTAAAGCTTAACTCGCATCCTTTCGAAACTAAAATACGCTTAATACATCTCAGAATTCCATGGGATTTCGATAGCTAAACAACTACAAAGCTGTGAACTTAACCATCAAGACCTGACAAACACAGCACATAATTTGAATGTCCATACATTGTCTAGATCAATGTTCCTCAAACTTTAGTCACTCACAAACCACTTTAAGCATCCCTTTGTCTCTGACCACCAGAGGGGAGTTTATCCCCTCCCCATTAAAAAAATACTTTTCTTGAAATTAAGATTATCAATTATAATTAATAATATAAAGCCCTATTTAGCCACTGTCATACTGATTCCTCTCCCCAAAGAAAGACAAAACCAAAGTAATACTGAATGTATGTGATTTATTGGCAGGTTTATATACATATACATATAGGAGCCCCGGTATGAGAAATTTGTTCATCTCTTGAAATATAATTTGCAGTTAATTTTAACTCCTTTTTTTGGTAAAGTTTAAGCTTTTTTAGCTAAAAAAAAAGCACCAACTTTTGGCAAAAAATCTCTGACCATATGCTTAAAATATGGGTTGGTTGCCAAACCAATCTGAAACAAAATAAATTTTGGAGTAACGCTGTTTGATAAGAGAGTATGTTCCGATTTTATTTCGTCAAATATACAATGAAAATGACATTATTAATTTAATTAAATGATAAGAAGCAATATAGAAAAGCATGGGTGCATTCAGCTGTTTCAAACCTTTCACGAAACGCTGTAAGATCAAGTTTATGATAAGTAATATTTATGAGAAATTTCTTAAATCTCACACCGGCAATTTCTTTTTTTTTTTCTGAAATTTAGTGATGATACTGACGACCACTTGATAAGACGTCGCGGACAACACTTTAAGAAACACTGATCTAGATACAGTGCATTCATAATAATGTCTAAAGAGGGTCTACACTAGTAAACTTAAGGTCGAATCAGCACTACGTAAAATACGTTAAATATTAATATCAACGTTACAAAGCGTAGTCAACCCAACGTTAAAAATTACCCTCCACAACACTGGCCATAATATTTAATGTCCATAGTAATGGCCACTAAAATGACTATAGTAATGACTTGAAATGTCTATAACAATGAATATTGAAAGGTCTATAACCATGGCTATTAAAATATCTATAACAATAACTATTAAAATGTCTATGACAATGACAAAATATTTATAAGAATAAATATTAAAGGATATTAAAATGTCAATAATAATAATTATTAAAATGTATGACGATATATTATGCCTACTATTTCAAAATAATGCCGATACAATGTCTCAATATAGTACACATTATAATGTATATAAAATTATTTATATATTGCCTTCAATATTGTCAAAGGTGTTTTCGATAATTCCTTTAAAAATTAACTGACGTAATAGCCATAGTGTTTATGATACAATGTCTATAATGTTTTTAATAATACCCATAAAGAAATTTTTGAAATTGATGTGCTTAAATATGCAGGAATTTAATTGTTTTCATGCTTGATTTATTTAAATTTGAAGCTAGGCGGTTGAAAGAAGCCTACTCACATAAATATCACATGTGAAGGACATTTCGGAAACCCACGCGCTTTCGGAACCTACTCAAGAAAATACCCCACCAACCTACTCTTAAAGAAATGTCAACTCATAATGGAAAACCAGTTTTCTCTTTAGATAAATGTTTTCTCTAATTGTGCTACCCATATTTACTAATTTTTTTACTGCTTCAACGATAACTCAATAATTTGCAGATGGGTTTGTAAACAATGAACGTATTGTTAAAAAAATTAATTATATTAAATTTTTAAGGAAAACTTACGTCCCTAGATGGCGCTATGGGTTACCTGGGAGAAGGGAGCCTACCTGTGCCGGGGCCCACAGCTTAACGTATCTATCGACCAGCGATTAAAGTATACAGAATTAAGGCTAATAGGAATCGAATACAACCAGGCGACTAGAAGGCAGCTGTCATAACCATAGGCGTAGCCAAAAAGTTCGTAAGGCGGGGTTTAGGCAATAGCGGACGCAGACTCATTTTTGGGGGTGGGGGGTTAAGGACAGAATTTGCCATGGTCTTGGAATAACACCCTTCATTTATCATGAAAGTTGGAATTTTTTACAGTGAAAAAATATATTTTGGGGGTCATGACCCCTGTGACCTCCCCCCACCCCCGTGTCCGCCCTTGGGTTTAGGCTCAACAAGGAGGGGGTTACAGAGCTACAACTCATATATTCCTATGTTAAATATACAAAATTTCATTGCAATGGGGGGTTACAATCCCAGTCCTGGCTACGCCTATGGTCATAACCACTAGACCACCGAGGGCGCAACAATCATTCATAACCAGAATAGAACCCCGATTATCCGAACTTCACTTAAACGAAAATTCGTGGGTTATTTTTTTTTTTAGACACTCAATGTTTTCTGTAAAACATATATATATTTTATAGTGTACTCCGGCTTTAATAAAGAGAATAATAATATAATAATGATAATTTTATTTATTCTCTGCATATACATAGCACAGCTATGGGTGTACGCAGAAAATTCGTAAGGGAATTATAGGCTCAATGGGGGGTTACAGAGCTACAACTCACATATTCCTATGTTAAATATATTCATCGTAATCCTATATATCGTACTCCTACGTTAAATATATTCATCGTAAATTAATTTCATCGTAATGGGGGTTACAACCCCTATCAACACCCCCTGCGTACGCCAATGAGCACAGCATGAAGCTGTTTACCAATGGCGTTGCGTGACCATTTCGTTTGGGTATGCTATACATGTTACAAAATTAACGTTAATGTAAACAGTTGATTACATTGTTATCGATGTTTGAAAAGAGTAACGGTTCTAGGCTAGGGCCGGGGGGGGGGTCATGACCCCATAGAATTATGGATTTTATTTTTTAGTACGACGAACAAATTTAAAGGGCTCCACTGCACATTTAGAAGCGCGGGAATTTATGCCCCATTTTTGCCCGCAACAAGTATACTGTTCGAAAGGTTTAAATATGCACATCACACCAGAGCTCACCTTACTTGGTTCCATATAATTTTATTATTGAATGCTTTAATTTATCAATTAATACGATTTCAAATAAACCAACAGTTAAGTTTTTCGTACGGCGTTTATTTGAAAAACGCACAGAATTTGCATTTTGTGGTGCACTTAGGTTATTAAAGAAAGGTTGAATTACCTCGTTTGGTTGTTTATTTATACACAAGTTCCATTCTCTCTCTCTCTTTTTTTTTTAGAAAACGCGTTAGAACAGCATCACAAAACAGAGGTTTCCCTTTCAGTTCCAGCAGTAATCTCTTTTCAATTGCTGGTAAACTTAAGCCGCATAACCTTTCTTGTGTTTGCGTTCCCCCGATAACACGTATGAATTCCTTTCAAGGCCAAAAGAAAACAGTTTAATTGTAGCGGTTGGGCTTGGAAGTGACATGATAAGTTCTGCTAACTTATGAATTTCTTAAAATGTAACTTGAAGTTGATTTTCATTCATAAATTTTAAGTCATAAACAAGATTCACAGCAAAGTCATCAGAAATAAATAATACTTTATTTCGTTTTTAAACGAATATAATCAAAAATCTGGCTATAGAAATCCTTTAAGCTTTCTGAAATGTTATTGGGAAACATCTTCGCAAATTGACCATACTTTTATCTGCAAAGAAGTTGGAAAAGTTAGTTTCGAAAGCGAAGAGTTCCTTTCTTTCATCCCTAGAAACATGCAGTTGACTATTTACTGGTACAATCGAAAACTTGAGCTCTTCTCTTCAGACCCTTTCTGACTTTTAGGCCTCGGTTCAACATTTGCCAACTTTTTTTTTTTTAATACAGAAATCCAAATATCTTCAAATCCATGCTCCCTGCAATTTCTGAGCTACTCTGCAGTGTCTTGCACATTCTTATAACAATACAATATAATACTATAGGATGAAGTTTGTTTATATTATTCAAGACATCACTTTTTAAACTATTTTTTAACCTTTGTGCTGTCACACGTGCCTTGTATGCCTCTAAGTAGTTTTCTATAACGCGTGTTTTCATACTGCGATTTACAACTACAGGAACACTATTCGTAAAATGCAAACTTTTGGTAAATATTTGGTGCATAAACGTAAATAAATATGTAGTTTATCACTTCATTTATCATACAATATTTATCACTGCGCATCATTTTGATTTTTCTGTAAGTCCTGTTATTATTATATTCACTTAATTTATTAATCACATTATTTAATAATCATATAAATTTAATAAACACTTAGTTTAATTATTTTATTTCTAATCAATTTGTTGATCATTTTTAATGAAAATAGTTTACTATAACATGAATATTTTCAAGCCTTTTCCGCGCGCAACTAAATAACAGAACTAAGTAGGCCGGAGTTGGCTTAAATCCGGCCAACTGTTTTTCCTTCACATGTTACGTCGTAGCAAATTTTACAATGTATAAACATCTGTGTTGATATGTAATGTTAATATTCTCTTTGTATGGGATTCTTGCCAAAAATAAACGAGTTTCAGTTTCAACTTAACGGCAGAGAGGCAAAATTCAATCAAAACAACGCGAGTTCTACTTGAAGAATGATTCTCTTGAAGTATCGTCTACAGCCAATAAAAAGCCGTCATTATCAGGTGTTGGACGACCACCGCTCAACCTTGTCGCTCGTACTAAAATCGAAACACCAAAAAATTCAGCGCTAAAGCACCAATTGTGCATATGTTAAAGTATTGCAATAGTGTGCGGTAGGAAGTTTTCAGAATTATGCTATCAACGTGAATGTTATGCTGTTTTCGCATAGAAACGTCTTAATTATCATAAAGGGTTTTTTTTTCCAGGAATTTATCTGACCGTAAGAATGGAATAACCGTGTCTCAGGGCTATCCGTTAAAAGGAGATTTTTGTTTGTATGGCGTCTTCATAGCCATATTTGAGTTTTTACATATATGATCAGATCATGGCTGTTGTTAAATATTTTTAATACAAAAATATCAGTTTTTCCAGTATATGTGTATTTTGTAGAGTGTAAGTATGAAAAAGAGAAAACTCCAGACATTTTTTATGGCTGCTGGCGCCGAAGCGTGGCTAAAATCACAAAGGAAAAGCAATTAAAATATCAAAGTTTGTGAGGGGTTATATTTTCCCAAATCATATAATTTAGGGGGATGTGTTAACAGAGTTTACCCCGGAAAAAGTAACCTATCGATAGCCGACTAAAGACGATATCGGTTACGCAATCGCTCTTATATTGGCTAAAGGAAAGTGTCTAATTTGATTGGAGAATGAAGTTTGACTGACATGCAGAAGGAGAGAGAAAGGAATCTGGTGATAGCATCCGAGGTGGAGAGACGTCTCCCTTGGACGTGAGATTTAACATTTATTTCTTTTCGTGGCCTTCATGTCTCTATTTGAAGAATATTCGGAAGGGACGAAGTATTTCGATTCACATACCCGAAGTCACATATCGTATACAACATCTGAGTAGACACTGGTCATCGCCACATTCAAGCGCTAGTATTTCCGGCTGGAGAAAGTTAACAGCGAATTTCCTAAAGATGAAATCCTACCGGGAGACAGCATTGACCAGCATAGTTAACAACGCAGACGTAAACCACGTCATTTCCACTCTCTGGGCATCGACATTTGGTATAGCATCGTTCCAATCTGCATCAGCAGAAACCGAACTTTTGATGCACGACGAAAGCAACATCAGGTATACATAAACAACATTTCCACTCTTTGGGCATCAACCTTTGGTATAGCATCGTTCCAATCCACATCGGCAGAGAGAACCTTAATACACGGCGGAAACAACAGTAACCACTTGTTCACCATATGATCTCCGCATCATCAGCGACTTAACATTTCAGTACACAACGTGGGTAGCATAATTGAAAAGCAGCGTTATCCCGGCTGCATCATCTACAGATTCATTACCCACCGTCGCATAAACTGACGTCTTCACACAGCGATCTGGACTGACGTAATTCTGGCACTCCGACCGTTGTCAACAATACAGATGATGTCTGACGCAACAGACATGTAAGTCGTTCTCCATTTTTCTAATTAATATTAAGGGTGCACCAATCACAGGGTAAATTAACATTACTGCTAGGCAACGTTATAGAATCAGGTTTCTCCGTTGCACATGCTTGCAAGTGATTTTGCATATTGCAACCTTGTATTTTATATTGTGGTATTACTTCATAGTTATACTGCTTGTGCACAGATTGCTATCAAAAGGTAGCACTGATATACAACGGTGAGGTATTTTTTAATTGATATCATCTGGATATCTATGGACTATGGTAATGAATCTAAGGATATGCTATCTAAGGACTAATATATATGGATCATTGATAGTTGTAAAATGTCGTCATAGTTCAGATTCGGCTATTCCAGTATTTATGCAAACTGCTGAACATATTCAGAAATTTGTATATCATTGTTGTAGTGCAGAAGATTAGATTTAATTAAATTATTTTGTTTGTTAATTAGAACTCTCTCAGATTATTTGAAGCCTATAGCGATTCACGGCCATTTTTAAGATCATTTCGGTTAACCAGCCAGTTAGCATATAAAGATATATTAAACATAGTAAGTTGTGGTGATAATTGATTTTTAAACAAAGCCATTAACTAGCATCATTAGTTAGCAGAAAGATTGCTATTTTAACACAGGCATTCATTTGACAAGCGTCATTACTGATATTAGTCATTACTTCATTGGGTAAACCACTGAAAAAACACAGCATGTAATTATTCGAAACTATTAACTAATTAGGGTTTAGAGTCATCTACATAAGGACAAGAACCATATAACTGCTTACCTTCTTTGTGAGTTTTGCGACGCAAGGTCAGCAAAGGTCATGTGGCACCAGGACCTAATTTTCCGAAGAATCCCAAACGTTTATTGCACAGGAAATCAACCCCGGACAACAGTGATCAATTACGAGTAATAAGTTAGTTTGTTTGTTTTGGTTTTTTTTTTGGGGGGGGGGTCACAGTTGGGAGTCAAACCTAGAATAACGGCGCATTAGCGAGTATTTTACCACTGCATCATCGCTAAGAGAGCGTTCATGTATTACGTAAGCACCTTGGGGTGGGGGGTTGCCGTTAATCTTATTTTCATATGTTAGTTTTTGCTTATTTTGGGGGGGTGAAATGGTCAAAATATTGCTTGCGTAATATTTGAACGCTCCCTAAGCGGAATTTGGCTTTATTCAATTTTCCTTTCTGGGTATGATTTTTTCCCCACATGTTCTTACGAGAAATTAATTTTATGTAGTGATACTCTTTTCTTTTAGCCGACAATTCCTTTACGAAAGGAACTAGATTTAACGAATTTAGGACTAGATTTAGTGGAATTTGGGACAAACCCGCACCTGTGGCAGTTCTAGTCCCATTCGGAAACTGAGTGCCATTCTAAACAACTTTGACCGAATTTCTTGTCAGTAAAATATGAAAAACATGCCCACTGGCCATTCCTTCAAGAATTTAGTTCTTACCCACCGTATCACATCTTGGACCCGCAGGAAATTGTTCCGAAACCGGGTCTGCTGCAAGGAACAGGTAACAGGGCGAAGGCCACTAAAACCGCAGACCAATTATTAATAGTCCATGCGGGAAAGCCATTATTGAAAACCGCTTACACTACATTATGAATGAACCATGCAGCCATGTTAAATCCAACAGTGATCCTAGAAGTCTGTCTGGTGTTAGATTTTCCATTTGGGAACGTTCTTTTTCTCATCTTCCAACAATGCGATGTAGCACATCTTCTTAGCTTTATTTAACTTCAACTGCGCAATAAGTACATCAGAGAGAGATTAAAATGCACTAAAAAAGTGAAAAAACGCGTTAAGGTCAAGTTCGGTTTGCTTGAGGTCAGTGAACATAGAAAGCGCCAAACAAGGAAATGCATCTTCTGTGGTGTTTCATGGTAAGTGTAAGCCTGGCTTTAACCTACTTGAAAGCCATAAGACGTTAAATAAGTATATTAAGCCTTTTATACACAGGCGCGAAAATCTGGGGATGAAGACATGCTTGGAATCACAAGACGAGAAAGCAAACAAGAATTGGGAACATCGTTATCGAAGGGAATAAGCTTGTGATGGTTTTGCTTGTTTCTTTATGTCCCATGGAGGCACTCTTGGTCATCGGGACGAAACAAATGACTTCGCAAATCTCCAAACCAATCTTGCTGATGATCAAACTCTAACCCTGGCTTAAAAGCAGCGAGCCTGGAGGAGGAAGAAGGTGCGATGAAGTAGACACAGGGCTTGGAAGATAGACTACTGATGGACGATCAGCAGTTGCTACTCGATGCCAAGAGACCAATAAAGACAAACTTTCTCAAGCAAAGTCTGTAAATGAAATCAGAAAACAGATTGAAGTAACATAGAAACGAGATGTCCAGGATAGAGACGAATGCAGCAGAATCTTGGAGAAACCATTGTCCATCAATAAATAGATAATGGTTTATTACGAAGATACTGGTATAAACCATCACGAACATTTTAAAATGGAAGTGCAGAACAAATTTTAGCCCTATGACTTTAAACATATAGATCAGGAGTGGGTAAATGCAGCTTCTTCGTTAAGTGCAGCTCCCGTCGAAAATTTAAATCCTTTTTTTTTCCAGAAGTTTTTTTATGAATCTTGTTAAATTGACTAAGAAAGTCAATCGGTTAATGAACAGTAAAAGCCATACGTAATCGCTTCAAAAGTAAATCTTCGGTTGCATCGATAGGTCCATCTAGGAGTTATTATTAAATTTTGAAAT
Organism: Dysdera silvatica; assembly: GCA_006491805.2. Classification (NCBI taxonomy): domain Eukaryota; kingdom Metazoa; phylum Arthropoda; class Arachnida; order Araneae; family Dysderidae; genus Dysdera; species Dysdera silvatica. The sequence goes on from QLNU02015270.1 coordinate 79,976,624, forward strand.
AATTACTTTGTATTTTCTTTCTCTTAATTATATTTTCTTACATGTATATTTTATACAGCACTTAAGACTTTGGTACAATATGTAACCATATTAATTAAATTTGTGTATTTAATACTATGTAACTATAGTTGCGGCTCTTTATAATACTATATGGTAAATGGGAATGCAGCTCTCATTCACCTCATGATATAAATAGCAGACGTTCTACCAATTCTCTTATATCCCAGATGGCACCTTGTATAATTTTAGGATGTGTGGTTACGAACAAAACTGATTGAAACATGAAGTCTAATGAAGGAGTGTAGAATTTAAAAACAATTCAAAGAAGCATAGGAAGATGCGCGTTTGAAGTAAGAAATTAAAAAAGCACTAGAACTTGTGTGAGAGCAGACGAGAGTCGATAACTTCATTAAAATTTGTTGGATTACTTCCCAAGAGTGTAAGAAGAGTCTCCTAAGGTAATATGGGAGAGCTTTTTATGCCGTCCGGACCATGATGCAATAACACACGACCATGTTTGTCTGGATTTTAACTGAACATCAGGACTAAAAACGCCATAGATACAACCACTAGACTCTGTCAAAATAGCAAAGAGACTTTAAACAGCAATAAACCGAACATTACAAAATCTAATCGCCGATAGGTGACCAAAATTCTCATATGAATGCCAAAAAAAGTAAAGAAATGATCTTATTAGTTGTCTGCTAGTTTGTAATTTTACGTCCTAACACTTCAAAATAATTTATTAAAGTAAATTCTCATCATTGTTGATGATGTGGTAATATTAGGTGACAAATTTCTCGCAAAGAAACGAATGATTTCTTGGCGTTCTGACACGGATTACCTGCTCGTTGAGTAAACGCGTCATCACTCCACAAGACTGAAGCAAAAACAGCTCAATGAGTCTGAACTGTCAGAGTGCGAATGTGTTTTTGTGTGTATAATTTTAAAGTTTTTGTATTTCAAAAACACTTTTCACGGCCCACTATTTAAGAATCACAGCCCTAAACAAAATAAATAAACGTGCAATTAGGATAAAAGCAGATCGAAAAGCATCAAACCAAATCAGTGTGCTAAATTTTTCAAGGGCCAATTTGTATTGATAAGTTTCCCATTACATTTTAAATTGCATTTTCCGTTCAATCTCCAAATTCATTAACTTCCGTCTGTTAGCCAAATTGCTCAATTTCAATCTTACCCCCACTCTTTCGTTTTAATGGAAGTCTGCCCTTCCATCCAATAAGGAAGAACATGCGTTTTCTTTCCAGCATACACCGCTTCAAACCATCAATATTTAAACACCTGTCTAATACATTCTTGCCAGAGAGGGGATAACAATTTTTTTTTTTTTTTGTCCTAAATAGTTGTTCTAAAAAGACCTTCCTCGTTCAGCATTTCCCTATATAAACAGCCGCAAAATTAATTTAGCTATTTTCCGACCAAAAATGTTAGTTTTGGTTCCCTTGTTTATCAGCGCTGTTTGGCGAAAATTGATTTGCCTTTTGATGGAATATTGGCTTATTATTTGCCACTTTCAGCTATTTAATAGCGTGCCTTCTCTTGAGGCCGGGTACACTAAAAAATATCAGCGTTTTTGCAAAAAAAATTTAAGCAAGTGTCTACTAAAAAGAAGGTAATTTTGGATAAGAATTTCGATTAAGAGAAATTCGTATAATCGGGATTCTACTGTACAGTGTACTTTTCAGTGCGCGCGGGGCCGACCTTAGCGAATGCCGGGTCTGGAGCAAAACATATTTCGAGGGCCTGTACATATACGAATAAGAAAACAAAACAAAATGAAATAATGAATGAACACTAGATGAATGATACGAAATGCAAGAGCCGAAGCAAAAATATTTTGGGGGAAATTTTCTATATTACAAAAATTTTAAATTTGAGAATTAACTTTCGCGGGGGGGGGGGCATGGGCTCCTCTCACCCCTGCTTAAGGGCAGCCCTGAGTGCGCGTATGCGACAGCGTTAAAAGTTTAATACATCCAAATTCTCAACTTTCATATTTAGAATAAATGAAGGATACTTAAATGCGGACATCGACGAAACATTTCTCTTTTTACACCACCTCTCCTTGCTTTAAGTTCATTCTTAAGCTGTTTGAGTTTACGGACGAGGTCAACAATCAACAAGGATCATTCAACGCTGTGTCCTACAGTTTTCCGAGGCATGCGAACCTCTTAAGGCCCAGGGAATCACCTCAGGACCATGATGAACCGTTAGTTCGGTATAGGTTGTTGGTGGTTTTTTGTTTTTTTTTTGCAATGAGGAGTCGAACCTGGGATCATTGAACACTAGGGGAACACGTTACCACTGCACCACCACTCGGGTCCTTTTTTTTTTAAGCTGGAATACTTTCATCTACCACAACATATTCCCTCCCCGCTTAAAGGTGAGGTCGTGTACATGACGTACGATGACTATCATTAAACAATCGAAGTGAATAGAAATTAGTAGTATAGCTATGTTTAACGAGAATTATTTACATCTTGACACACGAATGGCCTTTTATGAATAGCAGCTATTCTGTGAACAACATACAATCTGGAAAAGCTTCTGTGAATAGCTTTCAAGTTAAATGCTCTATGAAAAGCTAGCTAGGCAGGAATGGTGTCCAAGTACAAGTAGCATCCAATTGGAAAAGGCTTCTGTGGATAGATAGCTAGGCAGAAATGCTGTCCCAAATACAAATAACATCCAATTGGAAAAGCTTCTGTAGATAGCTAGCTAGGAAGGAATGCTGTCCCCAAGTACAAATAGCAGCTAAGTGGAAAAGGCTTCTATGGATAGCTAGCTAAGCAGGAATGCTGTCCAAGTACAAATGGTATCTAACAAGGAAACTACCCAGAGTGGAATTCTTAACTGAGAATTGAGACATATTGCAATTTATAGATTTTAGACCCCTAATTACGAATCCGAAGTCCTTTTTCTGTGAAATCCATATATTAATTTTTAATTAAAGAATAAAATTTTCAAAATTCTCACAGATTCAGGTGTTTGGCGAAATATTTATAAGAATTGGCGATGCTTTTATTATCATTTCAAAACTAGTTTGCTTTTTGATACATAAAGTTTTGAAACAAGATACATGCTTTTTGTGAAAGCAAGCAAAATTATCATATAAAATGAATTAAACTTCGAATGCACTTTATTTATAAAAAATACAAAATTTTAAAAAATTTGCATAATTTGCATACAACGTGATACAATTTCATTTGCTATGAAATAATGAAATCCACTCTGATGGGATTTCAGTATTTGACCAAAATCAATAGCTAATGTCGAATCTCTCATTTTTAATATAAATTCCACATAGTATTTTCAATTTCCTCAATATTATAGATGCGTGAGGTGGTAGAGTATTTCGTGATTTTTCGAGAAACGATTCCAGCTGCCTTTATAAAATTTTGGATGAAATGATAATTACTTTTGAAATTTATTAAATTTAATTCTTTAGCTTTATTGAAAGCACTGTATTTTTAATCCACGTCATGAACTGGCATATGACGATTTCTGGCATTCTTAAATTTTTGAAATATTGAAGCCCTAATTATTTCATGTTTTCGATTATTCGTCCCTAATCAAGTTTTTTCGAATTTAAATATATAACTAGGATTTATAAGTAAAGACGTTATAAGTGTAAGTAATGTCTTTACTTATAAATCTAATCTGCGTAATGCTACGTCAAAGTATCGTACATACATATAACTAGAATATTTAACTTTAGGGTAACCAGCTTTAATTTGAATAAATTTTCGTTTTTTTACAAGAACCGTAATAACCAAAAAAAAATGTTCATACTTTTCCAAGCAAATTCGTTTACCAAAGCACCATCATCACAAAAATCATTATTACTATAATCAGATTCATACGCATAATTACCATAATCGGTTCGATTTTCATTAAAGTCATGAAAATCCGAAGTAACATCTTCAGTCACATTATTAATAAAAAACAACTCTTCAATTATTGCAAACAAACGTTTACTTTCGTCCATTTCTGCAACTGTAAATATTGAAGTTTTTTTTTTTAATAAATTTAAGATAGATTGAATGATGTTCACGAATTTCAATTATTTTTAAACAGAAAGGCTAAAGTGAAATACGGACGATTTTTAAATTTTGATAATTTGCCATAAAATGGACAACTAATAATTTCAGTCTGGCATTAAATAAACTTCTGATTAAACCAAGTTAAAAGCATACCAACTGTCAACACTCAAATGCTTGACATCGTCGATTACCGTCACAATTGCGCCAATTCTTTACAAGGACTTCGCCAAACAGCTGAAATTTGTGCCAATTTTGAAAACTTGATTCGTTAGTTAAAAATTTATATATGGATTTCGCAGAAAAAGGACTTCGGATTCGTAATTAGGGGTCTAAAATTTATAAATTGCAATATGTCTCAATTCTCAATACTCCCACTCGGGGTTCCCTAGTGGGAGTATTGAGAATTGAGACTCCCACTCGGGGTTCCCTTGTAAGTAGAAAAGGCTTTTATGGATAGCTGGCTAAGCAGGAATAGTTTCCAAGTACAGATAGCATCAACGGGGGCGAATCAGAAAGTCTTTGCTCCTATTTTTTATTAGCCAAAATAAGGTAAATACAAGTAATTACAAATATACGTACTATTCTACGTACCTTACACTATTTTTCCACATAGTCCCCACACCGATTCAGACATTTGTCACATCGCACAACGTGGAAATCACTAGGGGCGAGGTCCAATCAGAACCGTCGACAAGCTCCGGTCATTTCACTGGGAGAGTCTGGACCACCCACCATACAGTCCGGACCTCGCCCCTAGTGATTTCCACGTTTTCGGTCCGCTGAAGAAGTTCCTGGCAGGACAGCGATTCACGTGCAACGATGAAGCCAAGACAGCAGTCCGACGGTGGTTCCACAGTCAGCCGGACGAATTCTACCACAGGGGCATCTCAAATTTAGTGCTGCGATGGGACAAATGTCTGAACCGGTGTGGGGACTGTGTGAAAAAATAGTGTAAGGTACGTATATTTGTAATTACCTGTATGTACCTTATTTTGGCTAATAAAAAATAGGGGCAAAGACTTTCTGATTCGCCCTCGTAAGTGGAAAAGGCTTCTTTGGATAGCTAGCTAGGCAGAAATGGTGTCCAAGTACAGATGGCATTTAAGCGTGGGTATCTTCCAGATATAAACGGTATGCAAGTGTGTGAATCGAAGCGTATATTACTGTCTCTGGCACACTCCTTAACGTCATAGGCCACATGAAGATTCCCACTTATCTCTGCCGTTGGACTAGAAAACAAGAGTCTGAAATACAGTAGTGTAAAATTATAAGATACGCCACGAAGTCCACAATAATCCAAAATCGATACAGCTGAAGTCACAAGCACGCGCAATGTCACTGCACGAATAAGCACGTGCCGATTTAGAGTCTCCATCTGCAAGTAAGCAAACTGAAGTCATCACTGTCTCATGTCAGTAAACTACACAAGGTGAGACTAAATTGGTTGGAGCTTTCTTCAGTTTTTCCGTTCCAACGACGCGTGAAAAGAATGAACTTTACAGAAAATCCAGAAGATTTTAAGGTAAAAGTGATTCGACTTTTCGCGAGGTCATTTTCTTGATATTACGCAAGTTTATGATCTTTCTTTCTGGAAGTGTTCAAGCATGGAGGGTTCGTTTTATTGTTTGTGCGTTCTATGACGCCAAGGGTAGTCGAGATTATGCTGGAGGATTCATTTTATCTGGAAGGGCTTTGTGTGAGAATTTCGTGGATTAAAACAGCTTTGGTTGCTGCTGTGATAAGCTGCTCGTTATCTCAAGATATAAAGCTCGAATCGCATTAAATCAAAAGACTTTGATAAAAAGTGAAACACTCGTTTTCAAAAATAAAGCGGTTAAACGTTAAAATCTGTTTTCCAACCTCATATTATAAAACCACTATACTCGGAACTACGTCATCCTATGCAGCCAACTCCTGGAATACAGTGAGCAATTTGGCGGTTCTTTATTGCACCACCGCCGGGTCCAATTTTTTCTTCTACTGCTACTACTAACTGGGCAAGGTGAGGTGGGAAGGGTGGCCGCCGGAGACGGCGCTGTAATCCCAGACAGGACGCTCGGACAGCGCAATCAACTGCCGTAGGCAGATTGAGGGGAGGAGGAAATTTCGAAAGTGGATAATGCATGGCGCACAAGGATGTTCGCTCGCATGACTATCTTCATTTAAACAAATTTTACTTTTTTTTTTTAAAATACAGTAAAACCTCTCTACAACACTATTATACGGACCGAGAAAAATTATCGTTGTAGAGGGATTTATCGTTATATCGGATATCGTTGTAGGGAGGTTTTACTGTATATACATTCAGGTTAATTAAACGACTACAAGAGTTTAGCAGTACGAAATTGGATTGAAGTATTGAGAAAAATAAACGCATGGAGCGCCTGTTCTTATAACCCATGGAGCGCTTAGCAGCCCATCGGTAAGCAAGCCATTGTATAGCAAAATCCTCATTTCAACTTTATGTTAGGATTCCATTTTCGGCAACACTTTCCCTCTATAAGGCAAAAAATGTCGGAAATTTAGGCTCAAGTAGAGCAATCATAAAAGCAAGAGGTTATACAAACGAAGAGGTCTTCCACAACTATAAAAATGTACAGAGGGAAAATTTCCATATAATGTTAAACAACGGTGCAGTTTAGAAACAGAATTCGATAATTTTGTGATTAAATCGCAGGAATGCATATTTCCGACTTTTCTTGTACAGCATCTATAATCGGGACTAAAAAGATTAGGTCCAACATAGGCGTAATTTGATGTAATAGTGTAACGTAAACTAGGAGAAAAAAAAAAAAAAGACCCAATTAGGTGGAAAAAATACGATTTTCCCACTGTTTTATGAAAACTGGGGGATATGTGCCCCCCCCCCTTGTTTACGCCACATTACGCCTATGAGGTCCAGTTCAAGTAATTGAATATTCCAATCAGTATTAGGTGAAAAAAATATTTTTTGAAGTTAAGTGTTTAATTAAATTAACGTTAAAAAACGTTTGTCGAATTTGGCTAGACAATTGGCGAAATTTGGTGAAAATTTTAGCATGAAAACATAACCAAAAACTGATTTTATGGATTCAAGTGGGGGGCTAGCTTGCATTTATTTCTTCTCAAAATCATTCACCGTTGAATCATAGACGGTTCGTTAAAAAGCGAGCTCCTTTTTTGAATGTGGAAAAAAAATATGTTCTTTTCTACTCGTTATATAAATATTACAGACGTGGGCGCCAACGGCATCAAAATATATTTAGGGGGGGACAATATACCAGTAAAAGGCATTTTGTTTGAAATTGGAGGGGGACATGGAACCCTAATACCAACATTGGAGGGGACATGTTCCCCGTCCCCCCCACCTAACGGCGCCCGTGATTATAGAAATAAACCAAGTGTTTGGCGACCACGACCTTACGTCACGGCTTACCGCACATCTACGCATTTTCCAAGAATAAGTAACAATGAAGGTCACTTACCAAGTCCAGAAATCAAAAACAACGGTCACAAGTGCGAATGGATTTCCGATTTTTCGAAAAATAAAGAAGTGGTCGGCTGTATTTAGAAATATATTTTAAATTAATAAAATTTTCTGAACTATATTCTAGAAACTATGAAGCGTTTAATGACATCAGAAAATACCTGTACGCTAAAACCAAAACATCAACACGTGACGACAACATCTGGAAAACATCTGCAGAAATTTCACGATCTGTTGCATTGTTCACCACGCAGAATTCTGAAAATTTGGAATGCATTGTTTCCACTTCAACCTAAATATACGATGATGAGTGGGTGGATAAATAGGAGGGCGCTTTGTTCCCCCCTGCCCCCTCCTAAAAAAAATTTGGGCTATTCCATTCTCTTCTCTACATATTTGTCAAAAGGGGTGACATCCCTCGTAAAGGCGCCATTGCTAAGTACCAAGAAACGCACAAAAAGCAGGCATGGGGTTACGAATAAGAACCTCCATCATTTTCAAACCCGCCGCTATTAATGTGTCCTTGTGGTGAAATACCTGTTACGATAAACGATTGTCTCGTGTACGTTTCACATCCCTTTTGCCCATCAATTTCCACAATTCCCATCTTCACGCGCAACTGACTCCGAGAAGAAACGAGTTGGCTTAAAGCTCCACTGTCAGTTTCAAATTGTTCTTTCTTTTCGGAGTACACACAATTGATTTTTTATCGATGAAAACAAACATCTATCGAATCATTCGATCTGAATCCTTTTCGGAAGGTTTCTGGAAATTTGAAATAAGTGAGCTATTGACGCGGAAAATTAATACTGAGAAAAACACATGTTTACGGTACAAGGACACTATAGTCATAGTATCTTAGAGCCTTCAATTTTTTTCCAGGAATTGGAATATCTCATCCGGTTGGCTGTACTTTAATGGCGCAAGGTCAACAAGGGAATCAAACCTAGTACTACGGAACAGTAAGAAGCAGCAAGAAGGGGGATTTTGGGGTTGTAACCCCCCATTGCAATGAAATTTTGTATATTTAACATAGGAATATATGAGTTGTAGCTCTGTAACCCCCCTTATGAACTTTCTGCCTACGCCACTGCTACGGATCCGTTAAAAAAAGCAAGCAAGCTTAGTATCCGCTAGAATCAAATTTCAGCCATGTGTATGGTAGCCAAGAAAGTTACCATTAAGTGTTTGTGAGTTCCATGGTCAACGACAACAAAAATCATGCTGCGCCGGGACCCACACAGTTTTCCGAGGAATCAACCTCTCGTGAGCTAAGGAACCAACCCCTGAACTACAGCGAACAGTTAGTGAATAAGCATTCTTTTGGGGAAGAAATAACGAGTGAATAACAAATATATAAAGCTAATTCTTCAATCCCGAAGGTTAGATCCATCAGGGACCACGTAAGCAGGGGAATGTTTATGGGGCTTCTAGGTCCCATTCCAATGAAATTTTATGTATTTAACGTAGGAACATGCGAGTTATAGTTTTGTATACCCCCCCCCCGCAATTGAGCCTATAACCCCTCCCTTATAAGCATTCTGCATATGCCTATGGGAACACGTAGAGTACTCATTATATTGCGGCTACGTTTCTTCTGCTAACGTATGTTCAAGGAAGCCACAACATTCTCACCATGGAAAGTAGGAAATTAAAATTAGATCTGACCTTCAAAGGAGCATTGCCTGAATAATTGGAGCACTGCTCCAAATTTGTTTGGTGGCACTAGTTTTGCCTATTAATACGCTAATTTGATGTGTGTTTATTAGCATATGTGATATCATTTAGGTGCTACGTGTTTATTGCCACTTCGTCTGCAGTAAAGAAAAACGCCAGACAGGCAAATTTGCAGGCGACCCTGAAGACTTTATGCGCATGTTCCTTCACGTATTAATTTGTGTTTTTGCGGCGCGAAGACTCCACTGCGCCAAAACCTACATTTTTCCTGGGAATGCGAACCCCTTCAAAGCCAGGGAACCAACCTCCGAACTACAAGGAGCAGTTAGTCGATAAAAGCTTCCCCTGTCGTTGGAACCCAGATTAAAAGCCCGCTAAATACACACGTTACCGCTACACTACCTCAGAGCCGCGCATAAGATACTGTCTCTAGTAGGCGTACGCAGAAAATTTGTACGGAGGTACACAGGGGCGGACTGGGTCCTCTCAAAGGGCGCATACCTTGGATTATTGGAGGGCGCGAGTCCTATGGCCCATGAGGGCGCATCGGCGGTCCAATCCGCCCCTGGGGGGAATGTTACAAGACTGTCTCCACATATTCATACGTATATGTACAAAATGCATCGGAATGGGGGTTATTACCCCCCCTCAACCCCTCCTGCAGACGCCAATGCTGTCACTCTTAAAAAATTAATTTCATTTAACACAACCTTATTAATAACTTTTGTGATATGAGAAAGGATGTTCGTTTTGTTTTATTTTATCTATTTAAATAATTTGATTCAAACTTTTGGATACCTTCAACGCTATAACATTACTATGCTGCTTCATGAAATGTCCGTTTTAAACGGAATCATTGGTGTCCTCAGTAGACAGTTTTGAGTTTATAAGAACGGCAATAGAGTCCGGTTATAGTGTTTGCGGTTGAAGAATAGTAAACAGCCCCCCACCACTAGGCGTCAGAAGGCCGTCCAAGGTCATGGGAACTCAGGTCAAGGTCACAGCGTGGCATGAACTTTAATGGCAAAAACCTGCTTTAAAAAGTGCTGCCATGTCTTGTCAGTTGCAAGCTTGTCTGGCGTTACGACATTTCACGTGATGTCGTTTTCGAAATATCGATATCAAATAAACGGTATCACAAGAATCGATAATATTGTTTGATCGAAACCTGGTTTTCATAAGGCGATAGCGCTACTTATCCCACTTACGCCATAAGCGACGCCAACCTGTTGATTACCTGTGTTTCGCGTGTGCACTGTTTCGACATGCTGTATTTTTCTCTGGCTTGCTTATTATATATATATATATCACATCTTTACATATGCGTACACAGAAGCTTCATAAGAGGAGTTATAGACTCAACCGGGGGAGGGGCTTTCAGAGCTACAGCACACATATTCCTAAGTGAAATATACAAAATTTCATTGTAAACTGTGTGGGTTGCAACTCTAATTAACACCCCCCGCGTATGCCAGTAAAACTCTAGATTGTTTTAGCAGGCTACTAAGACATGAACCACTCAATGTGATGCTAAAACAATTTTGTATTTACTCAAATATATAACGTACGCAGAAAGTTCATATGGTGGTATTTGGGAGTATGGGGAGCGGCGGACACGAGGGAGGTTAGGGGTCACTGGCCCCAAAATATATTTTCATTCAGAATTCCAACACGCTGATAAATGCGACGTGCCAATATGTCGATTCTGTCCGGCATCCTCCCAAGAATGAAAGTTTTGCGTCCACCATTGGATATGTATGTACAGATATAAAATTTCATCCCCATGGGAATCGCGGCCCCATCCCCGACGCTGGTACAACGTTCACTGGCAGATGTACGCAGAAAGTTTATGAGGGAAAGTTAGAGCTGTAACTCCAGATACACACACATATATGCATATAAAAAATTATAATACATATTATTCTTAATGAGGTTATGAGCTCATCAATTCCCCCCTTGAGTACGCCCCTGATTACGTTGCACTGACATAGCACATTCAAATATGAGCTTACTAACAATCGAATCCAACTCTGAGTTATTGACAATGAAAATTAGACTATTTTGGTGCAAATGGCGAATATGATTTATAATTATTGAATTTCATAGTAATTTATATATTAAATATAATTAATATGATTATTAAATATGTAATTATACTTATAATTAGCGAATAGTATGTCCATGCTTAATTGTGAAAAGATAGCTAAAGGCATGTTACATCGGGAGGTGGCTTTCCGAGAAACCCGAAATTCTGTTGCTTTGGGTACCAAACCCCGACTACGGTGTGGCAGAATGGCCCGCGTTACAACTGAAATCGAACCCGAATTAACGATACTATAGACGAATGTATTTCCTCTACGCCGCCGTTGATTGGTTGGCTCAATTTTTATGGCGCAAGGACAGCAAGGGTCATTGTACGCGAAAAAAGGTGAGATCGTGCATGCGGTTTACTGACGCCGTTTGGCAATTAGACATAATCAATACATGTCTAATAAATATAAATACTTTTCAATTATAAATTAATAATTATTGAATAATTACATTTGAATAAAAAAAAAAAATCGATAATTTAAATGAAAATATGTAATTTGAAAACTATCAACTTGTTATTTTGTTTGTTTGTGGTTTACGACTCAAGTACAATGATCATTCGGGACCTACTGTTTTCCGAGGAATCCGAACCTCTGGACCTACAGTTTTCCGAGGAATCCGAACCTCTTAAGGCCTAGGGAACCAAACCCCGGACTACAGTGAGCAGTGCGATCTTTATGAGATCTCTGAGTAAGATCAATTTGTTATTTATTATATTGCAAAAACGTATTCAGTTATAACAATTTGGGTTTCTTTTATCATATTTTTTTTATACATAAAAACTAAAACAATTATTTAAAGACACCTTTTGATTTAGCTATTCATAAATATTTTTTATATTGATTTGTGTCGATATATACTGTTTATATATGTATATATATTATGATGATTAACTATAATCATAAATATTCTATGATTTAAGTTCTATTGACCTGAAAGGGAACCGTGACGTTAGGGTGACTTAAAATTTTACATTCCAGGGCTAATTGCAAGGGGTATAGACATTGGATAGGTGCTTTAACGGGACTGGCTTCCGAATCCTGATGCATTTAGGTATAACTAAGCTGACGAACTAGTGAACCGAATGTCAGTGCCGCCCACAGTGGCAGCCATTAGGGAGTGGGGGGGGGCCGAGCACAGGTAATGGCTTCCGAAGCTCTAGCCATAACTTCCAAAATATATTAAACATGGATCATAAATAGACTTGGCAAGAAATAGTTTGGTGATTTTTTTTATGGTTCGAGGATAAATTGGCGAGGATCATTCTGCGCCAAACGGTTTCGAGAAATGTATTTATGACGCAAAGGCAAGACACTGGTAAAGGACAGAAAAATTAAACTGTCACAAGAATGTATTTAAATTCGCCCGAAAATAATAATCTTAGATTTTGAAATTTGAGTAACGTCACAATACTTGGTAAGATGGTACCGTTGCTTTACGTGACCTACCACAATCGTGAAGTCAACGACACACACAAGTCAACACTATGTGAAGTCAACCACTTCAGCTCCAAACCCAATTTCAATGGTTTAACCACTGAAATATGTTTTCGATATAGGCCGTAGGTTTTGTGTCGCATCAAATGTCGTCCAAATGACTCTACCGTTCATCTTGGGAGAGATCGATGACTTACCGTGACCTTTGAACCGTTTCACATTTACACACAGAACCAACACAGATTATTAGCGAAGTACAGTTCAAATGCTCTTGCGCCATAAAAATTTAAACAAACACCACAGCTTACAGAGAATCAAACGGTTTCCTACACAGTATGGCCCCGGTAATCCGACAGTGCTCGGTTTATAATCTAGACTTCTGAAGCACTGCACATTTGCACACATATAGCCAACACAGCTTACAGAGAATCAAACGGTTTACTACACAGTATGGCTTCAGTCGTCCAGCAGTACTAGGTTTATAACCTAGACCTCTGAAGCACTACGTATTTGTACACACACAACCAACACAGCTTACAGAGAATAGAAAGGTTTACTATACAGTATAACCCCACTCATCCGTTAGTGCTAGGTTTGTAACCTACACCTCTGAAGCACTACATATTTGCACACACAGCCAACACCGCTTACAGAGTATCGAACGATTTACTACGCAGTATGACTCAGCTCATCTGGCAGCGCTGATTTTATAGCCTGCGTCAGAAATCTGAAAATTTGCCGGGAAAATGCAACGTATTAATTTTTCACTTGCCATTCCCCCGGTTTATGGTGCAAGGACAACTAAGATCATGCGTTGGGGCCTGCAGTTTTCTGAGGAATCCAAAATTCTTACATGGAGAACCAAATCCCGAGACTACGATGTGCAGAAAAATGAAACTCTAACCTCGGCACCATTGGATTCGAACGCGGGATAACGACACGATAAATAAACGCGTTACAGGGGCGGATTTAGTGGGTGGCGATCCCCCCTTTGAATGAAAATTTAACATTGAAAAGATACAAGGTAAAGGTCCAATGAGGTATCATTTTCAAAAATCAAGTCATTAATCGCCCCCCCCACTTGAATGACCTCTAAATCCGCCCCTAACGCGTCACCCCTACGTCAACGTACGGACAATAATAATTATATATCATACGGGTGGTGAAAACATTTAGCGACAAGTTCATATAATTTTGGCGTTAAATTTCACGATCAATCGAAACAAAAAAAATATGAACATGCTGTATATACTAACTTCTACAATAAATGTTAAATTCGCGAAAACTACTACACTGTTGCAGAAGGTGTACAATAAATCATCTATAAATATTAATGGTGCGATTAATAGAGACATTACACTCAAAAATTAAACCCACAGTTAATAAAAAGCTTGACAATTGATTGAATAATCAATTACTTAATCTGTTACCTAATCAGTTATCACAATTTTATGAAATTGATCTCATGCCACTTACCGGAACCATTTCTTATCTTTCTTACCCAATAACCGAAAACTCCCGCCACCGCAAGAAAGGCTGATCCCCATTCCCCATCCGTGCTTTACTATGGAACAAGGTAGCAAGACTGATCACGGCCGTTCCAATTCTGATGATCGGGCCCGCGATGCCGCTGCGGTGTTGCCAATAGCCGAGAAAAGCACTAAATACGCTTAAAAACCACCGTCTCTATCTTCTATTTCGTAATTCTTCGCCGTTCTTTTTTAGAGATAAGCGAATATAGAGAGAAGAGATAAAAATGAAATAATTGATAATGGAGAAATAGGTAATGTATGTATATAAAAAAATAGTATTTAAATATCTTAAAAAGTGCACAAAACGCAAACTACGAAATCGGTTATTTTATATAAAATTAAAACAGTCAGTCCTTTTCAATTAAAAATTAATTATTCCTTTTTAATTAAAAGACTAAATATAAAATTTCATGCTTAATTAAAGTTTACAGAAAAATTATCCTTGATAAAATAAATATGGATTTTTATGTTATTTCTAGAAATTCGAATTTTTCGATAATCCGACCTCGTTCTGGCCCGCATCACCTCGGATTATCAAACTACTTGTATTATTATAATATGGAGCTGAACGTATAATTTACTGGAAAAAATCGTTTGTGTTTTAGAATTCGAAGAAAGCTTGGAAATATAATTTAGTGGGAAAGATCATTTGTATTTTAGAATCCAAAAACAGATTGAAAATATAATTTACTGGGAAAGATCGTTTGTATTTTAGAACATAAGAACGGCTGAGATCATGCTGCACCAGGACTTCCAATTTTCAAACTCTCTCTCTCTCTCTCTCTCTATCTATCTATCCATCTATCTGTAGGTTTACGCTATTATCGGCACTAAACGATAATTAATTGACCATTTTAAATGTATTATTTGTATTGTTCTCTTTGATTGGAGCCTTTCTACCCTAAGTCATCCATGATGGTCCATGACAACAATTTAAAAATTATAGGGATGGGGCTTAAGTGCCTTTAAAGACGATCATGTGATATGGCCTTAGAGATAATACTGTGTTTTAATAGCCAATTTGGGGTTTGAGCCCATAATCCCCCCACACACACACACACACACACTTTTCTACATCATTGACCCAATTCAATGCTGGGACGCATAATATACAAATAAATGGTTTTTAGTTTCAATTATAACATGAATAATGTCAACAACAACGTTATACCGAATTAGCGCTATACGAGTGGAACGTTATATATATATATCGAGGGTTAAGCGTATGGTACATTATATATTCATGTAATATAAATTATATTACATATAATTTGTATTTCATGAATATATAATGTAATATAAATTTGTTCCAAACCTTTTCGATCCCAGACTCTCAAAGCAGCAGTCTATAATGTAATAGGTTAAAGTGTGGTGGGTTTCAAATTGCTTCTTCCTACTTTAAGTTCCCACCCCTCTGGTGTTATATTAAATTCTTGGACTGGATCAACGAACCCGTCTACATATAGTGACCTACAGAACAATTGCACGAAACTTTGAATTCCTCCAGGAAAAATAGACTTAATTCAACATTTAAACGTTTATTTTTTTCGGCATTACAAACTTTTCGTAAAAAATTTGTCTCTAAATGAAGTCGCAATAAATTTAATAAAATGCAATGAAGTAACAAAAATGCATTCATTGGTTTATAATCAAATTTAGTTCCAGAAATCTAAATCTGTGTATGTTCATGTATCCTTAATCAGCTTGCAATTATGCTGACGTTGCTTTTTGGTCATTTCATAATATTTTAGCTACATCATTTCATATTGGTTGTGAAAAACCTGGTTTGCGTGGTGGAATGCAGAATGTTTTCTTCTAAAATATACCCACTGCGATCAAAATTTGTTTCATGCATTTTTACGTTTTTATCATTTTTGTGAGTTATCGTAAGATAAGGTATTTGAAGAGTAAAACTCTTACCTCAATCTTTCTTTCATAAACATGGTCAGACAACCCATCATATGATACTTGGGGCTCTTTTTTCTACTTACAAGTAGAAAGATGTATATTATAATTTTAGGTTTCATTTTTTTGGTTAGAGTACAATTTTTTATGGGAGAAATGAAGGGTATTTTCTTTGCATTTTATTTTCAAGTTCTATACCGTCGATTCTTTAAAAAAAATTCAGAATTTTAAGTACTGTTTTTTTTTATTTTGACTCTCCAGGAAGGGAATTTATTACGTCCTCTGTATCAATGCCACTAATACTTGTGTGCTTTGTTCAAATGTATTATTATGTGAAATAAACAACAGAAAGGCATTGAAATGTTTCTTGGCAACACCAAATATTATATTTGGCTTTTAAAAGAGATGCGGTTTTGCATCATCAGAAGCAAATCTCAGACCTAGAATTTTTAGAAAGACTAATAGACATTGCAATAGACAATATTACAAAATAGACAATATTACAAAATAGACAATATTACAAAAGACTAATAGACATTGCAATAGACAATCGCATCAAAGTGTGAACCTTAAGGAAATCGATACAGCTAAAAAAATGTACGTGGAAAGTCCAAACAGGTTCGTAGGAGCCCTTGCCTGGGGTCTTACTGACTTCGGGATTTAGCCACTGCCCCTTTAAGTTTCCTGGGGTGGCTTTGTAAACTCAACCTGAATAGCTATTAATAAGAATTTTAACCCTACGGCAACTGTAACCAAGCCGATGCAGTTATAATTTTTTGAACGAAATTAAAATTTTCTTCCAACTATTAAAAACATAATGTAGAAGTTTTGTGATTGAAAAAAAAAATATTTGGCGCTTCCAGTTATTAAAATTTATTATAGAAAAGAGGTTTTAAAAGTATATCGAGGTATATAATATTTTTGTATAATGAATGCTACGATATGGAAATTAAAACTTATTTACATACTGAGTAAATATTAACGGAATAACATATGTTAACCTGCAGGGCGGCGATTTTTCTTTTAATTTTATTTTAGGTAGACAAATATATATATCATATTTACAGACTATCGGTTTTCCATACTATAATTATGCGTAAGAAATATATGACAAGAAGGATGTACACTTTGTAATTACATCTACCTGGGAAGCAATGGGCAAAGGCAGGGTCTGACCAAGCCCAAGACTTTATATTACATAATTTTTTTATATTCCAATTGATGTTAATTTTTATTGAATT
>QLNU02015270.1:79994135-80047999 GCA_006491805.2 Dysdera silvatica
AAGAGACTGGTATTAAATTGATCGAAATGCCCGTTGCAGCATATGTATTTATTTTATATAAATCGAACACTACGCAGATTAAATCAAACAACAATGTCAATCAATCAACGTTTATTGGCGTAGTGATACCAACGCCGATGGTATGGCGTGATTAGATGGTGAAACGTTCGAAAGAAAATAAATATTTCTGCCTTCGGTGGGACCTGAACCCACGTTGCGGCATACAGGTATGTAAAATGGATACATACCTGTATGCTGCAACGTGCATTTCGATCAATTTAATACCAGTCTCTTTGCAATTTGGTTTAAATAGTAGTCTATGTACTACACCATTCTGCGAAATAACTGGCAACAATATATATACGTTCGTAAAGAGATTATATATTGTCCTTCGTAGCTCAGTGGGTAGAGCCTCCGCCCGGCAAGTGGAAGGTCGTGGGTTCAGGTCCCACCGAAGGCAGAAATATTTATTTTCTTTCGAACGTTTCACCATCTAATCACGCCATACCATCGGCGTTGGTATCACTACGCCAATAAACGTTGATTGTTTGACATTGTTGTTTGACTTATTTACATACTGAGTAAATATTAACGGAATAACATATGTTAACCTGCAGGGCGGCGATTTTTCTTTTAATTTTATTTTAGGTAGACAAATATATATATCATATTTACAGACTATCGGTTTTCCATACTATAATTATGCGTAAGAAATATATGACAAGAAGGATGTACACTTTGTAATTACATCTACCTGGGAAGCAATGGGCAAAGGCAGGGTCTGACCAAGCCCAAGACTTTATATTACATAATTTTTTTATATTCCAATTGATGTTAATTTTTATTGAATTTTCAGAATAAACGCAATTGATTTATCCTTTGTTTTTCTTTCTCTCTTCTTTCCCTGTGATTCTATTCATCTCATGGGGTATAAGACATTACTAAGAAATACAATATCCCCCTTTTCCTATATCACATGTTCCTATATCAGCCGACAATTCTTTTGAAAGTAGAGAATGAGTTATTAGATTGCAGTATGGTGAAAGTAGGCTAAATATATCCTGGGCACTGGCGTACGCAGTATGGGTGCTGATGGGGTTATAACCCCCTCCATTGCGATGAAATTTTGTATATTTACATATGATTATATGGAGCTGTAGATCTGTAACACACCATTGAGCCTATAATCCCCCCTTATGAACTTCCTGCGTACGCCTATGGTCCTGGATCCTGCACTTTCCATCCGTCTGTTTTCAATTTCTATTCCAGAAAATTGAATTTTAAATTTATTGCAAGATGTTGTTGGGTAATGATGTTGAGGAAATTGTAAGTCGATTGGATAAGTATCTAGCTGTATTAGTGTTTAAGCAATGAAACATTAGTAAAATTAATTTATAATTTAAGAGATTGTTAAAGGGAAGTGTGTTATATCTTCTCATAATTTCTAGTCTAGACACATCTATGGACAAGCTTTATCAATCTAATATATCTCCTCTGTAAGATCAGTATTCTTTTCTGACTTGTTTTCGTGGTCAATCCCCACATATTAATACGCAGTAATGATGATGAAAGAGAAGAAATGAATGGAAGTGGTTCATCGGCGCGTTGATAGAGAGAAATTAACTAATACTTCGGATTATTCCAATGTACAGTGTATGTACAAATCCTTCAGCGGGGAAGACAAGCATGAGTATCCTATTTTAGGTTGGACTGAAGTATTATTCCTAGAAATTTTGTTTCAGAAGACAAAGGGACATCGTCGTTACTAATTTTACTTAAAGTGTTATTCAGGCTAAAAATTAATCCGAACGGACCACATCAAAGCTATTAATTTGTACTGAAGGTACAAAAACCTAAAACGAAAGCTGTCGTGAACACATTCGCTAGGACGAAATTGCGAATGATGGAGTTTTAAAGGTATTGACACTCCTTGGCGTTTGTCCAAACACGGTAACAGCAAAAAATACTCGTATGACAGCGTCTTGGATGGCGGCTTTTCGTGCTCGTTACCATATATATTGCGCAAATATGCATTAGAAAAGTTGGCCGGACTAACGATGCTGTATTTCCATCTTCATGCACTGGTTGTTTACTTATTTATAGCTTTACTTATTTACCAGCTCATAAGATTAGCCAGAAATTTGAATAAGTTGCACGTCTTGCATATATGCATCAAATCTGCAATTTGCGTGGTCCTGTCTTCACATCTTCATGGTGTGGCACTTTCTCTGTCAGTCTGTGTATGTAAAGCAAAATGTTAATGTCCAACAGCAAATAACTTTATGTGTTTCCTGTTCTCTATTGTAAACACAAATACGTTGCATTTGTCTGTCTCATCCGAATTTTAAAACGGCTGAGGCGGTGCATTGTCATCCTAGCGCGCCATTGCCCAGGGTTCAACTTCAAATGGTATGATGCAGCGCGTGTCACATTTCTATTCACAAGTCATGGACCTGCTGTTTAATTCCCTTGCTAGCTGAAGTTCAGCTTATTCGGAAAACTGCAGACCCCGGTGCAGCAGGACCTTTACTGTCCTTGAGCTATAAAAACATAAAAAGAATCAAAATGGCTGAAAAAGCAAAGCGCCATAATGAGTACTCCATCTTCGTTGATACCTATTTTGGGGGTGAGGAAAACCACAATGGTTATATTACAATTGCCTTGGGACATGCATAACCCTTGCTGTCCTTGCGCCTTAAAATTCGCAAACATGAACTGATAGGCTAAGATGCTGAATTTATGGACTTTTGAACGTCGATTTTTTGAAAATGGATGTTCGTTGGACAACTCCTCCTGACTTCGTACATCTTTAACGAGATTTTTTCTCCTGTGAAAAAGAGAATTTTTGAAAGTAGAGTTACCATCAGAGCGGAATTATTTATTGTAGCAGTGTTGTCTGCAGTGTAGCTGATACTTTTGCTAATTTTTGCAAGTGAAAAAAAAAAACCTTTCCAAAATACGTGCAATGAAAATCTCCGCATTTGAGCTCCAGCAAATGAAGTCACGAGATTCAACCGAAGTGCAAAAGAAAACACATGGAAAAAAAAAGAGAATTCAGAAAACATTTCAATTTTTTATTGGTCACATTAAAATTGTACAAAACTACAGTCACACTCGTCTCGTACAATGAGCAGGTTTGGAAAAAGCCGTGGAGAGTGAAATAGAGAAGAATCCAGCAAAATACAGAGTAAAAACATGTATGCATTATAAAAATGGAAAAATGTCACGAAATTTTTTAACAAAACAAAAACACTTTATGAACATCACACCAATAATTATAAAAGAGCACAAAATATTCCTAAAAAATGCAATACTGACAAAATCATTTTCAACAAAGTTATATGTGCTACATGGACAATATAATAAACGTATAAGATGGTGATGGCGCCAAAACTTGGCGAGAATGGCCACGCCAATCCAACCTTATAAACTTACAAATGTATGGTTTTTATCGCATTACCTGCAAAAACACGCGTTCGTTCGTATCCCAAGCCTGCTTAAAATGACGAAAATATGAATAAAATAATGTGTATATTAGCAATACAATCGTGGCACCGAAACAGCACTCTTGTATAGTTAGCGAAATTACCAGAACACGATGTCCAGGGACTACCAGAATTAAGCTACGTAAAATCGGCTATGCCCTAAAACATGTAGGCAAAGAATTCCGGGAACAATCAAAGCTTTTGCTGCTGGAGAATAAATATTTTCTACTATTATTTTACATGCAAGTCATGGTCAAAGTCCCCTCCCCCCCTCTGGGGACCGCTCATGATACTTCTAACAGAGCTTCCGAACAGAAAATTCAACAGTGTGGCCATGGGCACCCCGAGGGGGTGCAAAGGGTGCACACTTCCCCCTTTAGCTTAAGAGAAAAGTGGGGGGGGAAAGGACTGAATCCACAAGAAACTACAGTCCAACAACATTATTCAATTGGAATTTTCCTGGATACAACCCCCTGCATATAATTAATTCTTGGGGAACCCATGCTTGTTGCAACGTAGTCACGTATTTGATACACTGATATCGGTTGTATATCGTGATAGAAAATATCATAATAAGTATATGAAATATCATTATAATGATGTGAAAGGTGGCCAGCACATAGATATCTTGGTGGCATTTATGCAAATTTTCAAAACAAATTAACCTGAAAATAGGAAATTTATCCTTTATCTTGGAAACAGAAATAGTACAAATAATTAAATCATTAAGTTAACTTATCTAGTAATTTTCTGTAAAATTTAAAAAATCTGTACTTGTATAAACAAACTTCTTATTTACGATACTATACTTTTTTTTTTTTTTTAGAACTAGTTTCTAAAAAAATTTGTTCACTCACACGTAAACATTTTTCGAAACATACTGCTTTCAAATAATTTTTAGAAACTTTTTTTGAAAAAATATGCAAAATTTTTAGATTTTTGATCTGATTCCACTCAATAAGTGAATTTTCAGTAACAGCTGTTTCTCAAAAATAGCTTTTACTTGTCATAGGCTGATTATGAAAGCCGTTCATTATTACTAATACTGACTGGGGGGCAATCCCAAATTTCACGCCCTGTTTAAAATTATATAACGTCGTTATATTCAAATGACGACAATGCAGATATGAAGGCGACAATCTTTCTTGTTTTAAAATTGGTCCCCTGATTTCACACCGTACGATATGTTTTCTGTTCACAAAATTTTTCCTCAAATTTTCGAGGCACGAATTGAAAAATTTCTTGTAGAGAAACCAATATATATATATTCAAATTTGGTTTTCTAAAACTTCCGTATATAACCAGTTTCCTATAAATGTTTTTACAGTACCACTACGCCAAAACGACAAATCTCAATTATGCCAATTTCACCTCAACTTTAATGATGGTCTTTAATGATGGTGATGCCATGATGATGTCGTTTCTAACGTTTTTGCAAAAAGTTTTTGAATTCTCAAATACATATAACATTGGAATTTTTAATTTTCAACCGCATCTATGTAGTCGTGGTGAGGTCCCGAATAATTTGTTGCTGTCTGTTTTAATAAGACCTCTGCGAAATCCGCGATATGGGAGGGTGAATCTCAACTGAGATCGCCTGTGTGAAGCACCTAAATTACCAGACCACGGAGCAGCAGGGAGATGGGGTCTTTATCTACGTCACTGCATCATGATTGGTAGATGAAGTCGACCAATCAAAGAACAGAGCCAGTAAAATTTCGCAAGTGACCAATTAATTCCTTTGAGCCCTTCGAGAGATGGCCAAATAATCTCCAATGACCACATTCAAGTCATTCAAAATATAACCAAACTCTCTTGACCAATTAACTTCTTCAAGAGATGGCTGAATTATGCAGTCTATTCGTCATTGAAGTCTTCGGGGAAATACCTAAACTATATTGGACGACCATTCAAAAGATAATTGAACTATCTCTAGTGACCGATCAAGTCCTACGAGAGATAATTAAACTGCCTCTAGTCATCATTTAAGTCTTTAGGGAGATAAGAGCCTCTCCAGTATCTCTTCAGTCTCTAAAGAGATCACGTAAGTCTCCCAAAAGATCACCATAACATATAATCTCTACGCACACTTGAGCATAAACATGGAAAAGTGTAAATACCTAGTACAAGCAGTACCGAATTCTAAAAATCTAGAAAAGTTCTAACATAGACAACTGCCTTGAGCAAGAGTGTTCAGTCAGTACTGCTGATCTAGCGCAACGACAGTGTGTTTAAAAAGTCGTGTCACGTACGAATTCCCAAGAGTACTTGCTTTTGCAATTAAGGAAAAGTCAACTGACACATACACACCAACGAAGACGAGAAAAATGGAAATGTCAGATTATTGTTATTTTGGCAGTACATTTTATCAAATATTTTAAATATATCAAAATTATTTTTTTTCATATGGAAGCATTTCCTTTTTTATGGAAAAAATGAGCAATTTTTTGTAAATGCGAAATTTGTGGGATTCGATTGTATAAGTGTAAATTTAAAAATAAACCTAAATTTATATAACAAACAATAATTCCCATTTGAAGCGGTTGATATAATCCGTGGATTTACAAACGGTTGTATAAAAGTAACCTAATTCTGTGTAAATTCATACAAAAAAGAATAACTCGTTCTTTAAATACTGAATTCACCGAATATTATATTAAAGTAAATTTGAGTTCCAGACAATTCGTAAAAATACATAAGTATAAATAAAATATCTTGTAAAAATACTTTGAATAAAACTTACTACGCAGTCATTTACTTTTTTGTATGAGATTTCATTTTGCCTTTTTGTAAGTTCAGATATCAATATAAAATTTAAAGAAAGGGAGAAGAAGTTTTTAATGATGATGTTCTCCTCTTTTATTCCAAACATTTAATTAATATTAATTAATTAATTAATCTTTTCCGTGAAGAGGGCATATTGGTAATTTCTTAGAATTGGGACCATTGGAAAGTGTATAATAACTATACATATCAAAAATGCAATGAAAACATTAATACCGACCTAACGATCACATTTAATTCTTCCAAAATTGAAGTACCGTTCAATTCTAAAATTATTTCTTCCCTTTATCCTGATAAATTGATGGCCAGGTACATGTTCTCATGACCCATGTTGAAATTAAATGCCATAAAAATGGATTCATGGTATTTCGAATTTGATTCATAGTTTATAATCTTTGGACTGAAATTGATGGGTATTGGTCTTCCTAATCCATCGATACTTAATATTTCTAATTGATGAAAATTAATCACCAATAATATTCCATCGTTTCTGAGCGCATTTCTGCGAATATGGTATAATAAACGATACATAGTAATTGATGCAATATTCTCAGAATTTAAATCACTGATCTACGACAGTAAGCCTAGTTTTGAATAAAACAGTCTTTTCCAGAATCATTCTCATCATAAAGAAAGATTGAACACGATATATAAAATTTTATCATCATAATTTGTGATAAAAAATCCTTTCCGTTTATACATAAATAAAACTAAGTACAATTTATGTACTGGTGCCTATATCCTTAGCAGAAGATAAGTACATCATGGTCTGTCTGTCTGTCTGTCTATCTATCTATCTATCTATCTATCTATCTATCTATCTATCTATCTATCTATCTATCTATCTATCTATCTATCTATCTATCTATCTATCTATCTATCTGTAGGTTTACGCTATTATCGGCACTAAACGATAATTAATTGACCATTTTAAATGTATTATTTGTATTGTTCTCTTTGATTGGAGCCTTTCTACCCTAAGTCATCCATGATGGTCCATGACAACAATTTAAAAATTATAGGGATGGGGCTTAAGTGCCTTTAAAGACGATCATGTGATATGGCCTTAGAGATAATACTGTGTTTTAATAGCAAATTTGGGGGTTTGAGCCCATAACTTACTTCTACATCATTGACCCGATGCAATATTGGGACGCATAATATACAAATGGTTTTTAGTTTCAATTATAACATGAATAATGTCAACAACAACGTTATACCGAATTAGCGCTATACGAGTGGAACGTTATATATATATATCGAGGGTTAAGCGTATGGTACATTATATATTCATGTAATATAAATTATATTACATATAATTTGTATTTCATGAATATATAATGTAATATAAATTTGTTCCAAACCTTTTCGATCCCAGACTCTCAAAGCAGCAGTCTATAATGTAATAGGTTAAAGTGTGGTGGGTTTCAAATTGCTTCTTCCTACTTTAAATTCCCACCCCTCTGGTGTTATATTAAATTCTTGGACTGGATCAACGAACCCGTCTACATATAGTGACCTACAGAACAATTGCACGAAATTTTGAATTCCTCCAGGAAAAATAGACTTAATTCAACATTTAAACGTTTATTTTTTCCGGCATTGCAAACTTTTCGTAAAAAATTTGTCTCTAAATGAAGTCGCAATAAATTTAATGGAACTCATTGAAATAATAAAAATGCATTCATTGGTTTATAATCAAATTTAGTTCCAGAAATCTAAATCTGTGTATGTTCATGTATCCTTAATCAGCTTGCAATTATGCTGACGTTGCTTTTTGGTCATTTCATAATATTTTAGCTACATCATTTCATATTGGTTGTGAAAAACCTGGTTTGCGTGGTGGAATGCAGAATGTTTTCTTCTAAAATATACCCACTGCGATCAAAATTTGTTTCATGCATTTTTACGTTTTTATCATTTTTGTGAGTTATCGTAAGATAAGGTATTTGAAGAGTAAAATTCTTACCTCAATCTTTCTTTCGTAAACATGGTCAGACAACCCATCATATGATACTTGGGGCTCTTTTTTCTACTTACAAGTAGAAAGATGTATATTATAATTTTAGGTTTCATTTTTTTGGTTAGAGTACAATTTTTTATGGGAGAAATGAAGGGTATTTTCTTTGCATTTTATTTTCAAGTTCTATACCGTCGATTCTTTAAAAAAAATTCAGAATTTTAAGTACTGTTTTTTTTTATTTTGACTCTCCAGGAAGGGAATTTATTACGTCCTCTGTATCAATGCCACTAATACTTGTGTGCTTTGTTCAAATGTATTATTATGTGAAATAAACAACAGAAAGGCATTGAAATGTTTCTTGGCAACACCAAATATTATATTTGGCTTTTAAAAGAGATGCGGTTTTGCATCATCAGAAGCAAATCTCAGACCTAGAATTTTTAGAAAGACTAATAGACATTGCAATAGACAATATTACAAAATAGACAATATTACAAAATAGACAATATTACAAAAGACTAATAGACATTGCAATAGACAATCGCATCAAAGTGTGAACCTTAAGGAAATCGATACAGCTAAAAAAATGTACGTGGAAAGTCCAAACAGGTTCGTAGGAGCCCTTGCCTGGGGTCTTACTGACTTCGGGATTTAGCCACTGCCCCTTTAAGTTTCCTGGGGTGGCTTTGTAAACTCAACCTGAATAGCTATTAATAAGAATTTTAACCCTACGGCAACTGTAACCAAGCCGATGCAGTTATAATTTTTTGAACGAAATTAAAATTTTCTTCCAACTATTAAAAACATAATGTAGAAGTTTTGTGATTGAAAAAAAAAATATTTGGCGCTTCCAGTTATTAAAATTTATTATAGAAAAGAGGTTTTAAAAGTATATCGAGGTATATAATATTTTTGTATAATGAATGCTACGATATGGAAATTAAAACTTATTTACATACTGAGTAAATATTAACGGAATAACATATGTTAACCTGCAGGGCGGCGATTTTTCTTTTAATTTTATTTTAGGTAGACAAATATATATATCATATTTACAGACTATCGGTTTTCCATACTATAATTATGCGTAAGAAATATATGACAAGAAGGATGTACACTTTGTAATTACATCTACCTGGGAAGCAATGGGCAAAGGCAGGGTCTGACCAAGCCCAAGACTTTATATTACATAATTTTTTTATATTCCAATTGATGTTAATTTTTATTGAATTTTCAGAATAAACGCAATTGATTTATCCTTTGTTTTTCTTTCTCTCTTCTTTCCCTGTGATTCTATTCATCTCATGGGGTATAAGACATTACTAAGAAATACAATATCCCCCTTTTCCTATATCACATGTTCCTATATCAGCCGACAATTCTTTTGAAAGTAGAGAATGAGTTATTAGATTGCAGTATGGTGAAAGTAGGCTAAATATATCCTGGGCACTGGCGTACGCAGTATGGGTGCTGATGGGGTTATAACCCCCTCCATTGCGATGAAATTTCGTATATTTACATATGATTATATGGAGCTGTAGATCTGTAACACACCATTGAGCCTATAATCCCCCCTTATGAACTTCCTGCGTACGCCTATGGTCCTGGATCCTGCACTTTCCATCCGTCTGTTTTCAATTTCTATTCCAGAAAATTGAATTTTAAATTTATTGCAAGATGTTGTTGGGTAATGATGTTGAGGAAATTGTAAGTCGATTGGATAAGTATCTAGCTGTATTAGTGTTTAAGCAATGAAACATTAGTAAAATTAATTTATAATTTAAGAGATTGTTAAAGGGAAGTGTGTTATATCTTCTCATAATTTCTAGTCTAGACACATCTATGGACAAGCTTTATCAATCTAATATATCTCCTCTGTAAGATCAGTATTCTTTTCTGACTTGTTTTCGTGGTCAATCCCCACATATTAATACGCAGTAATGATGATGAAAGAGAAGAAATGAATGGAAGTGGTTCATCGGCGCGTTGATAGAGAGAAATTAACTAATACTTCGGATTATTCCAATGTACAGTGTATGTACAAATCCTTCAGCGGGGAAGACAAGCATGAGTATCCTATTTTAGGTTGGACTGAAGTATTATTCCTAGAAATTTTGTTTCAGAAGACAAAGGGACATCGTCGTTACTAATTTTACTTAAAGTGTTATTCAGGCTAAAAATTAATCCGAACGGACCACATCAAAGCTATTAATTTGTACTGAAGGTACAAAAACCTAAAACGAAAGCTGTCGTGAACACATTCGCTAGGACGAAATTGCGAATGATGGAGTTTTAAAGGTATTGACACTCCTTGGCGTTTGTCCAAACACGGTAACAGCAAAAAATACTCGTATGACAGCGTCTTGGATGGCGGCTTTTCGTGCTCGTTACCATATATATTGCGCAAATATGCATTAGAAAAGTTGGCCGGACTAACGATGCTGTATTTCCATCTTCATGCACTGGTTGTTTACTTATTTATAGCTTTACTTATTTACCAGCTCATAAGATTAGCCAGAAATTTGAATAAGTTGCACGTCTTGCATATATGCATCAAATCTGCAATTTGCGTGGTCCTGTCTTCACATCTTCATGGTGTGGCACTTTCTCTGTCAGTCTGTGTATGTAAAGCAAAATGTTAATGTCCAACAGCAAATAACTTTATGTGTTTCCTGTTCTCTATTGTAAACACAAATACGTTGCATTTGTCTGTCTCATCCGAATTTTAAAACGGCTGAGGCGGTGCATTGTCATCCTAACGCGCCATTGCCCAGGGTTCAACTTCAAATGGTATGATGCAGCGCGTGTCACATTTCTATTCACAAGTCATGGACCTGCTGTTTAATTCCCTTGCTAGCTGAAGTTCAGCTTATTCGGAAAACTGCAGACCCCGGTGCAGCAGGACCTTTACTGTCCTTGAGCTATAAAAACATAAAAAGAATCAAAATGGCTGAAAAAGCAAAGCGCCATAATGAGTACTCCATCTTCGTTGATACCTATTTTGGGGGTAAGGAAAACCACAATGGTTATATGACAATTGCCTTGGGACATGCATAACCCTTGCTGTCCTTGCGCCTTAAAATTCGCAAACATGAACTGATAGGCTAAGATGCTGAATTTATGGACTTTTGAACGTCGATTTTTTGAAAATGGATGTTCGTTGGACAACTCCTCCTGACTTCGTACATCTTTAACGAGATTTTTCCTCCTGTGAAAAAGAGAATTTTTGAAAGTAGAGTTACCGTCAGAGCGGAATTATTTATTGTAGCAGTGTTGTCTACAGTGTAGCTGATACTTTTGTGAATTTTTGCAAGTGAAAAAAAAAAACCTTTCCAAAATACGTGCAATGAAAATCTCCGCATTTGAGCTCCAGCAAATGAAGTCACGAGATTCAACCGAAGTGCAAAAGAAAACACATGGAAAAAAAAAAGAGAATTCAGAAAACATTTGAATTTTTTATTGGTCACATTAAAATTGTACAAAACTACAGTCACACTCGTCTCGTACAATGAGCAGGTTTGGAAAAAGCCGTGGAGAGTGAAATAGAGAAGAATCCAGCAAAATACAGAGTAAAAACATGTATGCATTATAAAAATGGAAAAATGTCACGAAATTTTTTAACAAAACAAAAACACTTTATGAACATCACACCAATAATTATAAAAGAGCACAAAATATTCCTAAAAAATGCAATACTGACAAAATCATTTTCAACAAAGTTATATGTGCTACATGGACAATATAATAAACGTATAAGATGGTGATGGCGCCAAAACTTGGCGAGAATGGCCACGCCAATCCAACCTTATAAACTTACAAATGTATGGTTTTTATCGCATTACCTGCAAAAACACGCGTTCGTTCGTATCCCAAGCCTGCTTAAAATGACGAAAATATGAATAAAATAATGTGTATATTAGCAATACAATCGTGGCACCGAAACAGCACTCTTGTATAGTTAGCGAAATTACCAGAACACGATGTCCAGGGACTACCAGAATTAAGCTACGTAAAATCGGCTATGCCCTAAAACATGTAAAATAGTATTTAAATATCTTAAAAAGTGCACAAACGCAACTACGAAATCGGTTATTTTATATAAAATTAAAACAGTCAGTCCTTTTCAATTAAAAATTAATTATTCCTTTTTAATTAAAAGACTAAATATAAAATTTCATGCTTAATTAAAGTTTACAGAAAAATTATCCTTGATAAAATAAATATGGAGCTGAACGTATAATTTACTGGAAAAAATCGTTTGTGTTTTAGAATTCGAAGAAAGCTTGGAAATATAATTTAGTGGGAAAGATCATTTGTATTTTAGAATCCAAAAACAGATTGAAAATATAATTTACTGGGAAAGATCGTTTGTGTTTTAGAACACAAAGACAGCTTGAAAATATAATTTACTGGGAAAGATTGTTTGTGTTTCAGAAAACAAAGAGAGCTTGAAAATATAATTTACTAAGAAAGATCGTTTGCGTTTTACAACACAAAGACAGCTGAGATCATGCTGCACCAGGACCTCCAATTTTCCAAAGAATCTGAATTTTCTATCTATCTATCTATCTATCTATCTATCTATTTATCTATCTATCTATTTATCTATCTATTTATCTATCTATCTATCTATCTATCTGTAGGTTTACGCTATTATCGGCACTAAACGATAATTAATTGACCATTTTAAATGTATTATTTGTATTGTTCTCTTTGATTGGAGCCTTTCTACCCTAAGTCATCCATCCATGATAGTCCATGGCAACAATTTAAAAATTATAGGGATGGGGCTTAAGTGCCTTTAAAGACGATCATGTGATATGGCCTTAGAGATAATACTGTGTTTTAATAGCAAATTTGGGGGTTTGAGCCCATAACCCACTTTTCTACATCATTGAAATGCAATATTGGGACATAATATCTAAATAAATGGTTTTTAGTTTCAATTATAACATGAATAATGTCAACAACAACGTTATACCGAATTAGCGCTATACGAGTGGAACGTTATATATATATATCGAGGGTTAAGCGTATGGTACATTATATATTCATGTAATATAAATTATATTACATATAATTTGTATTTCATGAATATATAATGTAATATAAATTTGTTCCAAACCTTTTCGATCCCAGACTCTCAAAGCAGCAGTCTATAATGTAATAGGTTAAAGTGTGGTGGGTTTCAAATTGCTTCTTCCTACTTTAAGTTCCCACCCCTCTGGTGTTATATTAAATTCTTGGACTGGATCAACGAACCCGTCTACATATAGTGACCTACAGAACAATTGCACGAAACTTTGAATTCCTCCAGGAAAAATAGACTTAATTCAACATTTAAACGTTTATTTTTTTCGGCATTACAAACTTTTCGTAAAAAATTTGTCTCTAAATGAAGTCGCAATAAATTTAATAAAATGCAATGAAGTAACAAAAATGCATTCATTGGTTTATAATCAAATTTAGTTCCAGAAATCTAAATCTGTGTATGTTCATGTATCCTTAATCAGCTTGCAATTATGCTGACGTTGCTTTTTGGTCATTTCATAATATTTTAGCTACATCATTTCATATTGGTTGTGAAAAACCTGGTTTGCGTGGTGGAATGCAGAATGTTTTCTTCTAAAATATACCCACTGCGATCAAAATTTGTTTCATGCATTTTTACGTTTTTATCATTTTTGTGAGTTATCGTAAGATAAGGTATTTGAAGAGTAAAACTCTTACCTCAATCTTTCTTTCATAAACATGGTCAGACAACCCATCATATGATACTTGGGGCTCTTTTTTCTACTTACAAGTAGAAAGATGTATATTATAATTTTAGGTTTCATTTTTTTGGTTAGAGTACAATTTTTTATGGGAGAAATGAAGGGTATTTTCTTTGCATTTTATTTTCAAGTTCTATACCGTCGATTCTTTAAAAAAAATTCAGAATTTTAAGTACTGTTTTTTTTTATTTTGACTCTCCAGGAAGGGAATTTATTACGTCCTCTGTATCAATGCCACTAATACTTGTGTGCTTTGTTCAAATGTATTATTATGTGAAATAAACAACAGAAAGGCATTGAAATGTTTCTTGGCAACACCAAATATTATATTTGGCTTTTAAAAGAGATGCGGTTTTGCATCATCAGAAGCAAATCTCAGACCTAGAATTTTTAGAAAGACTAATAGACATTGCAATAGACAATATTACAAAATAGACAATATTACAAAATAGACAATATTACAAAAGACTAATAGACATTGCAATAGACAATCGCATCAAAGTGTGAACCTTAAGGAAATCGATACAGCTAAAAAAATGTACGTGGAAAGTCCAAACAGGTTCGTAGGAGCCCTTGCCTGGGGTCTTACTGACTTCGGGATTTAGCCACTGCCCCTTTAAGTTTCCTGGGGTGGCTTTGTAAACTCAACCTGAATAGCTATTAATAAGAATTTTAACCCTACGGCAACTGTAACCAAGCCGATGCAGTTATAATTTTTTGAACGAAATTAAAATTTTCTTCCAACTATTAAAAACATAATGTAGAAGTTTTGTGATTGAAAAAAAAAATATTTGGCGCTTCCAGTTATTAAAATTTATTATAGAAAAGAGGTTTTAAAAGTATATCGAGGTATATAATATTTTTGTATAATGAATGCTACGATATGGAAATTAAAACTTATTTACATACTGAGTAAATATTAACGGAATAACATATGTTAACCTGCAGGGCGGCGATTTTTCTTTTAATTTTATTTTAGGTAGACAAATATATATATCATATTTACAGACTATCGGTTTTCCATACTATAATTATGCGTAAGAAATATATGACAAGAAGGATGTACACTTTGTAATTACATCTACCTGGGAAGCAATGGGCAAAGGCAGGGTCTGACCAAGCCCAAGACTTTATATTACATAATTTTTTTATATTCCAATTGATGTTAATTTTTATTGAATTTTCAGAATAAACGCAATTGATTTATCCTTTGTTTTTCTTTCTCTCTTCTTTCCCTGTGATTCTATTCATCTCATGGGGTATAAGACATTACTAAGAAATACAATATCCCCCTTTTCCTATATCACATGTTCCTATATCAGCCGACAATTCTTTTGAAAGTAGAGAATGAGTTATTAGATTGCAGTATGGTGAAAGTAGGCTAAATATATCCTGGGCACTGGCGTACGCAGTATGGGTGCTGATGGGGTTATAACCCCCTCCATTGCGATGAAATTTTGTATATTTACATATGATTATATGGAGCTGTAGATCTGTAACACACCATTGAGCCTATAATCCCCCCTTATGAACTTCCTGCGTACGCCTATGGTCCTGGATCCTGCACTTTCCATCCGTCTGTTTTCAATTTCTATTCCAGAAAATTGAATTTTAAATTTATTGCAAGATGTTGTTGGGTAATGATGTTGAGGAAATTGTAAGTCGATTGGATAAGTATCTAGCTGTATTAGTGTTTAAGCAATGAAACATTAGTAAAATTAATTTATAATTTAAGAGATTGTTAAAGGGAAGTGTGTTATATCTTCTCATAATTTCTAGTCTAGACACATCTATGGACAAGCTTTATCAATCTAATATATCTCCTCTGTAAGATCAGTATTCTTTTCTGACTTGTTTTCGTGGTCAATCCCCACATATTAATACGCAGTAATGATGATGAAAGAGAAGAAATGAATGGAAGTGGTTCATCGGCGCGTTGATAGAGAGAAATTAACTAATACTTCGGATTATTCCAATGTACAGTGTATGTACAAATCCTTCAGCGGGGAAGACAAGCATGAGTATCCTATTTTAGGTTGGACTGAAGTATTATTCCTAGAAATTTTGTTTCAGAAGACAAAGGGACATCGTCGTTACTAATTTTACTTAAAGTGTTATTCAGGCTAAAAATTAATCCGAACGGACCACATCAAAGCTATTAATTTGTACTGAAGGTACAAAAACCTAAAACGAAAGCTGTCGTGAACACATTCGCTAGGACGAAATTGCGAATGATGGAGTTTTAAAGGTATTGACACTCCTTGGCGTTTGTCCAAACACGGTAACAGCAAAAAATACTCGTATGACAGCGTCTTGGATGGCGGCTTTTCGTGCTCGTTACCATATATATTGCGCAAATATGCATTAGAAAAGTTGGCCGGACTAACGATGCTGTATTTCCATCTTCATGCACTGGTTGTTTACTTATTTATAGCTTTACTTATTTACCAGCTCATAAGATTAGCCAGAAATTTGAATAAGTTGCACGTCTTGCATATATGCATCAAATCTGCAATTTGCGTGGTCCTGTCTTCACATCTTCATGGTGTGGCACTTTCTCTGTCAGTCTGTGTATGTAAAGCAAAATGTTAATGTCCAACAGCAAATAACTTTATGTGTTTCCTGTTCTCTATTGTAAACACAAATACGTTGCATTTGTCTGTCTCATCCGAATTTTAAAACGGCTGAGGCGGTGCATTGTCATCCTAGCGCGCCATTGCCCAGGGTTCAACTTCAAATGGTATGATGCAGCGCGTGTCACATTTCTATTCACAAGTCATGGACCTGCTGTTTAATTCCCTTGCTAGCTGAAGTTCAGCTTATTCGGAAAACTGCAGACCCCGGTGCAGCAGGACCTTTACTGTCCTTGAGCTATAAAAACATAAAAAGAATCAAAATGGCTGAAAAAGCAAAGCGCCATAATGAGTACTCCATCTTCGTTGATACCTATTTTGGGGGTAAGGAAAACCACAATGGTTATATGACAATTGCCTTGGGACATGCATAACCCTTGCTGTCCTTGCGCCTTAAAATTCGCAAACATGAACTGATAGGCTAAGATGCTGAATTTATGGACTTTTGAACGTCGATTTTTTGAAAATGGATGTTCGTTGGACAACTCCTCCTGACTTCGTACATCTTTAACGAGATTTTTTCTCCTGTGAAAAAGAGAATTTTTGAAAGTAGAGTTACCATCAGAGCGGAATTATTTATTGTAGCAGTGTTGTCTGCAGTGTAGCTGATACTTTTGCTAATTTTTGCAAGTGAAAAAAAAAAACCTTTCCAAAATACGTGCAATGAAAATCTCCGCATTTGAGCTCCAGCAAATGAAGTCACGAGATTCAACCGAAGTGCAAAAGAAAACACATGGAAAAAAAAAGAGAATTCAGAAAACATTTCAATTTTTTATTGGTCACATTAAAATTGTACAAAACTACAGTCACACTCGTCTCGTACAATGAGCAGGTTTGGAAAAAGCCGTGGAGAGTGAAATAGAGAAGAATCCAGCAAAATACAGAGTAAAAACATGTATGCATTATAAAAATGGAAAAATGTCACGAAATTTTTTAACAAAACAAAAACACTTTATGAACATCACACCAATAATTATAAAAGAGCACAAAATATTCCTAAAAAATGCAATACTGACAAAATCATTTTCAACAAAGTTATATGTGCTACATGGACAATATAATAAACGTATAGGATGGTGATGGCGCCAAAACTTGGCGAGAATGGCCACGCCAATCCAACCTTATAAACTTACAAATGTATGGTTTTTATCGCATTACCTGCAAAAACACGCGTTCGTTCGTATCCCAAGCCTGCTTAAAATGACGAAAATACGAATAAAATAATGTGTATATTAGCAATACAATCGTGGCACCGAAACAGCACTCTTGTATAGTTAGCGAAATTACCAGAACACGATGTCCAGGGACTACCAGAATTAAGCTACGTAAAATCGGCTATGCCCTAAAACATGTAGGCAAAGAATTCCGGGAACAATCAAAGCTTATTGCTGCATTTTATTATCCATTAAAAAATCCCCCCCTTTCTGGGGAAAGTCAAAAATTATTTAATTGAAAACAGAAACATAACAGAAAAATGGGGGGGGGGGGTTTTGCAACGTTTTTTTTGAAGAGAAAGGGGGGGTATATTAGAAAAAAATATAGTCCAACAAATTAAAAAAATTAAATAATTAATGAAAATCATTTAATTTTGAACCATGCACTTGAAATATGTTACGGCATTTGATTTTCAAAAACGTGATAGCTGAAAATATAATATATCCTTTATCCTGGAAACAGAAATAGTACATTAATATAATTATTATTTTTAAATTTAAAAAATTTTTTATGTTTTTTGTTGTACTTTTACTTACTTATCCTTTTCTCTTTGTATAAAATTTTTAATTTTTTTTTTTTTTTTTTTTAGAACTAGTTTCTAAAAAAATTTGTTCACTCACACGTAAACATTTTTCGAAACATACTGCTTTCAAATAATTTTTAGAAACTTTTTTTGAAAAAATATGCAAAATTTTTAGATTTTTGATCTGATTCCACTCAATAAGTGAATTTTCAGTAACAGCTGTTTCTCAAAAATAGCTTTTACTTGTCATAGGCTGATTATGAAAGCCGTTCATTATTACTAATACTGACTGGGGGGCAATCCCAAATTTCACGCCCTGTTTAAAATTATATAACGTCGTTATATTCAAATGACGACAATGCAGATATGAAGGCGACAATCTTTCTTGTTTTAAAATTGGTCCCCTGATTTCACACCGTACGATATGTTTTCTGTTCACAAAATTTTTCCTCAAATTTTCGAGGCACGAATTGAAAAATTTCTTGTAGAGAAACCAATATATATATATTCAAATTTGGTTTTCTAAAACTTCCGTATATAACCAGTTTCCTATAAATGTTTTTACAGTACCACTACGCCAAAACGACAAATCTCAATTATGCCAATTTCACCTCAACTTTAATGATGGTCTTTAATGATGGTGATGCCATGATGATGTCGTTTCTAACGTTTTTGCAAAAAGTTTTTGAATTCTCAAATACATATAACATTGGAATTTTTAATTTTCAACCGCATCTATGTAGTCGTGGTGAGGTCCCGAATAATTTGTTGCTGTCTGTTTTAATAAGACCTCTGCGAAATCCGCGATATGGGAGGGTGAATCTCAACTGAGATCGCCTGTGTGAAGCACCTAAATTACCAGACCACGGAGCAGCAGGGAGATGGGGTCTTTATCTACGTCACTGCATCATGATTGGTAGATGAAGTCGACCAATCAAAGAACAGAGCCAGTAAAATTTCGCAAGTGACCAATTAATTCCTTTGAGCCCTTCGAGAGATGGCCGAATAATCTCCAATGACCACATTCAAGTCATTCAAAATATAACCAAACTCTTTTGACCAATTAACTTCTTCAAGAGATGGCTTAATTATGCAGTCTATTCGTCATTGAAGTCTTCGGGGAAATACCTAAACTATATTGGACGACCATTCAAAAGATAATTGAACTATCTCTAGTGACCGATCAAGTCCTACGAGAGATAATTAAACTGCCTCTAGTCATCATTTAAGTCTTTAGGGAGATAAGAGCCTCTCCAGTATCTCTTCAGTCTCTAAAGAGATCACGTAAGTCTCCCAAAAGATCACCATAACATATAATCTCTACGCACACTTGAGCATAAACATGGAAAAGTGTAAATACCTAGTACAAGCAGTACCGAATTCTAAAAATCTAGAAAAGTTCTAACATAGACAACTGCCTTGAGCAAGAGTGTTCAGTCAGTACTGCTGATCTAGCGCAACGACAGTGTGTTTAAAAAGTCGTGTCACGTACGAATTCCCAAGAGTACTTGCTTTTGCAATTAAGGAAAAGTCAACTGACACATACACACCAACGAAGACGAGAAAAATGGAAATGTCAGATTATTGTTATTTTGGCAGTACATTTTATCAAATATTTTAAATATATCAAAATTATTTTTTTTCATATGGAAGCATTTCCTTTTTTATGGAAAAAATGAGCAATTTTTTGTAAATGCGAAATTTGTGGGATTCGATTGTATAAGTGTAAATTTAAAAATAAACCTAAATTTATATAACAAACAATAATTCCCATTTGAAGCGGTTGATATAATCCGTGGATTTACAAACGGTTGTATAAAAGTAACCTAATTCTGTGTAAATTCATACAAAAAAGAATAACTCGTTCTTTAAATACTGAATTCACCGAATATTATATTAAAGTAAATTTGAGTTCCAGACAATTCGTAAAAATACATAAGTATAAATAAAATATCTTGTAAAAATACTTTGAATAAAACTTACTACGCAGTCATTTACTTTTTTGTATGAGATTTCATTTTGCCTTTTTGTAAGTTCAGATATCAATATAAAATTTAAAGAAAGGGAGAAGAAGTTTTTAATGATGATGTTCTCCTCTTTTATTCCAAACATTTAATTAATATTAATTAATTAATTAATCTTTTCCGTGAAGAGGGCATATTGGTAATTTCTTAGAATTGGGACCATTGGAAAGTGTATAATAACTATACATATCAAAAATGCAATGAAAACATTAATACCGACCTAACGATCACATTTAATTCTTCCAAAATTGAAGTACCGTTCAATTCTAAAATTATTTCTTCCCTTTATCCTGATAAATTGATGGCCAGGTACATGTTCTCATGACCCATGTTGAAATTAAATGCCATAAAAATGGATTCATGGTATTTCGAATTTGATTCATAGTTTATAATCTTTGGACTGAAATTGATGGGTATTGGTCTTCCTAATCCATCGATACTTAATATTTCTAATTGATGAAAATTAATCACCAATAATATTCCATCGTTTCTGAGCGCATTTCTGCGAATATGGTATAATAAACGATACATAGTAATTGATGCAATATTCTCAGAATTTAAATCACTGATCTACGACAGTAAGCCTAGTTTTGAATAAAACAGTCTTTTCCAGAATCATTCTCATCATAAAGAAAGATTGAACACGATATATAAAATTTTATCATCATAATTTGTGATAAAAAATCCTTTCCGTTTATACATAAATAAAACTAAGTACAATTTATGTACTGGTGCCTATATCCTTAGCAGAAGATAAGTACATCATGGAAACTTACTTAAAACAATGTAAAAAAAATTGTGTCTGTTTTGGAATAGGTGTTATTGGACAACTCTATCCCTATCATAATTGACATTAACGCAAAATGGAAATATGTACACTGATGCTGACTGAAGCTTACGTTTTCTCACATCCAAAAAAGTAGTATACCCGTCAGTATGGAGCAGTACAAATGCTACAAGGATGACATCAAGGAAATACACTTTCCTAGATACCAGTACCTTGCCCATAGTTGAAAGTATACTACTAGTGGTACATTCATTTCATCTTAGCATAGATAGGGTACACCAAGTCATTGTCCCACATATTGCAATTTTCATAAGGTGACATTCGACTTTGTACTTGGTTGCCGATGACATTAACAAACCCTGACGGCATGAGAACCTCCCGGCGAATCATGGGCGAGCCTTGAGACACAAAACTGTAGAACAGATCTTGAATGTTCTTTTGAAATGTTGTATCAGCAGTTTCCATGGGCGATATGTAGTGACTCAAAAGTCCAAAAATGGAAGCGATGTCCAAGCCATGGACAGATAGCGCCACACTGGCAGAATCTGTGGAAAACTGGATGGGGCTACTGGGCTTATAGTCAATGACGTACCAGTAAACGTCTTTGTCTAAGGCATCATCAAGGGATTCTGCAAGCCGCTCCAGTGGACAGATGGTTCGAACGTCGGAGACCTATAATTGAAAGATTAGTCAATGAAACTTTTAATATATACACGGTTATCTTTATATACTTCATTAAATCCTCATATGCCTCATTACTATCCTCATATAGATCAAAAAAAAGTGATGGACTGGTTGATCATTTTGTACCTATGGGGTCTTTTCATAAGATCAGGTAAGGCAAACTCAATAGAAAACTTTGTCCTTTAACTATGCCACATTTTGGCATAAATAACCATATATTACCAAACCTTCAAAGTGTGAATATGCTGCAAGATGCTATTTATCTACTATAAGAAGAATAATGATGAAAAATACATAATTGGAGTTTAACTATGAAATGTGCTTTCAGTTTAACTATAAACTACTATTTTTTTTTTCAAAAACGTTTTACATTTTACATAAAATCAAACTTTAGATTTGTACGTTGAGTGTAATACGTTTGTACGTTGAATATTACACATTTATACGTTGAATGTTATATTTCATGAAAAATTTTCGAAGACCAACAGTTGTTTTTATTCCATAACTCCTGAAATTTTATATGAAATACACCCATTAATATATATATGTGTGTGTGTGTGTGAAATTTGCACGAATTTTAGGGATAGGAACAGGAGAAGCACTAAGAGAAAACTACTCCTTACACATTTATGAAACGCTAATAGCTGTCTATAATCACTTTTAACACAATGGTAACAATACAGATCACACGTTGTGATTCTTCATCCTGTTTAAGAGACCTGAGATCAGTTCTTATATTTTTACAGGGGCGGCTCGAGGTTGATTTTGAACCTGGGTTGCCTGTTACGGATTGCTTTTTGGCGCCCTTCCCACCCACTCCGGCGAAAATAGAAGATTTTTACAGATGCACAGTGAGCCATATACCCTATAAAAGTGGCCAAAAGTCTCTGAAAAAATTCGGCTAAGGATATCTCTGAACTTGTCTCCTTTTAGAGAGATTTTCTACTGTTGATTGAGTTAAAAAAATTTGAACTTCAGTTTGGCGCCCTGATACAAACGAGGCCCGCGCCACCTGTCCCTTAAGCCGCCCCTATATTTTCATATTAACTAAATTTAATTACATTACTTGACATAATATGTGAACTATGTATGACTTATAAATTGGCCTAAAATATGTCTTTTGAACACCGTATGTGCACACACACACACTTTCATTAATTCATTATAAAAAGTACTATAAATTGGCCTAAAATATATATTTTAAATACCATATATGCATACACACATACTTCCATTAATTCATTATAAAAATCTCTTCCCCTCACCCTTAACTTGAAGCAAGATTATAGCTTCTTCTTTTTCATGTGCATGTGTGCAACTATTATTATATATCCAACTTACCATGGACTGAAACTGCTCAAGAGGAGTCAAACTTACCATGGAATGAAACTGCTCAAGAGGAGTCAAACTTACCATGGAATGAAACTGCTCAAGAGGAGTCAAACTTACCATAGAATGAAACTGCTCAAGAGAAGTCAAACTTACCATGGAATAAAACTGCTCAAGAGGAGTCAAACTTACCATGGAATGAAAATGCTCAAGAGAAGTCAAACTTACCATGGAATGAAACTGCTCAAGAGGAGTTGTAGAATTTCGAATGTAGAATTCGATGGCAGATTCAGTCAAATTAGGGCTTATAAGACCAAGTTTTTCGCTGACGTAGTCTCTGAAATCTGTCCAGCTCCAGGACGCCAGATTTGGTAGCGGCTTAGAAGAACCTGATTCTTGAGCTGCAGCTCCTAACATTTTCAAGAAAATAACATATCAGATTTCTAAAACGTCACATTTGTATTAAATGCTAATGAAAATTCCACGTTGTGGAAAAGGAGATC
This sequence comes from Dysdera silvatica, assembly GCA_006491805.2. Classification (NCBI taxonomy): domain Eukaryota; kingdom Metazoa; phylum Arthropoda; class Arachnida; order Araneae; family Dysderidae; genus Dysdera; species Dysdera silvatica. The sequence goes on from QLNU02015270.1 coordinate 80,017,840, forward strand.
ACGTATTTCTCAAAGCATTAGAAACCATTTTGGTGGCAGAGTATCAAAGCAGGTTTCTTAAGACACATAACACCCAAGTCGGCTTAATGCTTTTAAGTACGAAGCAGGAGATAATAGTACTTCTAGCCTAATGTATGGGGCGTAGCATTTAAATAATTATGGGGGATCAATTAGCTTTAAAAAGGGCCATGTAATTCTGTGTTAAATGGTAAAATGGGCCTTGATATCCGATGGAAGGGGCAAAACAGGCATTACGTAGATTTAGTCTATGTGGCTAAATCGGGCCCGGAGAGGGCCCCCACATCATGGGAAGTTTTTTCTCCCCAATTAAGATACTTCTAGTGGCAGGTACAGACAACCAAAATCTGTAAAACCAATTCGGTTTGACTGCCTACCTTTCTTGAAATAAAATAAATTATCCATGGATAAATGAATTTTGAAAGATACGAGAAGTAAATTCTTATTGCTTCGCGTTGTGATTTTTGCGGTAGGTACCCGAAGAAATTTTTAAACAGTATTAGCACTTTATATTTAAATTACCACCAGTAAACATAATTAAATGCTTCAAATGCTTATATATAAATCGATGCAAACTTTAAAAAAATCACTATCAAATGACTATATACTTATATATGTATAATAACATATATGCGGCTCGTACAAGTCGAGAGAGGGGGTCTTGCACTGGCTAGGACTGGTCCTGCCCTTGATCTCCCTTCTTCTCTGCGCCACTGCTTAACGCATCAACGTAGAATTCTCAAAATTATTGAGGACCCCAAGCATATGTTATGTTCGTTTACACAGGACAGTATATGTAAAATAGTAATTTATGTCAAATTATTGGGTGCTCGGGCCCCACGGACCTGTGCTTAACGTGATAGCAGATAAAATTGCACATCAAATAGAAGTTAAAAAACGAATAAAGAACAACGCTAGACTGTTATAGCAAATGCATTGCACTATAAAAATTTGGCGCAGTATAGCCCAGATATTTTTGCGTCATAAAAAATTCAAACAAACAAAGCACCATAAATGCTAAGTAACATTGTATGACACTGGCATGAGATTTCGCCTTTGTCGGCATTTGATCGTATAAGAACGATTATGCCCAACATGGTCACAACCTCTATGACCAATATTGTCATAACTTTTATGGCCAATATGATTATGACGTTTGCATCTTGGCAATTATACTTATAAGTAGGCTTACTACTGAGTTGTCATACGTTATTTCGTAATGTTATATGCAATAACATAGTCATAACTTCTGTGGGCAGTATGGTCATAACTTTTATAACCAATATGGTCATAATTTTTATAACCAATATTCCCATAACTGCTACGAGCAATAAGATCATAACTTCTACGGCCAGGGAGGTCAATGTTTGCACCTAACCACAAAAGAATCACCATTGGTTAAAAAGTAAATACATATGGTATAGCTCAAATAAGTAGAAAGTGCTCTCTACGTTTAACACAAACGAAGTATAAAATTATTTTTATTTTATACTGTCACGATTTTTTAGTTCTTCAAACTGCAAAAATTGTTGACCAAACAAAACAAAAAGTAACCACAACCTGGACAGGTATTGACGTAACTAAGGGTGGCTAGGCGCTTATCCCCCTCCTTGAAAATTTAGCCCCTAGGAAAAATTCCGTCCCCATCATACCTTGAGACTAGTTAAGCCAATGTAGATGGCACTCTAACCAGTAGCCTACCAGTAACCAGCCATATGCTATTATTACCATTTTTCTCAACTAGTGTATAATATATCTATATAATCTCATATATATAACTACTGGCATGCAAGGTGAAGACCACAAAATAACGTCAAAAATTTACAGAAACCGGAACAGCAAAAAATAAATAATGTGGTTTATAATCACATCAAATAAACTGAATGAGAAGACTATACAACTGTTAAAAATGCACACACTATCCCATAAATGGTGTTAAACAAACAAACATAAGCGACATGAACTAGATTCGCGGCGAATCTAACCTGGTGCACTGACAAGGCGCAGAGCAGTATGATTCCGCCAGTGCGATATACTTCGCCTTCTATTAAGTTAAAAGAGTTAACATAAAACATAGTCATATATGTGCAATTAAAATCTGGTATTTATTAAATTTAGAAAAAAGACTCATTATAGCAAGCGCTGACGTCATTCAAGTAACTGACCACTCAGAGGACTTTATTCACTTGGCGGGAAATTTGGCGCCTGGAATTTTGGCAACCGCGTTTTTCTGCATTCCAAATTAGGCGATAAATAGCCTAATAATGTTGAGGGCTATCTCATTTTTCGCCAATTGGCGAATGAATATTTATTGCACACACGTGAATAAGTCGTCGTAGCCTTAACAGTGTACCAGGTTAGCTTTGCCGCGAGTATATACCAAACAGTTGGCAATCTAAAAGATTAAAATCCTAAATGCTTTTATGATTAAGTTGACATACAGAAATATAAGTGACATAAAATGACATAAGTATATAGGGTATAATTACTAAACAAACTTAAATTAATGACAATCACTTACCAATTACCACTGGCACTTGATTTACTTCGCCAGATTGCCACAGACTCATCGGCGTGTCATGTAGGAGGTTTCCTGCACCAAATAAAATACAATTCAGATAACATACTTACATAAGAGCAACATACATACATACATACATACATACATACATACATACATACATACATACACGTACGTACGTATGTATGTATGTACGGACGGACGGACAGGCAGACGCAATATATATATACAATGTTTCGAAAACTGATGTTACCTTTATGAAGTAAGGTGGCAAGAAAGTAAGAATGTCCTGCATTTATAGCCTAGTTCTGAATTTTTCCCGGACCAAGGTCGAAGCACACTTCGCACCCGAGACATTTTTTTTAGTCTTGGATGACTTTTCGATTAAGAAATCGGGCCGTTAACATCACAAAACCAATGTCTTAATCAGGGACGTGCCTATGTTTTAGAGAATGGAGTGGCAAGAGATCTTTTACTGCTGTAAACTTGTGGCGCCATCTATTGCCACAAATCTCCATAGTTATTATAAAATATTAGTTGGATAAATTAATTGTTAATTAGATGTTAATTAGTTAATTAAATAGTTAAAATAAACTGAATTACAAAACAACAACCACTTGAACGATTTCAATTTTACTGATTTCGCAGAGCACCAAGCTTTAAAATCAATGGTTTCACAAAGACTGAAAAAAATGTACAGGTAAAGAGACACTAACTTATTTTTTTAAACAATACGCTAAGGGGCCCTATCAAAGTAGTATTATTGACGATATGGTGCTGACATTTATTGACAGAAAATGAAATTAAAATCTAAGTTTCTTTCAGCTTTGCTACATTAGTGGCAATGTTTAATGATATTTTTGAAGTTAAAATTTTAATAGTATTACTCGATAGTGGTGGCGAAATATACCTTTCGCTCCTCCGAGACTGGGGGGCGCGAAACCCCCTGCTTCCCCCCTTTGCCAAGTGCCTAGTCTGAATCACGCAAGATTTTTGCCAGCAGTTGGGGGTTTAACCGGGATCAGTGTTCGGGGAAAACCTGTGTTCGAGACTGCTCTGAGGAAACCCGAGTGTAGGACTGCTCTGGGAAAAAACACAGAACTGGATGTATCAATACAGGAAATCCTTGATGGCTCAATACTTCGCTTAACAAAAGGAACAGTATTTCTCTAAACATTACGGAACCTTTTCCTATACGTGGACCAGTGACAAAACTTTACTAGTTATGGTAAGATAAGGTTACAGCACCGACTTTGGTGGATACCCTTCTTAATCCCTGCCCCCTTAGGTCTAATAGTAGTAGTAGTTACAGTAAGTCCCTGTCAGTCGCTGTATTCTTACGTTAACGTTAACTCTGGGCTTGTGAAGAAACGGGAGACATTCGAGAAATGGCGAGATACATATCTGTTTAGGACCGTGCACAGGGGGGAGGTTGTTATCTCCCCTCCCCTCCTTTATTTGAACAACATTATTAAAAATGTAAAATTGAATTCCTTATGAGAGAAACGTTTATTTCTTTCCACCCCTTATTTTTAATTCTGTACACGGGCCTGATCTGATAATAACTACAGTCAAATATTAATGATCGTTACCGTCAACAACTGTCATTACAGGGGACTGCTCTTCCTCCCCATTGGGTAGATCAATAGACCAATCACTGTTCCAGAAGCTGGGCGTTGCCTGGATGATTTCTTCGGCAGTTTTATTATACATGCACTCGATACTATCGCAATTCAGTTTTCTGTAACACATTACAAAACAATCATTTTATTAATTGAAAAAATCCTAAACTATACATAAAGTAATACATTTTTATATAAAAAACCATAAAGCTATCAGAAAACTTAAAATGCATTTACACACGCCAAACTTAAATGCTGGGAAAACATATTTCTTGCTCTTTTAAACATATTTTATAGTTATACACATATTACACATACGTTTGTCAGTAGATGAATCGCATGTGCTGTCAAAAGAGAACACACAAACAAACAACAGAATACAAAGGATGTGGAATCCTAGAAGTTCTAATTTGTTAATAAAAAAAAGAGTCAATTTAGTTAATTTAACTGAGAGGATAGGTCGACAATGTAATAATAATAATTATTATAATTTATTAAAATTCAGATGGATATATACGCTTACACTGGGAAATACAACACACATGTGATAAACCAGAAAATATCGCCAGTCCGTTGTAACGTAATTATAATATTTATAAAGAAAATTTAAGAGAGATGGGGATAAAGAGAGCAAGAGTGGAAACATCAAAAAATCTCAGCACTTTAGAGACCACAGCTGTGTTATAATGATGAGGTGTTATATCGACAATATAACACACATCTTACGTAACACACGTGATAAACCAGAAAATATCGCCAGTCCGTTGTAACGCAATTATCAAATACAAGAAAAGAAAATTTAAGAGAGAAGGGGAGAAAGAAAGAGAAAATATCAAAAATCTCAGTACTTTAGAGACCGCAGCTACGTTACAATGATGGTGTGTTATATCGGTATTATACATCTTACGTAACACATGTGATAAACCAGAAAATATCGCCCGTCCGTTGTAATGCAACCAATACAAGTAAAAAATTTAAGAGAAAAGAAGGGAAAGAGAGAGGGTGAAAATACCAAAAATCTCATCACTTTAGAGACCACAGCTGTGTTATAACGATTGTGTGTTATATCGACAATATAACACACATGTGATAAACCAAAAAAAAACGCCAGTCGGTTGTAAAGTAATTATTAAATACAGGTAAAGAAAATTTAAGGGAGAAGGGGGAGAAAGAAAGAGGGAGAGAGAGGGAACTCAAAAATATAAAAAAATCAGCACTTTAAAGAATAATCGATCGCAGCCTCTCAGATTAGGAGAAGCCGAAGTAATTTTGGCGCCCTTTCGCTAGTAAATATGAGTTTTCCGAGTGTTTTTTTGCAAATGTAAATAATTGCGAAGGCATGATTTCTAATGACCATCTTTGAAGAGAACATTCGGCGCCCTTCCACAATGATTAGGCGAGGCCACAGCCCCGGTGGCCCCGCCCGTGCAACCGCCTAGGCTTTAGAGACCGCAGCTATGTTATAACGATGGTGAAAATATTCAAATTTTTATAACGTGGCAAACGTTTTTACTGAGGCTGACTTTAAAAAGTCACGTTTTTTCTGTCACAAAATTGTGTAACATTTCCACCAATTTGCGAGATTTGGCGATTAAAAATTTTTTGGCTCTGCCAAGTCAGAAGCAAATGTTTTTTTGACAATTTTATGTCCTGAAAACATTTTCAACTCTAATTTATTCCCAATTTAATTGAACATTTACATATTTTCTTTATTTCCTAATTTTTGAGTTTCGAAATAGATTATAAAAGTAATATTAGTGCTATAATCATAGTATGATACTTAAAAATACTTTTTCATCTGGTACTAATCCTGTAAAGTAACTCGCAAAGTACTTCCATAATTGGAAGCTTAATTGCACACGTCCCTATGATTTCCTCATTTATATTATTATTATTATATATTACTAACTCAATATCCAGTCATACATATTAACTAATATCAGTTTAATAATTAATGCAAGACTGCGGATTGACATCAATCTTCCGCAAAAAGAATATATGCGATTTACTTGAGAAATCCAGAATTGTCCGTTGACACTTGTTCCAGTGTTTCATTGCTGAAGTGTGCTGCTGGTGCTGTGAGCCACATTTGATTGAACAGTGTTTCAGCCTTTCTGCTCGCAAGAAATGCCAAACTCATTGTGGCTCCACCACCATGAGCTAAAACAGTCACCTATAAAAAAATTATTAAAAAATATGTAAAGTTTATAGGAGAAAAATGATAGATGCATTGAACAACCTAAACAATCTCATTTTTAAATGAAAACTGTCTTTGAAATTATCCAGCGATTTTAGTTCGTTTCACGGTTTGATATATCCTAGAAGTGATCTAAGATAGGACTGCTGGATTTGAAATGACTTCCGAAAAAAAACACTCGACTTTTTTTCTCTTTCAAGTATCGAACTAACGGCTGCAGGAAAGAACGGTAGCGTTTGATGCACTGTCACCACACTGGCCGTTAAGGGTTAACAGAAACAGAAACGAGGCTTAATTTGACCCAGGCCCCACAAAAAAGTACCAATAGATACATTGGCGTACGTAGAAAGTTCATAAATGTGGTTACAAGTTTAAATGGGGGGTTACAAAGCTACAAATCTATATATTCATATGTATATATGCAAAACTTCATCTCAATGGGGGGGGGGTGATACAACTTCATCAACCTCTCTTGCATGCGCCAGTGAATACACAATCATGTGTGTAAATGTGCAAGCCGGAACAAATAACACTGTTCCTAGTTAGTTTCGAAATCTGAGTGCCAATGTAATTCATCTAAACCAGTGGTTCTTAAACTATGCTCTCCGGAGCCCTCAGCATCCACGAAGGACATTGGTATTGAAATATTCAGTAATTGGAAAAATCTTGGCTTCTTAACAAAATTTATTTATTTAGTTTTTTAACGCCAAAATGGCTGTTTATTAGGGAGGACATTTCATTAGCGCACCTTCTCCCACCGCTGTTTAAGGGTCGTTCAAGTATATAAATTTAAGCATATATTTTGGGCTGTTTTATATTTTCCTACATATAAGCAAAAAAACGCAAATAGCTGACCCATCCCATGCTTACGTGAGGTTTTTATTCTCTGATTTTTTATTTGCTGCTGCAAATACCACTTTTTAAAGAAATTTATAAATTGATTTAGGTTTTACTTGAGAATTAATTATTGCAGTTCTGTTAGGGTAGTTATCACTTGGCAACAAGGTCTACTGTGCTCGTTGTATTATTTTCGATGCGTAAGACATCGAAAATAATACAACAGAACTATGATTACGCAACTTACGTAAGCATAGTTCAGCCAACCATCCCCCACCACCACCCCGTTGTCCCAAAAATAAAAAATAAGCAAAGTTCAAACCCCCATCCCTCCTAAGATTCTTACACAATAGCTTAACGCCCCCCCCCGTATACATAATGAATTGCTAAATTTTTAGCATTTGTGGCTAGCCTAGTTTTTGATTTAAAAGGGCTCAGTAACCAAAAAAAAGTTTAAGAAACTCTGCTCTAAACGATCAACACCTCTAAACATTATTTCAACCTTTCGGTCTATACCCAGGTTTCACTGGGATTATATATAAAACTGGCCGACAGCAAACAACCTTCTCGACGGGCTTCTGAAGTTAAAATACGCCATTTGGAAAGAAAAATATTCCCAAGAATAGCCATCTTTCACAATGGTAAATACTCAAAACCTTTCTTATCGTTACCATTTTTCTAACTCGACTAATTTCTACGAGGCTTACGTTGTCATTTTCAATTTTTCCAAATCTTCTGATTTTATCCGGAAATCACTTGCCATTTCAGGAGATACCCGGACGGTTGTTGGCACAACTTGAGGAAGTAAGTTAGTCAAGTCCAGAATGCGCGGTGAAAACTAAATGTAGCAGTTTAGTTATAATATCACTGCTCATTATAACTATATATATGTAGATAACTATGATTCTAATCTATCACATTTATAAGAACTGTCTTTAAATCGTAGTCATTACCCGTTTGAATGTTGAAACAAATATTACATTTTTCTGAGTTTTATTTAATGATTTTGATTTTCATATAAATTTTGAATTTATTCTACGTACTAAAGACTAGTACTAAAGACATCAGTAAATAGGAATTTCATTTCCTTTTCTTTCCTAGAATATGGCTATCTATATAATAAATAATCAATTATGTTTGCTTCTGTAAGCACACACACACACAAAACGTTTATATTTTTGATCTTATAAAAAGAACGTATACAGTTTGAACTCCATATATCGAAGTTAACGGTTCTAAAAAATCTGTATAGAGAAACAGTTTTTCCTATAAAATAATTCGGAAGTTTCAAATCACATTTTCACTAAAAACCTTCGATATACAGTAGTTCGCTATATAGAAGCCCGTCTATAACAGTAGCGTGGGAAGGGAAGAGGCTCAAGGGGCTTAAGACCTCCATGGGATATCTATATATAATACTATTTTCTCACAGTCCGCATCACACAATCTTCTTTAAATGCGCTTGAGCTCCCTCCCAGTAGACACTCGAACCCACCCATGAGTTTCGAATTGTTACCCTACTGATTTGTCGCGACATTCGAACTACGAACAATAAAATAATAAATCTTTAGAAAAGAGATGTAAACTTTGCTGCATGATCTTCCTTACCTTCTCAGGGTCTCCACCAAATCCTCTGATGTTTCTTTGAACCCACTTAAGAGCAGCAATTATATCCATGATTCCATAATTGCCAGAAGTTGGTGGCCTGACGTTGTTGGTCAGAAGATCAAGAGATAAAAATCCTAATATACCAACACGATACTTCACTGTTACAAAGGTCACATCCTTCTCATCTGCAAGTGTTGTAGTTGGCCTCCATTGAAGATCAGCAGCTTTAAAACCTTGGAGAGGATAATCTCCAGGAATGTAGACAACGACAGGTCTCGGTGTAGGCGGAGACAAGCTCGGTGTGATGACGTCCAAGTACAGACAATCTTCGCTCATGCTATCCAATTCTATTCCGTTAGAAGGTTGCTGGAAACAAAAGGCGCTGGCGTTAGTTGCATCATAGGTATCCGTCCAGCAATCCCCAAGCGTGGCTGCAGCTCGTGGTGGTTTCCATCTGTACTCTCCGGTAGGTGGAAGAGCGTAGGGGACGCCTTTGAATACGTAAACATCGTCCTGGATGAACCCTTTCAAAGGACCGCAATCAGTAATCACTAAAGGTTCGACCATGGGTCCGCGAGCCCGTTCTCCTCCTGAAGTCATGATGCTGACAATAACCACAACTATAAGAGCAATAACAACGAACAAAATACCAATTCCGATTCGTCGTAGATATGGTGTGGGTTGTTTAGGACTTGGACTCTTGCCGTTCTTTCCGTCTGACTTGGCCTTTCCATTTGCAGCGTCTCCAGCACCATCAGCAATAATATCATTTTCATCAGTGATAGCAAGAGTGACTGCATCCGTGCCGCTATCATTTTTCTCTGCTTTTCCATTTTCTTCTTCCTCTGCTTTGATCTCAATCTTTTTATCCTCTTTAGATAAAAGTTCTGTTCCAGCATCCTCTGCGTCTTCGGCCGAAGGATCTTCGCGTTTTTTACTGGAGCGTTTGAAAATTCTGAAATTTTAGCGAAGAGAACATGCGATTATTATTCATATGAGGAAAATATGTGGTTCTATAAGCGTCAAAATTAAAGATAAGCATTATTTAAATATTAGAGACTACTGATGTACCTTTCCCAGAAACGTGGAACACGTCTTCTTGGAGCCACAACCGCGACTTCTCCATCCTCCTCGTTATCTGCTTTGTCCTCATTATCAGCGGCTTCCCCATCACCTTGCTGATCTTCGATTTCAACGACTTCATCCTCGGAAGGTTTTTTCACATCATTGCTGCCGTTCTTGGTGGGGCTCTCTAAGGGTTCAGATTGAATCTTTTCATCTACATCTACCTTTTCTTCCACCTTCTCCTCTTCTTTCTTGTCCAATTCTTCCAATTCCGCCGTCATTATTAGGTATTATGAAGTGAATGCTAAAATGCAAAAATTTAAGAAAACATTAGATTTCAATATAAGCTAATAAAAACATAAAATACTTATGGAAAGAGCAAAAATCCTGGTTTAGTATAATTCCAATATTCATTACAAATTTCCAAAAATTTAAATTATAAATCATCTATAATCCTTTTAATATTGAAAATCTTTTCAGTAAGCTTGAATCCATAATTTCTTTTTTTTAAATTTGAAATTCAAAAAACTAGCGTTGGAAAGGTTTTTTCTATCTTTCTTGCCCTCGTTTGCTCTCATGAAGTATGCACGAATATAAAACTTTACATTTTAGAATGTAAAACGAACTCACGAGATATATTTCTACTCAATTCTATGAAAAATCAATAACAATAATCCAATCCGCATTCTTTAATCTACGTTCATCTGTATCCAATCTGCACCCCCTAATATTCAGGGGCGGATTGGGCCACCGGCCAACCAATACTCGGGCCGGTGCGCCCTCATGAGCGATAAGACTCGCGCCGCCGATTGGACAAGAATTCGCGCCCTCAGATAATCCAACGTATGCGCCCTTTGGGAGGACCCAGTCCGGATATCACCAGAAAACAAATTTTAAATATAAATTCTAAGAGAGAGATGTTCCCAGTTATAGATGAATTGCTTCGCATTAATAACTTTTATTATTTTTTGTTAAAACACTACGGTACAAATTCTTATTGTACTAAAAGGCACAGGTTATTTTCTCTCAAATATATATATTTTTTATATCGTAGCTCAGTGGGTAGAGCCTCCGCCCGGCAAGTGGAAGGTCGTGGGTTCAGGTCCCACCGAAGGCAGAAATATTTATTTTCTTTCGAACGTTTCACCATCTAATCACGCCATACCATCGGCGTTGGTATCACTACGCCAATAAACGTTGATTAATATTGTTGATTATTTTTTTTTATGTGTTTACTACAGATGTCACATAAGAGCGAGAATTTTCATAATTTACGGGATAAGAATCTCCGTTATACATTATCATCATCATCATATTCAACCATTATCTATCCACTGCTGGATGAAGGTCTCTCCAAATGCTTTCCACACAAGTCTATCCTGAGCAATTCGCTTCCACGTCACCCCAACCTGTTTTCTTATTTCATCCACCCATCTAGTTTGAGGACGTTTTCTAGGTCTTCGGTGGTCTCTTGGAATCCAGTTCAGAATTTCTGTTGTCCATCGTTGATCAGTTCTTCTTGCAATATGCCCAGCCCATCGCCATTTCAGCCCTTTTACTTTAACAATGATGTCCTCTACTCTAGTTTGCTCTCTCACCCAAGTGTTTCTTTTTCGATCTCTCCTAGTTATTCCAAGCATGCACCTCTCCATGCTCCTTTGCGTTGTCTGTAACTTTCGTATTGCTCCAACTGTTAGACTCCATGTCTCTGATCCATAAGAGAGGACTGGCAATACACACTGGTTGAAGACCTTTCTTTTTAGACACAAAGGCAATTTCCCCTTCAGGATAAAACTGTTTCTTCCAAATGCACTCCAGCCAAGTTTAATACGTCTGTTGAGTTCTTTCATAATGTTGCCATCCATTGAAATCAGCTGGCCAAGGTAAATATATGAATCAGCAATTTCTAGCTCAATGTTGTCAACTTGTATTTTTGTTTCCTCTACAAAATTATTGAACATGATCTTAGTTTTTTGTAGGTTCATCTTGAGTCCAACTTCTTTACTTCTAGTTGAGAGCTCCTGTACCATGTCTTGGAGTTCTAATGGGTCCGTTATTAATCATTGATTATTATATTAACTCTGCTATTAATCACTTATCATGGATCAATTTTGTCATTACTGACTTATTACTAATTAATTTAATTATTAATCATCGATACATCATATGGAAAAAATAACAAATTAAATATTTTAACGGCAACAGAGTAAAAATAATAAATGTTACCCTCTCATTTCACAAATCAATAGCAAATAGCCAATAGCACGGAAAAAGTGGCTTTTAATTTTAGACACCCCTTTAAAAAAAAAAAAAAACAGGGATCTATTTCTAATTATTGTACTTCCTCATGTTGATGAAATACTAAACGTTTGAAATATTTTATCCATCCCCAACTTCGGTTGGATAAATAGAGATAAATACAAGCACAGAATAATACTGTTATCATGAAAGAGCAGGAAAAGCTGATCGCTTACCGTTGCCAAATTGGACAACAGAAAAGATCAAACGCTTCTAATGCACTATTGTTTTTATTAGTTCCAGAAAAGCGAGGAAGTGAGGAGTTACGACCGAGACGAGCCATTAACTAATCAGCAAGGATAAGAGTGGAGAAGCTCTTAACTCAACGCGAAATTAGAGCCATCTATCTAATCCCATTTACAACAGGGGACGTTCGATTCTGGTAAAAATATAATCACCGATACTTCTAGGACTAATACGATGCTTTTTCGCTAATCTCAGAAATTACTGTTTAAGCTCATCTAGCAGGCTTACATATATATATTATCAGGTTATTAGTTGTCTTACTAGCAGCTTATTATCTGGCTTATTACCATACTAGGTTCGTTGCCGAGTTCCTGGTTCTCCCTGAATTTTATATTAAATTCGCTATTGACTTACTCTGAAAGGGGTTTTTCACAAGGTTTAAGCTGAAGTTGAATTTTTCGCAAAATGCTACGAGTTGCTCGAAAATGCGAAGAAAAAATTATTACCCATCGCGAAAATGCGACGGACATTTTAAACCACAGTTTATTCTCTGAAAACAGGATTTTCGAATTCTAAAATATCCGTTATGCGCTTCAGCGATCTTTTCTTGTTCCCTTTTGTTTCCTATTTAAAGTTATTCTTAGCAGCAACTGTTAAGCATCGTTGATATAAATAATTTCATTGATAAGATTCTTCGAGCAACGAAAGCAACTAATACTCTTTAGTATTTTGCTACAACTATTTTTCCCATTTTAGTATTTTTGCTACAGCATGTTCTGAGCTGAGCTAGCTTAAAACCTGGTTTTTCAATGTCTGTTCTGTGCAGTTCGCTTCCGTGTTAACCCAACAACCTGCTTTCATCTATCTCACAGAGAGAGAGTGTTTCCTCGACATGCTGTGATCCTTTGAAAATCTTTTTTTTTCCATACTTAATATTTCTTTAATTCTCTCAAGGGCGATGGGGTGGGCTAAATCACGCCCATACAATTCGCATTTCATTACATGCTCTTAAATAGCTTTTTCTACATTCATAAATCGTTTTAATTTTAATGAACAGTGAATTAATTTCGAAGACCTTAGACTTTTGGAATAATAATTTAAACTTAGACCAAAATGATTTTAACACATATAGTTAATTTTACCGTGTAATTTACATTGTGCCGCATGTAAAATTACTGATTGGTAAACCAAAGTAGGGACAAAAGAACAAGAAAAACAGGAACCCTTTTTTTTTAAACATAACACAAACATTTAATAATTAACTAGGGGATTTGTACAAACATGGTAAAACCTGACACTACAATAGCATACAGTTACCTATATATATATACATATAAAACAATTATTTATAATGCACTGTGGCAAGGCACGAGGAATTAATAGAAGGGAAGGTAAAGGAAGGACTTGCGGAGTGAGGCATTAATTGTCCGGCGCTGAACACCATCGGCGATGAAGGCCTCTATTTTCCAAACTCGTTCCCGAGTAGAGTCCCAGGAAGACAAATGAAGATATCGTCGGCTCCTTCTTCAAACCACGGATGGCCAGGATATCTGCTAGGTGCCTGGCAAGATCTTGGCTACAATTGGACACGAACGATTCCATATAAACACACGAATAAAAGGAGAGATTGCTTACTTGCAAATTGATCTTTAAGACTGACCTGGAGAATTCAATTCTCCTGTTTCAGCTTGGAATCTAATAGAAATTTTCAGGTTGCGACGTAGATCGATGACGGCGCTATCAGTACCAGCGACTCATGTCCCGGCACGAAAATTGTAAAAACTAATTTTTACATGGTTAGCTGCTTCCGTTCTCGCTAAACAAAATTCAGGAACCAACTGTCTTTGCAAAGCATTACACTCTCCTCCACTACACTCCACTACGTTTGATTTCAGTTGTTTACCTCATCTCGCGAGAGGTTTTTTTTTTTTCTTCTTTTCATTGGCTGAACCAAAATTTCTTCTCTACGTCATGCAGGGTTCACAGGTCATTGGTTGACGCCCACGTGATTGACCGGCGTCCAGGCCGTCTTTCTGTTGACGTTAATCAACGCTTGCTGATAAGACCTTCTATTTTCAACGGGTGGTTGAAAACTGCTATATTGTGAAAGAATTTTTTAGACCCCTCCTCACGTTCATTTTAGATTCAGTCCACTGCCTTGCCCTTTGCCCAGTTTGCTTAGAAAGAAAGGTGGGGGGGGGGTATAAGCGATGCCAAGCTCCCAGTTTACAGATCCCATCAACATAAACCATTTAGCTAATCAAATGCACTATATAAATAACTAAATTACACATAATTAAAAAAATCCAAATTAAAATTATAAATAAAATGTTTATTCCATCTGAAGATAAATAATGATAAACGTCTATCACCCCCGCCTATCCTTTGGTGTCCGATGATAGATTAATCGTTAAGTTCATGTTTTATATTTCTTTCAAAAGCGTCATCATGGCCAATTGAACCGGATAATGGGTGGTTTTCTGAAATAAAAATGAACAGGGGGAGAAACAGCTAAACAGTATTTGTCACATGTTGATCAACTCACATGATAGTTTCCATCTGTTATAGCAAAAAACCGTGTGTAATTTATGTATAAGTCCCCAGTTTCAAATTAATAATTAGTTACATAATGTAAACCTATTTTGGTAAAGATAATTTAATATAATTTTTGCGGGTGATAAATCGCCCTGACAATACACAATCATTCAATTAATTATCATGTTTTTATTAAGTAATATTATATTTTATAATTATTTCATTACAATCATTGTGCAAATCATTGTGCAGCCCATGTAGTATTTGTTTCATTTCTTCTATTCAGTGTATTTCAAAAGCCCAGCGTTTAACTGCTTAATAGCCATTTATTTAATCACCTTCTGTTTAAATATCAAATCCTTTCCAAGGGTTTACCTCGTTTGGTCTAGCATAACCATCGATATCCGTGCGCTATTGAAATTCAACTCATTTTCCAAGAAGAAGGAGATTGTGCAGGAGGAAAGGTGGCGACCATAGGCCGCGCTGTAATCCCAGTAACTTTCCAAAGGCCGTAGTTAATTAAAAGTGTCTACGTAAAATGTGAGCTGTCCCCAGACATACTGTTACAAATCTTCATACCTCGTAATATTTCCATTCGCTTTTTCATCCACACGTCTAAGTCTAGACAATGCACGGTCGATTAGCCAGATACATTTGGTTTGATTTTATCGTCGTAATACTTGGTTTATTTTTTATGTAGCAGCTGTTTATCACATTGAATTTGAAAATCCCAACATTTTGACATATTCGTTTTCCATGACCTTTTCCTGATTGTCTTTCCACCAGTCAGGGTCGTGCTCGTGGTATTAGCGACACTGAACGAAACAGATTTTAGCGACCCTAAAAAATGTTTTAACGTAATACAGCGACAAAGAAAAACTGACCATGGTTTAGCAATACAAAATAAACTTCTTCGCTGATATAATCTCTAAAAGTATAGATAAAAAAAGGAAGATAATGAAGTTAAATTAAAAATAGGAGATAAATATCAATTAATTAAAAAAATACGATTATAATAATTTATTATTATAAGTATATAACGAATTGATGGAAAGCTGACTCAATGAATATACCTACTCTTACTTTTCCATTAGCACTTGCAAATTAATTTTTCCAACTTTTTGTACAACAAAATTATCTGTCAAACGTCGAAAACCGGGGATCTCTGCAGTGCCTATATGGCCGCCACACCAAACGTAAAAACGCACGTAGTCCACTGTTGCTAAAGCATTTGACTAATACTATGACACGTATATTTATTTTGACCATCATTTAGAATCTGAATGAACATTATGGAAGTATAATGTCATACGCAAAAGATCAACTGACCAAATACTCTGTCGTGAGTATATAAGGGCTGCTAAAAACTGATTTCTCGGTACTTGCACAAAACTTTTTTTTTTTTAGAAGCCCAAAATTTTAGCGGCTCTGGGCGCTTGCCCCCCCCCCCCCCCCCCCACCGGCATGGCGCTGCCATTAGTCCTTATCTGCAGATAATTAGTATTATCTCAGAATACACCGGTATGCCATTTTGACCATCTTATCATAGCGTTCCTGATAGACTAGTTGTGTTAGCTTCTTTTCTTTCGCAAACCACATATTCCTCAGTTTCCACTGCTTGGTTACAGAGACGGTACATACTATCTGCTTGGGTCTTTTCAATCTTTATTTTGATTGCATTAGTTAGTACGTAATGCTTGATCTTGTACTGCAAAAATGAAGCTCCCTGTTTCTTCTATCAGAAATCCCTTTTCGCCCATTACCACACGTGTCTTTTGTCCACCTTCCCTTAAACTTTATTAATATACTGTTACTATAGCATATTATTTATTATTATTATTATTATTCGATTATTACCATTTTATAATTATTATCACTATCACTAAATTAGCTGAATTTCCATGCTGTTTTAATTTTAATATCGTTATGTATTGTATGGCATGGACAAGTCATTCTTCTATAAAATAGCATTATACAGGCAGAGCGCAAATAACAAAAGCGTCATTGTGGCACATGAAGCAAGCACCACTGTGGCACTGTGCTGACGCATAGCCGAGAACAAGGAATGTGCCATTGGTAAAAAACGGGGAAAAGCAAGTGAGAGAGAGAGAGAGGAGGAGGAAGTTATACAAAAGCAACGAACAATAACTCACCGGCGTGGAAACAAATTAAAAGAACAATAAATTATTCAATGACATTTGTTAATCTTTTGCATTTCAGATTCTTAATGAATGGCAACCGGTTTTTACAGTTCATACATAACAGCAGTAAGGACAGGAATTCCACTTCCAAATTTGAAAAATGGCTATTTATCACCAGTCGGCCATAATGTCAAAAAAAGGAAGAGTCAATAACCACCATAAAATAAATAAAAAAAATGACAGTAATTTTTCCCCCCTTTTTAGAAAAAATGGATTCTCCATATACAGTTGCAAAGTTTTTATGAAGAGAATTCCCGGCAGATGAAAGAGACACGTGCAATAGACATGCGCCAACCAGTTTCATAAAAAGTCGGCCCTGCTTCTCGTAAAACTGATTTTTTTATGAGCCGAAGATCTCCAGATAGAAATTAAAAATATATTTCGGCAGCTACAGTAGCCATTTTTTTTAAATAATTAATGTCTAGCAAAGAAGAATATTGGCGTTTTATTATTTAATAAAGCTCGGATTCAATCGCCTCTCTCGGATAGGAGACTCGTAGATTAGGATAAGAAAAAAAAAAGGTGAAGAAAAGGAAGACAAGAGGTAAAAAAATGACAGAGCAAAGAACTGGCAAAAACCAAATAAAATATAAGGTGTTTAAAAATACAGTGAACTCTCACCAGTCCGAACACATTGGAGCCGTAGAGAATTCGAATTAACGAAATTTGCGAACTATCGGGGGGCATAGACATAGGCAGAAAGTTCATAAGGGGGTTATAGACTTAATGGGAGGGGTTACAGAGCTACAACTCATATATTCCTATGTTAAATATACAAAATTTCGTAGCAATGGAGGGGGGTTACGACCCCCATCAACACCCCTCTGCGTACGCCAATGATGGGGGGGGTTTCACACGTTGTAGTATACTGCCTGTTATCTACTCTGTGAACTCCATCAAAAGCTAAATCTACAACTGTCTAGTGCCTTGGAGACCAGCCTTCACTTTTAGGACTGTTTGTCTCCCTATACTCCTCTATTTCTGACCGTTTACACCCCTGTTGAAAATGGGCTACTGCTCATTTCCCTGGCAATAGAGAGGCGCAGACTCAGCGGCGGGAGTTCTTGTAGCAGGAACACTGTACATATTCTGCCATAACCTGGTTAGAGTGTAGAGCAGAAGTGTAGATATTGTATATTGTAATGTATAACGTAAGTGCTTGCGCCCCCTAAAAAATTTTTAAAACTCTACGTTGCTGATTGTGCGCAAAAAATAAGGAAGAAATTATAAGTGAGAGATAGCACAGCAATTGAAAACTCATGGGGGCTCAAGTGGTTATGAGGGGCTTAAGCACCCTGAGCCCACCCTTACCTACGTCACTGAAATATAGTACAACGGAAACTGAAACACAATAAACTTTCTTGTCAACGTCTTTTAAGGAAAACATTATAAAAAAAAACGTTAATTGGAATCAGTGGCGTCCGAAAGGGAGGGCTCGAGCCCCCCCATGGATAGCAAAACCGCCTTATTTTCCCGCATCATAAAAATCTAGTCTTCAAAGGCGGTTGAGCCTCCCCCACCCCCGAGTTTTTGATTGCTACGCTACTGATTGGAAAGCGTGTGATTGTATGAAACATTTGTCAGAATCGCCGTATATTATCGTTAAATGAAAATAATCGGCCTTATTGAACGGAGTTCACTATAAACAATTATTCCATAAAGAGTTATAGTTTCGTCCGATAGATGGCAGCACAAGCAGATATTGATTTCAGCAAAAACTACAACAGCAATTCAGCAGAAGTCGGGAGTTCAAAGCTCCATGATTTTCACGAGAGCATTTCTACACTCACTAAACTATCAGATTTCTAAAAATTTTCATATTTATTTAATTACCACTTGTTAATTTATCTACAGCATCATGTAATTTCGTGTTACAGGTTTTTTTTAATACATTTTTACATACTTTGCACTTTATTAACCCCTTAACAATCACATATTTTCAAGAAAACAGTAAAAAAAGTGCCTACTTCTTTGTTCAAGAAAATTGTATAAAAGTAAGTGTACGAAAAATATATGTATTCATTTTTAATTTTTGGAATTCTTTTTAGCTTGAAATCTAAAATAAAAGTAAGTACATTATATAAATATATTTTCCGTGTATAAGAACTGGATTGTTTTTAATCTTTTTGGTACAGTTACTTTTGAATACTCCAGCCAGAAAATATTCACGAGAAATAGAGGGCGAAACCTCACCCCATGATTTTGACGGGAGCGAGAAGGAAATGGTTAGGCGTTTTATAGCCAATCTTAAAAAAAAACACTTTATTAATTACATTATTAATACCCCCCCCCCACACACACCCAACAGTTTTATCCTGTATGATTATTGTTTAGCTAGTTTTAACAATGGTATGGGGTGTGTTTCACGGGGGCGGGGGTGTACACGTCTTTTTCCTAGGGCAGCAAATTTACATGCATCGGCCCTGGGTATCTAGGGCCCAAATAACTTTACGCTTACAGTCTCTTAATATTGTAGTGTCTTCATTTTCCTTAACCTAGTCTCAATATGACCTTTTAAAGTGGGGCGACAGTTTTGAAGGGTTTTTCAATGTCTGGACAATCTTTCTTCTTTTCTGCTAATTCTCCTTGTTATTCTTTAGTTATTTGCAGCGTCAATTATCATTATTAAATATTATATTACCATATTAATGATTTATAATTAATATATTACCATGTTAATTCACGAAAATAACATTCACTGGCGTACGCAAGGGCACTGTGGGAGTCATAACCTGCCACTGAAATCATAAGCGTACGCAGAAAGTTCATAAGTGAAGTTAAAGGCTCTATGGGTGTTACAAAGCTATTCCATATACATTCATACGTGGGTCATTTTCAGAAGAAGCACAATTTCAGCACTTTTTTCCTCAAAGTAAAATTCTAATTTTTCACACAACTATTTATTTCTAAAATCAGTCAAAAATATGCTTAACAAAAAATATAGTTGCCGAGCTTAATTGGCTCATTGCTATTTAAAAATAAATATTTGAAGTAATTATTTGTTAGACCTGTGGCACGTTGTGTTAGACAATTGACACTTTGCATTAGACTAGTGATATTTTGTTAGACAATTGATATACATAGTATTTGTAGCCAATTTACCTTTTTAATATATGAATCTCTAACTTGTAAAGCTACAGAAAATATAACTCTAACTTACAGTAATATAAAAGTAAGTTCAGTCACTGGCCAAACGCATAATATCACTAATCAAACAAAGTTACTGTTAGAGATGGGCAAAGCAGTTCTGTTTTTGTGAACCGATCTTCTAAGAACAGTTCATATTTGACCCGTTCTTTTGAACCAGTTACTCATAATAAATACATCTATAATGCAATATTTCTAACTTTTTTTATGTTTTAATTCGTGATATTCATATAGCATTGGGTTAGCCAACAATTTCGTTTGAGTTGACAATATTTTCTGTAAGACAATATTCGTACTTCGGTAAATTTTATAACTCTCTGAAATGATAACAACCTAATAATACGTAAATATATTAAAACAAAAACACCGGATTTGTGTTTACAATTTATTTTCTTCTGTGAAATAGGTTGTTCTGCAAAAAAATTCGTTCGACTTTTTTGCCAATTTTTTCCGTAAGGTGGCATATTCGAACACCGAACGCACTTTTGACTGAACTCAGTGTAATTAACATATGCAGTAGTATAGACATTTGTTAGTGAGTTTTTGCAAATCCCTTTTAACGTTGAAAATGTTTTTGCGAGGCTCAATTAAAAAAAAGCGCCGCATTTTTTCGTTATTTCTTTTTGCAGGACGTTTTTTTCGTTACGCCTTAATAAAGGTAGGAGGCTGTTGTTGCCACTTTATTGTAGTTGTATCAATAATATAATTATTAACGGATTAACCCGCTATTACTTTCAGTTTTTCTGTCTGTGGTTAATAAAAAGGAGGGCGGCGGATTGGCGAATGGTGGATGGAGAACGGCGAATTAGCGAGTGATGGATTAGAGAGCACAAGATTAGAAAGTCGTGGATTAGAGTGGCGAGTTTTGTATTAGCGAATTGCGGTTTAGAGAGATATGGCTTATCGAATTACAGATTAGAAAGTGATGGATTAACGAGTGACGGATCATCGAGTTTCGGATTAGCGAATTGCGGTTTAGAGAGCTTTCGATTATCGAGTTTCGGATCAGCGAATTGCGGTTTAGAGAGATATGGCTTATCGAATTACGGATTAGACAGCGATGGATTAACGAGTGACAGATCATCGAGTTTCGGATTAGCGAATTTCGGTTTAGAGAGTTATCGAGTTGCGGATTAGCGGTTGACGGATTAGCGAATTGAAGTTTAGAGAAATATGGCTTATCGAATTACGGATTAGAAAGTGATGTATTAACGAGTGACGGATCATCGAGTTGCGGATTAGCGAGTTGCGGTTCAGAGAGTAATGGATTATCGAGTTGCGGATTAGCGATTGACGAATTAGCGAATTGCGGTTTAGAGAGATGTGGCTTATCGAATTACGGATTAGAAAGTGATGGATTAACGAGTGACGCATCATCGAGTTTCGGATTAGCGAATTCCGGTTTAGAGAGTTGTGGATTAGCGAGTTGCGGATTAGCGGTTGACGGATTAGCGAGTTGAGAATCAATGTTAATCGAAACCCGCTAACTTTAAATATTGATTTTAGGCGATTTTCTTTCGTCTGCTTGTTCGTGTTAAAACCAATTTAAAATGATAGTTGCCACTGTATTCTGGTGAAACCAATAACAGCTACATGAAGAAATCTCCATTGTGCTTATTATTATCATTTCGCCTGTGGGATTATCAATATTTTCCACTTGCTGATGCAGAAATATAGTATTGAAGAAAATGCAGTAATTTCATTCAGTTAAAATAATATTTATTAAAACATTAAATATTTAGAATAGTTCGCCAAAAGATAATTAAATTACAATGTAACTTTAAAAGAATTTTATACGCTTTTTTTGGCGGAGCCTTCAATGAGACGTAGGCACACTTTGATGGTAAGTTGAAGACTGATTATTGTTTTAGAATTAGAAAACAATTACACATAATGTTGCCAAACATAAAAAGTGAAGTTACAATCATACAATATTTTTGTTGCCACATACAGAAAGTAAAATTATGTATATTTAGAAAACATTATGTAAAAGGAAACAATTTGGCATTTTGCCAATTTTAGAAAGTTTAGTTTGTGGGGGATTGTTTTATGAGATCCGCTCCTCTGATTACGGGCATGTTGTAAAATAATCCACAATAATCTCCAATGATGGCCATGAACCCAGGTCACAAAACCGGAACAGGACATGACGTCATCCTCAGGGCACAACTTGTAGCGACCTAATCCCCAATACTGATCAAAAACAAACTACATCTATTGTCTCTATCTGTATTAGCATATTTATTATAATCTCTTTATCGTAAATACGATAGCATAGCATACAAATGGGTACAACTTGTATAAACTTATAATTTTGTACAATATGATTTGTGCGTGTGCATTGGCGTATGCAGAAAGGGGTGGTTACAGGCTTGCTGTTGGGAAGATTATAGAGCTGCAACTCTGCAAATTTATATATATATATATACATGGGCGTACGCAGAAAGTTTATAAAGAGCAACTACACATATTCTTATGCATATATACAAAAATGCTTTTCAATGGGGGGGGAGGGGGGTTAAAACCCTCATCAACACCCCATGCGTATGTCAGTGAGTACATATATATATATAAATATACAGTATAACCTCATTATAACGGAGAGTTAAAAGAAATTGTAATACTGTACTAATACAAAAATAATGTTGAACAATCAGCAAATAAAAATATGTTTGCATATTATGAACATTTGCGGCACTTCCGTCGTCAGTTAATAACTGAAGACATAAGCAGCAAACAAACCAACAGAGACTAACTTATTTTTCCAAACCAAAGAATATATCGAAGGCTGTTTTTTATATGATACTTTTAATAAGCACTTTTGATAAGCACTTTTATAGCTAACTACGTATTGTACTTTTATTGATGTATACCTTGTTGTATTACACCCCTATCAAAATTATTTGTTATAAGCATTATATTTTCATTAAAATGGAAAACCTTTAGCCCTTAATAATCCGTCATAATGTTCTATTGTATACAGGGCCAATCAGAGGGGACTGGGCGGGGCTGTTGCCCCGGCTGCACATTATTAGGGGCCTCAACTTGGTTACTTAATATATGTTAGACGTGTATTTGAAGGGCCTCTATAATATTAGTTGCCCTGACCATATATATATATATATACGGACACAAATTTCATAGTAATGAAGTCCTTGGCCATCAATCTCCCTGAGTACGCCCAGACCGCCAGAGGCAGGGAGCCCAGGGGCCCGCGCTGGCAAAGACCTATACTGTGAGGGGTCCAGTCCCTTCCTGCTGGTCAGAAGGCCAGAAAAATTGTTCTCTAAATCCAGATTAATAAGATTTTGTACATTTTTAATGTACAGTTTTATAATTATTCTTCATTATCCTGTCTCGATTATTAAAAAAATAATAATAACAACCAGTAGCTTACGTTAGTTTCTTTTTTCAGCAGTGATTTTGTAAAATAATTAAGTAATAAGTAAGTAAGTAAAAAAAAATGCTTTCTTATTTCATACTTTTTGTTTATTTGGGAAGCTCAACCCACCTCCCCGAAAAAGAAAATATATCTATGCTATTGCCCAGGGAAAGGGTCATAAGGGCCCCTCGTTGACTCTCGGCGCCCCTGGGTACGCTAGTGTGTGTGTGTGTACTGCGTTAGGTATAAATTTTTATATTCCTGAACTCTTCCAAGAAAGCAAATCGCTCACGGGTCACGTCGTCGCAACTCACGCGTCCTCTATCGGGAAATTTGTAAATTATTTTTCACTAGATCACTTTAAATGGGAAAACTTAAAACATCCCTGCTCGAAACAAATTTCAGCTCAGACCTAAGCGAGAGCCATAAAATATTGCTTAAAAACACACAGACGTGAACAGGGCTATAGACACGCCTCAAACCGTAACTGAGTTATTCTTCGTTGGCGTTAAGTAACGTGCTAAAACTTGGAATGGTTCTTCTTGTAAACAGTTTCAAAAAATTTTAAAATAACTTTGAAAAAATACGCAGAAAACTTCATATCCTTTAAATATTCGTTAATAACTCAGTTAAATGTAATTTTTATACAGTTCATTTCTGAAAACTGAACTTTACCATAAACGGTAGAAATTCATCATCGATACAAGCGATACAATTGATGAAAATTCTTCATCGAAACACAGTCGATAAAAATACTAACCGATACATTCGATCAAGATTCGTCATCGATACAAACGATATAAATTTTTTACAGATTCAATCGATGTAAATTTTTATATCAGTCGATATAAAATTTTATATCAATGTAATCGACATAATTTTTTTATAGATATAATCGACATAAAATCTCACAAATGCATAGGCACAGACTTTGTGGTTTCGAGACAATTTTGAAATGACAATAATTTTGTTTCGGGTTCCTGGAACCTACAATAATTTGTTTGCGGGTTCCTTGAACCTACAATAGTTTGGTTTCGGGTTCCTTGAACAAACAGTAATTTGATTTCGGGTTCCTAGAACCCCAGTAATTTTGCACATATTTCGTGGGAGGAATAAGTGCGCATATATATATATATATATAGGTTTTGTTTTCACATTATCAATTCTTCAAGCTTCACATTATTTGTTGTTCTCCGTTCACTATGTGTAAGAGGGCGATTCAAAAGGTTTTAGATAGAAAAAAGTTTACAAAGCTAGGAGCTTCAGTCTTTCATAATTTTTCAAAATAACCTCTATCGGATGCTATGCACTTTTCAATCCGCATAAACCAATTTTTAAAAGGTTTGCACCACTCTTGCTCTTTATAATCCTTCAAGTTAGTCAATAAAAATTTGCATGGTTTCTTCGAGACTTGAAAAACAAGTTCCACGCAATTTATTTTTTGTATTTGGAAACAGAGATGAGTGACAAGAAGCGAAGTCAGGTAAATAGGGTAGGTGGAGTGAAAATTCAATTCTTTCTTATTCTAAAATGTCCTTTGTTCTCTAGACGGAGTGTGATGATGCATTGTCATGATCATGGAGTGAGATGGTGCATCATTCTTCCTCTAGTTTCTCTCTTTGGCCGCTTCTTAGGCCATAGCTGGAGCACTTGTGGAGGACACACACACACACCAACATATAGTGCGTTCGCGCTCAGTTGTCGCCCGATACCGTTACCATTGCAGTTTAGGGAAGGGCGTCTTGGAGGAACTGGTTTTTCGCGCGGGAAAAACCAGTTTCGGCAAGATGCCCTTCCCTAAACTGCAATGGAACAACCCGTCTGCTAACGGTTATCAGGCGTCAGGTCTGCGCGAACGCACAATACCTGTCTGTTGCAGGCCCGTAGTTAAACGCTTATTATAGGGGGGGCTCTGAAAGCTACAGGGGCTTAAAATTCGTAAATATTTTGATGTATTTTATTAATATATTTAATAATACTAAATATATAAGTAGACTAATATATTTAAAATTAATAAATAAATTTCTTAAAATAAATTTTGCATTAAAAACTTATAAATTTTAGTATACCTCTCTATAATTTCGCCTATCATTATTATAAAGTATATAAAAACTCAAATCTCTGTGAAAACATTATATACACAAGAGCTATTGCAAAAATCTATTTTGAATACATTTTTAACGTCAAAGAACAATTTCCATTGTTATGTACAATTTCGTACAAAATAAAAAATTTAAAATAAAATTCTACAATATTTTATTTTGAGAAAAAATATTTTCCGGGACGGGAAGGGAGCTGACTACATTTACAGAGGGAGCTCCGCCCCTTATAGCCCCATCCTCGTACGGCTTCGGTCTGTTGTGAACGTTTTTCTGTTTTCAAGGATTGCTGACGCAACGTGTCCAGTGTGGGAGAAGAAGGTTGCCGCCATTCTCTTCCCAGAATTTCTCACACGTCTAAATTTTATAACAGGCTGATCTGGGAAGCATAATATCATGGACTGGCGCTTAATTTCTGCTTCAAACTAATAAACCCATAATTCATCAATAGTTACAATATCCCAGATAATTTTGCGTGTCCCATCATTATTTTTTTTTATAAAATGGCATCATTCCACATAAGCCTTCATTTGATCCTTTGTCAATTAATGGGGGATCTAAAAGGAACATCGCTTTCTGAGAAAAAGGTTTTCATGAAGTAGCAAATTCAAGGCCCTGGAACTGATGTCTAAGGTCCTCTTAATTTCCTTATGCGTAATTTGTGGGTCTCCTTTCGCCAGAGATTAAAATTTTCTAACTTTCGATTCTGTAGTTGATGTACTCGGCCTTTTACATTTTGTGTCAGCTTCTAATGGTCTTTTCCCCCCGCTTAAACGCAGTGTACCAAACAAAAATTGTGGCACACAAAGAAGCAACATCTGGAAATGTTGAGGACAAACTTCGAAAACGCACTTCTGCTTTTAACCCTTTAGAAAAACCATAAAGAGCAACAGCACACCAAGTTTCTCTGTTCAACAAGATCATAAAAACAAGAATGTGCATGACCCACACACTTTCTCCCCGGTACAAAATATGATGCAGTTGCTCTGTTAAGTGTTGCCAGCACATGTTGCCTTTTAAGGATATAAGGCTTCACAATGGTACTAGAATCTAACAAGGAAAGTCTTTTGACCGACAGACGCCGATTTTAATGAAAAAAAAATACAGTCGGAAGTACACACACACTAATAACCTCATCACGTAAAAATCAGCAGCCGAATTCCCATATGGACTTCGAAAAAACATAATAAAATAATATAAAACATCGCCAGTTGCAAACCTTGTCGAGAATATTTTGGCGAGATTGAAATTTCAAAGGAAAACATTTCAGCAGTAAGTGGACAGATGCAAACGAGTTAGTTGGTTTCATTCAACTTCCTAAATACGTTTTCAGTACTACATAATTATATCTCAGTTACTCTATATTTCAAAGCCTTCTTAAAATTTGTTGCGAGTTGTTCTTTTAAAAGTTGTTACGAGTTATTCTTTTCACACTAGACTTTAATCTTATTATATTCATTTTATTTTTGAAAATAATGACAGAAAAATATCTGTAGTTTTATTTTTACAGTTTCTTGCAAGTTGCAATTATTTTAATTCAGTAACGTACTGCTTTTATTTTATTTCTGAAATATCAGACAATGTCTCAATGTGCAAAAAACATGTTTTCAATAAACATGTATAACATTTTATGGATGTTTTTCGAGGAGTATTCCTCAAAAAATGTGAAATTGTCCACCTACAATGCAATGCATATACTATATATATATATTTTTGTTTTATTTATTGTAAATCCAGCGTCGAATAATGCCATTCATTATTTTTAAAATACGTAGCCTCATAAAAATTTTAAGTAGGCAAATACATAAACCTATTTTAACAAAAAATACTTATTTCGTAAAGTTTTGTTTTTTCGTATTTATTACGATTTTATTTTAGTTATTAACTTATTTCCGTATAATTCTAATTTTTGGTTTTTAATTCAATAAACCTTTCTTCATCGAAAGGGCTGAAAATTATGCTAGCCGATGGCATTCATAATCTAAGCAAATGCAATGTGTCTGAACACATACAAGATTATCAAACGCACTTTTATCTAACGCCAAATGGCGATAAAATCTTTTTCCTGGTAACCTGGATCATATGTTTATTAATTTTTTTTCTGAGTTCACATGGGAATTCGGCTACTAATTTTTACTTGATGGGGTTATTGGTGCATATACTTTTGACTGTATTTTTTTCGTTAAAATTGGCGTCTGTCGGTTAAAAGACCTTCCAAGGAAGGTCTTTTAACCATCAAGCTCTTACAAGTAAGAGCTTGATGATTTTTCCAAAGAGTATCTAAAAACTTTTTTGAACGTCCTACGCAGGCAGTGTGTATAGAAATTTGCATTTGACTGTTTATTATGCCTCAAAAAGGAATCAGTGCTAATTTACACTCATCAAATTGGACCTGACAAGCAAGACTACAAGCGTTTACAGTCGTAAAAGAAAATTTTCCGTTCTTCTGGGTAGATTCCCAGCAAACATAAAATTTCGTCTCCATCTAGATAATCTGTGCATAGATTCACAGAAGTCTGGCCTTCAGCCGGATAATCTGTGAGTAGATTTCTAAAAAATATAAAATTCTGGTTTCCAGCCGGATAACCTGTGAGTAAATTCCCTGAAAATATAAAAGTCTAGTCTCCAGCCGGATAATCTGAAAGAACGAAATGTAGTTTAAACAAAAAATCCTCTAAAAAAATGCATAGATCATTAGATTTAAAAGCTCTGGAACTCCTAATAAATTTTCAAATCGGCACCTTTAAACCGATATAATACATCGAAATCATCAAACCATTGATAACTTCATCATCGATATAACCGATAGAAAATATATAGATACAATAGATAACAAATCTCATCGATAGAAAATTGCAGCGAAATGACTATGGAAAGTTCTATGCAATACAGACATTATAAATCCCGGAAAAACAATGGCTACCAACGACATGAAATTGCGTAATCACGTGTATGAGTACGCATGACTAGTGTATACGTTCAGCTTACACAACACGTCATCTCATCTGTACAAGTTGCGGCAACTCCGTCATACTTGCCTGCCTGCGGCAATGGCCTTTTAATAGTCATTAGGGCATAGGCACACCGGCACAAAGGCAGAAAAACCTTGAAATCCATTTCCCAACCATGACGTATTCTCCTCACAGACATCGTTTCTCATGCAACTCGTTACTGACAACGAGCTAGAAGCTCTGGGAATGATCTAGAAAGCGAAGTAAGGGTGTTCACTAAAATTGTAAAATAAAGCTGGGTTGGTAAACGGCAAACAACATTAGGAAGAAGAACCAAACCCATTATTATAACCCGAAATTTTGACACGATCTTATGTCGTCTTACTCAAGGCACGTAAGTCAATTTCCTGACAATTACTTCCGTCAAAATGACAATCATTTATTTTGATTTGATTTGAGAAAGATTTCATTGAGCTTGAGCCTATCAAAATCATCGCGTTTTTCGTTTTTTTTTCTTAACGCAGGGATCTTCATCAACCCACGGCCCGTCAGCTCACGAAAAAATGCAAATTATTTCACACAAAAATAACGTCCCTGCTCCCTCCGAGTCTGAAATCTATATATTTTATTCTGTTGTCATTTTCATATTTCGTAATAAATATCTTAAAACACTATAGAAGCAAAGTAACAAGCGGTTTTCTCCTCAATTGTGTGTTTTACTTTAGTTTTCTAGCGTATGTAGGCATTAGGTGTAGTTTTATTGATTTGCAGTGCAACAGTGATTTAAAAAAAAAGGTTCAACTTCGAAGACGTTAAATTTCATTCTAAATATGCTGATAAGAACGTCTTCCCAATCGTCTATCTAACTGCGTGTCTGAAAATGTTACTGTTCTGGAAGACTTACAACTGCGCATAGGCTGACGTAGGAAGTTCATAAGGGGGGTTACCGGCTTACAATATGTGTAGGGGTGAGTTACAGAGCTACAACTCCATATGTTCATATGTATATGCACAAAATTTAGTTGTAGTGAAAATTACAACCATCATCAACCCCCACCTGCGTACGCCAATGCGTTTGTAAACAGCTGTTTCCAAGAACGAAGCTAATAAAACGAAAAGTCAGGAACAGAATAACAGGCATCATCTACCTTGAGAACACTCTTAGGGTTTCAATATCAAAAATAAGACCGGAAATTGACAGGATTGTTAAAAATAAACGTTGCCACAAATCTCGCTAAAAAGTTTGATGTCGCTTTACATATTAAGTATTAAAACAAAAAGTAGCCAGCACGCTTCCAAATCAGGGGTGGATTCACGGAGGAGGGGGGATCAGGGAACCCTTTTAGTCCATTAATTTGATAGAGGAAAATTAATTGTTATTCATGGGTTGTTGAGCTGGCATTGCAAGATTCCCCCAAAATGTCCGTCCGGGTCAGATACTGCCTACAGCATATAGCTCTGGGGCATATAAGCATAAAATAATAATATTAATG
>QLNU02015270.1:80048099-80080874 GCA_006491805.2 Dysdera silvatica
TGCGAGAGGAATCAACCGTATCTTCAAGTATCTTCAAGTACGAGTTTCTATTCAATAAGGAAGAAATGGCGAAGAATAAGAGCAGGAACACAATAAATAAACCTTAAACGAATGTCACTCCAATAAATACCAAAATAGGAAACTAGTGTTGCCGTTTTTCAAATTCATACTTTTTTTTTTAAACGAGTAGAAAAAGAAAAAATTCCGGAGCGCTTCGTCAACTAAAAGGGCGAAAAAAAAACACTCCACAGGCGTTTCGTCTTTTTCTCACCGTCAGAAAACTTCGCCACAGTCATCTGATCCCCTGGGGGACAGTGGCGTACTGATAACCCCCACAAGGCTGGGGAGCCCCCCAGAAGAAAGGGACCCCCCCTTTTTTCTTCGTTTATTTTTCATAAAATTTATAAAAAAAAAATATTATTATTGCATGTTTTAGTTAATAAGGTTTTTTTTTATTTATTAGTTAATATTTTTTTTAATCTTTAGGTAAAATATAAAATAAACGGTTTCCAACTGTGGCAAACTCATTACGCGTATTTACTTTAGCTGTTTTTATTGCCTTTAAAACTGAACTCACCATCCGAAAAATTATGTACCTGGTCGAGTTTTAAAATTATAGTGAAGATTTTGCTCCAGAACTGCCTCCTCGAAACGGTGACTAGTGGACGTGCGAAAAATATTAGAATGCGTCGCCGGTTACTTTCTTATAGAAGATACGCCACATTTATATACACTATAAAACACATTATATACAGTAAAACCTCCCAACAACGATATCCGATATAACGATAAATCCCTCTACAACGATAATTTTTCTCGGTCCGTATAATAGTGTTGTAGAGAGGTTTTACTGTATATTAATCAATCATTTCGATACAATCACTATTTAAATTAATCATTCTGATCAATCAATCATTTTGATACAATCATTTTTTAGATCAATCGTTCGGATCAATCTATTTCGATATAATTATTTTGATTAATCATTTGGATATTGTCACTGAATATCAATATTTGGATCGATCGTTTGGATATCATTAATTAGATCAAAGTATATATTATTAGTAGGATCAATTATTTATATATTATTAACTGAATCCAACATTTGTATATCAGAGTTTGGACCAATCGTTTGGGTATCAGTATGTATATTAATCACTTGAATTTATCAGTACATGAATCAATCAACTAGATATCATTATTTGAATTGATCATCCTCACTTGGATCATTTAAATAATTTTTATCATCATTATTTATATATATTCTCATTATTTTTCATTCTTATACTATCATTATATTCTCATTATTTTTCAATAATTCATCTCATTTAAACCATTCGTGTCTGAACCCGACAGGCTTCGAATCTGAATTACGCCCACTGGCGTATGCAAGGGGGGTAATATAGATCATACTCCATTGCGATACAATTCTGTATATATACCTATGAATATATATGGAGTTGTAGCTCCCTAACCTCCCCCCATTTATAAATCTCTAACTCCACCCTTCATGAACTTCCTGCTTACCATAATAATACCTCAAATTGAAATGTTTCACAAATTTCCCAAAAGAATCGCAATAACATCCCAAAACCAGGCGCACAGCGTGCAAGCGTAACTAAGAACAACTCTCCTTAACACTTTGAAAAATGCATTTCCAGGGTGATGCATATCCTCCTGCATATCCTCCAAGCTCTATCCAGTTGTCTAAAGTTGAAGCCATTTCGAGAAGCATCCTTAAAATGCAAAGGGGTGGAAAGAGCTAAAAAGGGAAGCCTGCTTCGAAGAAAACTCAACAAGATGGGGTGTATGGTACAAGAAGGGGGAAAAAGATAAGAAAGAGCAGATGTGCTGCAAAGGGAATTTACCCCATGGGGGAGATTAAACTACATCCCCCCACTCACATATTTTCCTGGACCGCCACGTGTCGCGTCTTCTCGAATAAGTGATTTTAAGTTCAGTTCCCAACCTTTCGGGGGAGAACGCGATTTTCGATGTCCTCAGAAAGGAAATGAGATTTTACATGAAAGGGAAAGGAGATGGCATTGAGGATTAGACAAGAGGAAAATAATCCTTAAGAATTCTCCAATCTCTCGATAGGCGGCGATACGTTCGCGGAGATTACGAGATTACTTTGACTTCTAATGGTAGATGTTCATCGAAATTATACTCTCTAACTAATCATGCTTCAAATGGAATTATAATTTAATTAAGAAGGCATGGCGCATTAAAGCTGAATTTCAAAGTTCAATGGCGTCTCTTTCATGCAAAATTCTCGCCAATCTTCGCCACGTATATTTATGTTAATGAAAGCCTTTAATCCCTCTCTCTCTCTCTCTATCTATCTATCTATCTATCTTCCATACATTCAGAGAGCATTTAGAATTACGCCCGAATAAAGCCGCTGAACATTCATTAATAGTGTGCGGGTCACTCAGGACGTAAAGGGTGACCCCCACAAAAGTAGCATGCGCACCATTCACAGACAAGGATGCTAAGATAACAAGGAAGGAAATTGTATAAAGAAGAATGTTAAAATAGCCAGACAAGAAAATAAATAGTATGGACAAGAATGTTAAAATAGCATAGAAATGCAAGGAAATAATGCAAAACTAAATTCACGCAAAGGGCTAAAATCTTAGAATCGTTGAACCGTCTATATAGAGTTCTGAAGATTATTGGGGGACCAAGCAGAGTTTATGTACGTTTAGACATGTAAAACGGCAATTTATTTAAGATTGTTGGGGGAGGGGCTCAGGTTCCATATGCCCATATAACTGCGCCTATGACTACAGTAGACTCAAGTTAGAAACTATTGTGTTGGTCCCTAAAAGTGTCCCGGAGAAATAATGTTAATTTCCATTTGCGAACTTTCGATTTTACGTACTTTTTTAAAGGTCCATAGGGGTTCGTAAAAGCAAGAGTCTTACTGTTTAGCTATTATATTGGCTCGTTGACTAAGTACTGACTAACTTTTAACTAATAATCGAAAACCCACAAATAAAGGCCCACCTTTAAATCAATTGCTTACGTATCATGACTCCAATATTTAAATGAAATCCCGTAGTTTATTTTTATACGTTTTTTAAAATATTTTACAAAGTATAATTTTTAAATTTATTAAAATTACGTTAAAGGTTTTCATTAAAGGTTACCTTTTACTCGTTCAAGAATGACGTTGGCGAAAGAATTCGATTGTACTACAGCTTCAGAAGTATTAATTGTGAAAAGTATTAGATTTTTTTTAATTAACGACAAGAGAATATTAGGAAAATATCTATAAGTATCTATATTAAAGATTATTGTAAAAAGAGTCCCGTTTCAAGGTATGTGTTGCCGCTCTCTTCCAATTTTCTCAAAAATAAATATCTTATATCCGATTTACTAATAATATTATACTATTTGTGCATATGTATAATATTACATATAATATTATATAAATACGAATCATATTTAACTCTGCTAATTTTCTACACTTTTTGCACAAGAAGAATCTAAATATGGGTGGTTTCACTATTTCCGGATCCATTGGCGCCGACGGCCTAAAAATATTGGAGGGGACAATATGCCAGTAGAAGGCATTTTGTTTGAAATTGAATGGAGATATGGAACCCTAACACCAACATTGGGGGGGACGTGTCCCCCCTATGCCCCCGTTAACGGCGCCAGTGTCCATATCTGTGAATGAAATTTCCTTTTCGATGTTCGGAAATAAATTATCATCAGTATTGTCACAATCATTATTATCATCTTAATCAGTATTATTATTATCATTATTAATTAGTATTATTTGTTTTCTTTTAAAAGTATCTGAAATCGCAGCGAATTCTTTCTGTATTTATGTTTTTCATAAGAAGAAATAATATAATAAGAAGAAGAAGAAATAAATAAATAGTAACTTTTTTAAAATCCGCCCTCCCTTTATTATATTCTTGTAATTTTAAATATTTAATATACAATTAATTTAGATATAATTTTTAGAAATTTGATGTTTTATTTGTCTCAAAGCTAATATTGATATTTTAATGTTATGTCAATATCAAAAGTGTTACGTAATTTTAATCAGTTCAGCTAACTTTCAATAATTTTTATATCAGCTAAATACCACGTTTCAACTACCAATGAATCAACTAAAAATTCAAAAAAATCGACCAACATGCTACCAACTCAATAAATCTATCAGTCAAATTAAATACAGAGGCGTGGCAATGCAAAAATTTTAGGGGGTACGTGTAACTTTAAAAAATATCATGTGATTCAGCATTAAAAATATGAATGCACCTTTATATCGAATAGGAGTGACTTGACCCCCCGATTTTTCTACAGCACGAATCAATTAAAGCAATGACTCAATCAATTAAATCATTGAATCAACTAAATGCTGTGTTTTTCTTCCTCCTTCAACTGTATTAAGCACGCGAATATACGAATTTCCGGTTGACAGAACCGAGTTCAAGCTGAGTTAATTAACAAGTTAACTGAACTAATTAAGTAAATTAAACATGGCACTACTCTCAGTGGCGTAGGCAGGGGTGAGTGATGAGTGTCATAATCCCATTGTAAACATACATGTGATTAAACAGAATTGCAACTCTTTAATGCCCCCCATTAAAGATCTGTAACCCCTCCCTTATTAACTTTCTGCGTGCACTAATGATCAATCACTCTCCTAGAATTGTACATGAGTTGTGCTACCCATAGGCGCAGGCAGAAAATTCATAAGGGGGTTATAGGCTCAATGGGGGCGAGGGAGGTTACAGAGCTACAACTCATATATTCCTATGTTAAATATACAAAATTTCATTGCAATGAATATCCCAATCCATGAAGAACCCATCAACACCTCCCTGCGTACACCAGTGGTGCTGCCACAACCATTATCTTTGCTTCAGTTTGCCGTGGATATGTTTTCTGCTTTTTTTAACACTCTGGTGCTGTCCAAAAGAAAAAGGGAAGAGAAAAAGAAGAAGACAGGTCCTGAAAATGAAGATAAAAAGATCCCAGAGCGTCAATTCGTGTAAACACCGTAAATCTTAGAGACGAAGGGACTGGCAAACAGTATGTATGTGTATGTATACAATTCCTTGTAAACAGTAATGTTGTTTGCCAAGGCACTCAACAAGGGAACACATTAAAAGAGTAAACATTACAAAATATTTAGCACAACTGATAAAATATAAGTTCTTCCAGAAAAAAATAATAATTCTGGCACAAAAAAAACAAGTAAAATAAAAAAATACTGAAATTCTCTATAACATAAAGAACCTTACTTTCTGGTGCGTTTTTAATATTCAGGTGACCCTTGATTTATGAGGCAATTCTGTTCCTAAAGAAACAGGTTAATAAATAATTTTAATTATGCTGATAATTTAATAGAAGTATGGGGTGAGATTTAAGATCCCCTTTTTCCTCTTGAAATTAAAAACTAAACCTGAGAAAGTGGAGAGGATTGAGATAACTCCCTTCCCCAATATTGTCTTCAAGTTGGCCCCCTCTATGTAACATTATATATGCAACAATAAACCTATATAAGGAATGAAAATGCCATTAATTAACAACACTTAAGTACAAAAGTGACATGAACTTCTTTTAAATGTGTTCATAACTTTTATATTTTCAGTTGTTTTAGGAATATTTTTGCTACTGTAACTCATCACAAAGGGCTATCCTTATATCACGTGATATATAGTCACTGGCACAACAAGGGGAGGGGGGAATTCCCCTCTCAGAAACACGAAAATTACCAGCGAGTGCTGCGTATATTGGGTTGGGGCTATATCCCGCCTAAAACTTCAGGCTAATTACGCCAATGTATATAATATTACATAGAATTTATAACACTGCATTGTGTGTTGTATATAATATTATAAAAATAATAATGTAGTATATTTACTTCCCACAAATTTAAATAGAAGTGGAGTTAAATTTCCTCATTTTTTTGTGTTATACTCGGAATTGCAGATGAGATGAATTTTAACTCCATTTGCAATTTAAATTTCTGAATAATCCGCTGCTCCAATTCACGGCTGAACAGAGGCAGAAAGGCGAACTTCAAAATATGGAAATAGAAATGACGGCATCGTTTGACTTGAAAATGAGATGTCAAGTTCTACATCGAGGATTTTTGAGATCGCTTTAAAGTTTAAATAAAAAAAAAAGCTAGAATGAGGAAGAATGAACAGAAAAGGGAAGGAAATAAAGAAAGAAGGTGAGATGTTTTCAAGTGCAAGTAAACCAGGATTTAAGGCGAAAATGCCCGTTGGGTGTAATCGAATAAAATTGGAGTGCCTCTTAAAAACAAGAGCGGGAAATAAAAAGCAGGTAGAAAAAGAAGCTTTTATTGTATAATAAAATTTATTACGCATCAACTTAAAAACCAAACAATAAAAATTTCTTCTGCCGCGCTCTTAGCGGCTTTACTAGCTTTTATCCCATTAAAAAAGCGTCGAACTGATTTTCATTGTACAAAAGAAATACGGTATAAAATACAGGTTAAATAAACTTCGGAGAAAAAGGCCCCAGTGTAAAAACTCCAATACATCCATACGTCATTACGCATGCGCAAACTTCCAATGAAACACCCAATGAACATCATTCTAAATAATTTTAAAAACCCCATTGGGCAAAAATAACGCGCTTTCCAAAAAAAAAAAAGAAAAAGAAAAGCAAATTAAGCTTCACTTTAATCTAAAAAAAAATTGAAATTTTCGTAATATTTCGAAAACTTCTAGGAAAACAGGATTTTCTGGAAATTTTAATGAATGCGTCCAAACTAAAAAATTATAATTACTTTTTTTTTCAAATTATTAGCGAACTCTCTCTCCACTTTAACGAAGAATGAGTATTGAAATTAAATTATAAAAAGTTATGAAAATTACAATCATTTATGAAATACTTTACAAATTGAAAAAAAAAAATAATAATGAACTCAGTACACACGGAACAATTTTTCAGCGATGTGTAAAGACAGATGGTAATTATCATTACTTCATGTAATATGAAAATAAAATTATTAGATTTATATTAAATAAAATTATTATATTATATTAAATAAAATTATTATATAATATTAAATAAATTATTATATAATATTAAATAAATTATTATATTATATTAAATAAAATTATTAGATTATATTAAATAAAATTATTAGGATTATATTAAATAAAATTATTAGATTATATTAAATAAAATTATTAGATTATATTAAATAAAAATTATTAGATTATATTAAATAAAATTATTAGATTATATTTAATAAAATTATTAGATTTATTAAATAAAATTATTAGATTATATTAAATAAAATTATTAGATTGAAATAAATAAAATTATTAGATTATATTAAATAAAAATTATTAGATTATATTAAATAAAAATTATTAGATTATATTAAATAAAATTATTAGATTATATTAAATGTACCTTTATTAGATTATATTAAATAAAAATTATTAGATTATATTAAATAAAATTATTAGATTATATTTAAAATAAAATTATTAGATTATATTAAATAAAATTATTAGATTATATTAATGTACTATTAGATTATACAATAAAATTATTAGATTATATTAAATAAAATTATTAGATTATATTAAATAAAATTATTAGATTATATTAAA
Organism: Dysdera silvatica; assembly: GCA_006491805.2. NCBI lineage: Eukaryota > Metazoa > Arthropoda > Arachnida > Araneae > Dysderidae > Dysdera > Dysdera silvatica. Next base: position 80,055,728 of record QLNU02015270.1, read on the forward strand.
TAAAATTATGATTATATTAAATAAAATTATTAGATTATATTAAATGAAATTATTAGGATTATATTAAATAAAAATTATTAGGATTATATTAAATAAAATTATTAGATTATATTAAATGAAATTGTTATTAGATTATATTAAATAAAATTATTAGATTATATTAATAAAATTATTAGATTATATTAAATAAAATTATTAGATTATATTAAATAAAATTATATTTATATTAAAACTCCATTCATTAGATAATGCAGTATAATCTGTATATAATGATATTTCCCGCCCCCTCCCTACTCTCCGTTCCGGCAGATCTAGAGAATATAAAATTAAACTTTCTCCATAATAAAAAATATATAATTGTCAATAAATGCATATAAAATATTGCTAATAATAAAAATATATATAAATAATTGTTAAAATAAGTATATATGAAATATCTATAAATTAGAGGTAAACCGTCTATATCTTTTCAAATCCCTCGAGTACCGTTATATAAAATATTATATTGTTCGTTATATATTCGTCCTCTTTCGTTATGTAAGACATACATTTCCCTATCGTTATATAATATATACAGTTCCTATCATTATACAAGATATATAATTCTTATCATTACAGAAGATATAATAATTCTTATCTTTATATAAGATACATAGTTCCAATCGTTATATACGGTATATAGTTCCCATCGTTACATAAGATATAAAGTTCCTATCGTCATGTAAGATATATAGTTCTATCGTTATATAAGATATATAGTTTTATCGTTAGAGAGAGAGAGAGAGTTCAAGTATTACGTAAGCACCTTTGGGTGGTTGCTGTTGTGCTTATTTTCCTATGTTAGCCAATGTTAATTTTTGCTTACCAGGAGGAGGAGGTTTAAAATGGCCAAAATATTGCTTACGTAATACTCGAACGCTCTCTTATATAAGATACATAGTTTCTATTGTTATATAAGATACTTTCACTGTATTATATCTATGCTTAGTACATTATATTAAATCCGTTTATATTACGTTATATTAACTTTCTAGTGTGACACATAAAAGTGCTATTAATATATTATATTAAAACTTTATTTAATGTATTCTGTAAAAACTTTATCAATACATTATATTAAAACGCTATTTAGTACGTTTTCCCTTTTCATTTTCCATTATATAACCTCTTTAGCTACGGGTTAAAGAGAGGGGGACAAGGACCCGTCCTCCTCAATGTTGATATTAGGAGTGCTATGTCCTCTCATTCCACTTCAAACAAAATGCCTTCTACTGGTATATTGTCCCCCCAAATGTTTCACATCGGCGCCCATAATCCTGGTTGTAGCAAATTGCCCTCTTAGCCGGGAGAAAGCAATCCCCCTTGGATCCGCCAGTGTCTAGCAGGTGATATTGACAAAAGGAACATTAAAATACGCTAAATAATAAAGGTACTAAAATTCCATTAAAACATAAACAACTTATGCGTGTTGCAAAAGCTTCGAATTCCCCACAACAAATTGGGTGTACCATCCTCTCTGTTTACACTGCCTAGTTAACGCCTTACTGTAGGCTTCACTGCTTGGCATCGGTGCATGCGACGGAAACAACAGCAATAGTGACTAAAGCTTGTGTTACTAAACTTCAATGCAGTAAGGCAGGGATCTTCAACCTTTTTCAATCCAAGGGCCAATTTTGCTTATTCTTGTAGGCCCGCGGGCCGCACTACTGTATCAGCAATATTAGGACTGAACAAAAGCGGCTTGAAGAATGCCCCCCCACCCAGCACTGGATCAGCTTTTATCCATTACGTCTATATTAGTTTCACATGCCAACCCAAAGTCATTGTTTGGATACGTCCCTGGGACTAAATGTAACAATGTAAAATATGTATGGAAGCAAAAAACATTTACAATACTTTTAGTTATTAATATGTAAAGCGAAATCAAACCTTTTAGTGAGATTTATAGCACTGCTTATTTTTAACAATCCTGTCAATATCAGGTCTTATTTTTGATATTGCAATCCTAAGAATGCTTACAAGGTGGACGTCAGTTATTCTGGACTTAACTTTTCATTTTATCAACTTCATTTTTGAAAACAGTTGTTTACAGATGCACTATAGTACGCAGGGTGAGGGAGGGGGGTTGATGAAGATGGTAATTCCCACTGCAACGAAATTTTGTGTGCATACATATGAACACACGGAGTTGTAGCTCTGTAATCCTCCCATTGTAAGCCTGTACAACTTAAGCCACACACACTTTATGAACTTTCTACATCAGCTTATGCCCAGATGTCAGTGCTCCAGAACAGTAACATTTTTAGAGCACGCAGTCAGATGGTTGGGAAGATGTTCTTATCAGCATATTTAGAATAGAACTTGACGAGTTCTAAGATGAATTTTTTTTAAATCACTGTTGCACTACAAATCAATAAAGCTACGCCTAATGCCCAAATACGCTAGGAAACTAAAATAAAACACGATGGGAACCAGTGTTACTTTGGTTCTAGAGTATTTTAAGATATTTATTACGAAATATGAAAATGCCAACAGAATAAAATACATATATTTCAGACAGGGAGCATCGGCATATTTTTTGTGTGAAACAATTCGTATTTTTCACATTGCTGAAATGTGGTGCCAGGTCAAGCGGTCGAAGATCCCTGCAGTAAGAGTACTTCAGTGTAGTCGCGCATGGATTTCAGGCACCCTAAATGAGGCACAATTTGCTCGTTGGTCGTAATCTACAGGGGAATGCATCCCTGTGCATTAATTAAAAAATTCATGATTTGTTTGGCTAGATCTATAAGGTTTTTGAGTCACAGACAAGTGCTCAGGTTTGCCTAACGGACTGGCCGCCCCTGGAGCTGGCTATCACCAATTTTGCAATAGAAAGCTTACCATAGTCTGCTCTTACGTTATAACACCTTGATGGCTTCGTAATATATGCTATAACATGGCATCATAATATATGCTATAACATGGCATCATAATGTATACTATAGCATGACATCATAATGTATGCTATAACACGGCATTATAATATATGTTATAACATGGCATCATAATATAGGCTATAACGTCATAATGCACACTATAACCTACTATTAAGTTATATGTCGGATATGATATACTGTATAATACGCGACGTTAAAACAGGAGTTGTAAAAAAAATGCAATGATATCACGATACACTATATGACATCATTGAGATTACAATATTTTGCATCATAATTTTGTATTCTTAATACAATATGTTGTATCACGATTTTGTATTCACCATACAGCATGTGATATCACTGACGATAATTGATTACACGATAAAATACGTGACATTATGACACATATATAACAAATAGCACGAGAATATATTACAATAAGAATCGTGTATCACGAAATGGATGAAAATATATGTGAAAATGGCATTAAAACGTATACAGCGATACGTATAAACGTATAATGTGACATATGACACATTTTGACAGCGTGATTGTAATATTTTTCATACCGTTGCAACTTATAACCGTTCATTTCTTATATGATGCCAAATGCCAAATTTATAAAACATCATAAATTTTCATATTGTAAGAACGCCAAAAGGATGTATTTGGAAAATTTTGCCCACGTACATTTGATTTAATAGTTTGTCATATATATATAACTTTTCATTTCATAGACAGCTGACTAACCAATGGATGGTTTCACTGGGCCTGGAAGTCCACCAATCACGTCTGACAATAGCCCATGCCGGGCTGAAAATTCATGGAGGAGAACATGAACGATCGTTACAATTGATAATGGACCTGAAACAGACAACCAAACGCCTTTAAAATTGATATTTATCCACACGGTCAATTTCCACGACCCCCGCCTCTAATTTTCAAAGCTTATAAATGGCTTCTTTCTCCAGTCAACTAGTCGGCTTATTAAATGCGAAGCCATACATTTTCCGTTCCTGGCATATCCAAGATGGCGGACGAGAGCCATTTACATCCAGTAAAAGTTCATCTTGCAGAAAATAATATGTAGCTATCTGTTTCGGGGGCGACTGCGAGGTATGGAGGATACATAAAAGGGGGTCGATTTGACATTCAAAGCAACGAGGGGAAACGGGGAAGTCTTACACCCTCCGAATGAGTTCTTGGGGGGTGACACGGGGATGAGTCACGTGTGGCTGGGGGAAGGAACGACATGGGGGGTAAGCAGCCGGGTGGGCGGTGAAATGAAGCATAGCCCACAAAAATATCACCAACTCCCCGATTTGAACGACTGAAAAGATAGAAAAAGCCGTTAAGTTCGAGGTCTTCTCAGAGGGGCGCATGCTAAGGTGTAATAATTTTTTCCAGGTCATTTTTTATCAAAAATTGTACGAAATGGGAGGCGAGAAGGTGAGAACGAAGACTTTGCAAGAAAATAGTGCTTGTATATAAGGCTTGATAAAAACTCACACTTGATAAAAACTCAAATGCCACCTTAGAAGAACGGCATGAGGAACGTTTTCTTTAATAAAAACTTAAATATCACCTTAGAGTCATAAAGTATTTTTTTTTTATAAAAACTCAACTGTCTGAAGCGACGTCAAGGATCGATGAAAAATCGATATTCACGTTTTCATCAAAGAAAAAAAGTTGTTAGCACTTTGAACTCGACCCTCTGAATGCATTTATTTAAAAAATGAGAAAATACAACGAAGGACGCAGACAAAAAAAACGATAAATTTATTCATCCCAAAGCCTGTTTGGTAAATTTCCATAATAATATCCACAATAAACAGAGAGATAATGTGTCTATACACAGAATTTAACTAGGTACCACAACTGAGGGGGGGCAAACTATTTTCTTGCAAGGGGGGGCTAGGACCACTTAGCCTCTAACTACGCGCATGATCTATGCTATTATTTATTAATTATTAAAGAACTCTACATATATGTTTGCAATATTTAGAGAACTCTGAAAATTTCCCAACGGGTGAAAAAAATAGAATCCATGCAACATACCAAAGAACCTCATGTGAGTGGATAAATTCACAACAGTTTAAAAAATGAAGACGTTTATAAAAGAAATCGACGTGTGTTTGCAGTTGAAAGCGACGATGTATTTACTAAGGTTACACAACAATAGTTTAGCTAGGAGAAACCAAATTGTTGAAGTTAGGTAAACAATGTTGTTTGGAAGACGTGGGGGGGCCGGGGGCATTTAATATCTTTTCATCGATACGGTTTCTTCCCAAAAAATATTTTTTGAGATTGGAAGTGAAAAAATTCCAGTGGAAAAAAACAAAAAAAAACAGAGTAAATTGAACAACAGTATCCGCAGACTTTTTCACAGGTAAAGGCCAGACCAAAACTTCGGAGACAACACACACGAAACAGGGTATTGAAAAAGGGGGGGAAATCAGACAACCTTACAATTTAGAAAAAAGGCAATAGCATGGAAAGCTTTTTTCACTCAACTTTCCTTGGAGTATTGTGTTTATTTCTATCATCCCCCTCCTCTGTGCTCTTCATCATATCTCCATGGCAACCACCATCTAAGCATCAGAAAGGGAAAAGAATGCCAGGTATGCGTCTTTCACACACTTCCTTTTCCCTACTCCACCTCCTACAAAAAATCCCTTTTTTCCCCATGTTCTGCACCACCTCCGCCTCCTTTTCTAAGCTCACACTGAACTTGGGAATTTCGTCTTTTATAGACGTTGTCGATCGCAAATACTTTTTGCTCTGGCTATATTGTCACACGAATACCCATTGCACAACCACAGGCAGGAGGATGACCGTACCATAGAGAGGGGACGATCGGGAGGGGGGGAGAATATACCTGGGTGTACAAGATAAGGATATTTCTATTTTTATTCTAAAAGTGGGGGGACAGATACAAATGGTGAAACTAAATTTTCAAGCCGTATAACTTTTGCCTAGCGAAAGGGGGAGGGAGGGGACTGGGATGAATGGAGCCAATATAGAGAAAATGAAAGCTTTCGTTTGGTAAATCTTCTATTCCTATCCTAATAATATAATATAATCTTTGTAAGTGTTTTACAGTGAAGGTCTTATTTTTAAAGTAAATAAAATTGAATATAAAGATAAAAATAAAATTAGAGAGGAAAAGTTTGGTTCGTTATATCCGTGAAAAATTCGATATATCCGTGATATTCTTTATATATCATATCACAAATAAAACTAGCCGAAATCATTTGTGCGTTATATCCGTGAAAAAATTCGATATATCCGTGATATTCTTTATATATCATATCACAAATAAAACTAGCCGAAATCATTTGTGCGTTATATCCGTGAAAAAATTCGATATATCCGTGATATTCTTTATATATTATATCACAAATCAAATTAACCGAAATCATTTGTTTTTTATATACGTGAAAAAATTCGATATATCCATGATATTCTTTATATATCATATCACAATTCAAACGGGCCGAAATCATTTGTTCATTGTATCCGTGAAAAAATTCTATATATATCCATGATATTCTTTATGTATTATATCACAAATCAAACGAGCCGAAATCATTCGTTATATCCGTATTCGCTATAACCGAGAACATATTTAAAAATAAAATTTCAACACAAAAGGCTAAAGGTGCAGAGAGGTGCAAGAGGTGTGGAGCAATACTCTATCCCTGTCGGATGGTCTCTGGTTTCCAAGAAAGGGAGGTCAATCGTAGTTCAAAGGTCACGTCCAGACATAGGTTCCGTCTCAGCTAATCTAGGTGGTCTTGTGGTGACATAAAACACCCGCATAAAGGGAACAAAGCTGGAACTAAAAAGTGAAATTGGCAGGATTTCACTTTCAAGCGTCGGACGCATCTCGTGTAACGTGTCATCACACGAAGAGTCGACAATCATCATCATCCGCGTGAATGAAAAAAAAAAAAAGAACTTCAAACAGTTCGGCGAAAATGGCATTTTTGTAAAGAGTTCATCGTGCCGATTCCAGCGAATTGGAAGAGTGAATTCTGACTCACTTTGTAGTATGTGTTTTTTTTTTTCCAAAAACAATTCAGACAACTCGATTATTGAAAAGAAAAAGACATGTAATGGCTTAACTTACGGAACTAGCTCTTTCATACATTAAGAATTTGACATTTTTTGTATAATATATATTGTATCCATGAAAATGAGTTTAAATAATAGTAGCACACACACAGCAATTAAAATCAAGAAGAAAAAATCGTAACTTTACGATTATTTTCCGATTGTCAAGGTCTAGATTTCGTTCCTGGAGATTCTCGTAATTATTATGACACAATTAAATCATAGCTTAATATAGGCCTACATAATGGGATTAATGTTTTCACATCTGTGGCAGCAGAATGAATAATTACTAACTGATTAATCAATTCTTCGACATCATCGATGTCATAATTACAAGAGAATTAATTCAGTAATTACGTGCACGGTTCCCCCCTCGACCATATTAACATTCGGTAATAAACAGACAATTGGTTGCGTACCATTTACAGAAAGTTAACACGCCCTCCCCCTTTTAACATCCAAATAATGGATTTCATTAAGTGTGGACGTAGTTTTTTTTCCCCCAATTTTACCCTACACAGGAATGAGAGAGGGGAAAAAGAGCTTCATTGTTCTTACATGTAGTGACAAGCAGTGATTAAATCCAATACGAAACAATGGACCGAGTATCCGAAATCGATTCTAACGAAAGCCATGCTGGCGTCGGTGCAGAGGGAAACAATTCTGGAAAACTGGGAAAAAGGGAATATTTCGCTTAGATTTAAAAAATAAACGACCCTCGAAAAATCCCGAAAGCAAATAAAAACGGGAAAATTGTTGTTTCGACGCTCCTGGACGTTGTCTGATACTAGAAAAGATTACAGGGAAAATGTATGTATTTTTCCCTTTTATGAACGGGTTACTAATATTCTACAGTGGACCCCTCAAAGCAGGGTTTAAGCTGCAGTCGCATTTTTCGCAAAATGCGACAAGTTGCTCGAAAATGCGACAGGCACATTTAAACACAGTTTGTTCTCTGAAAACATGATTTCCCGATTCCATAGGTTTTGCACTTCAGCTGTCTTTTCTTCTTCCTTTTTGTTTCCTCTTCAAAATTCTGAACAGCACCTGTTAAGCATCGTTGATGTAAATAATTTCATGGATAGGGTTCTTGGAACAACGAAAGCAACTAATATTTTTTAGCATTTTACTACAACATTTTTGCTCATTTTAGCATTTTCGCGGCAACGTGTTTTGAGCCAGCTTAAACCCTGCCTTAAAGAAAATAAAAGTTCGTAAAAACGAAAGTTCTTAAATGGAAATGAACATTTCTTCCGCAAAATACTTTCGAGATCAACAACAGTTCGTAAAAATCGAGTATTTCATAAACTGGAGATTTGTAAAAACGCGAATCCACTCTACTACATTGCTACTGCGTAATCTATTTTCAGAAAACGCAAAAATGTGTTTTGTTTGATAGTCTCTCTAATGAAGACTGTTGCTCTATGTTTATTATTGTATATATTTTACATTCTGTCATATTATTATCCGTATTATTATCATATCTTAATGGATTTTCGGCACAACGTGATTGTATATTTCTCATTGGTTGGTGTGAAAAAGGCAAACTGGTAGGTAATAATCCTCAAAGTTCATTGCATAGACGTGCCCATAAAGGTATCTGGTTTCACCTGTGAGGTTACAGAGTTACACCCCCATATATTTATGTACATATATGTGGCAAGCATGTATGTTCATAGGTATGTACATGCACGTACATATATGCACGTACATATATGTATGTGCATGTACATATATGTATATGTATATGTATGCATATGTATGTATATGCATATGCCAAAATTTCACCGCAACGAGGGTTACAACCCCCCATCAACATCGCCCTGCGTACGCCAGTTGTTCATTGCCATATTCTATGCTATTTCTTTTCTGGAGTTTTTTTTCGTTCTGTATTAATTAATATAAATAACAATATACATACAATATATCAATACACAAAATATGGTTATGCATAAAAGTTATGCTGATTTCTACTCCGCTTCTGTTTAGTCAATAAACTATAACAAATTATACATTTCAATTTAGTATTAAATCTTATGAAAGCAATTTTTAAAAATTTTGTAGTCTTGGAAAACCTCTTCCAAACTCTTTCTTTGTCACCCCCCCCATTGACTGATCCAAGGAAACGATCACCGGAATTAAATCCCGAAAAATGAAATGTTTAAAAATGGGGGATCGAACAAATCACCTCCCCATGAAAGATTTCTGATCCGCCCTAGCCTCCCCCACCAATTACCCACCACCACTACTCAAATGAACTGAAATAAACAAATTAATCTAATCAAAATTCGATAAATTAAATTTCATCGGAGTATAGCTCAATTTCCTTGTAAATAAATTGATTTGAAGTTTGAATCGATAAAAAAACTGTCGATCTCTGATTGACGTAAATGAATCAAGTCTATTCAATCGATTCTAAAAGGGAATAATCGCAACAATCGATATAAAGGCTTTCCCCAGTTACTGAGGAAATGAATCATAAAGGTGATTTAAGCAAACTTTTGAGCCCAACCTACCCAGACTGGTCCTCAGTTCATCTCGGAGACAAAATGCAAGTCTGTTACCCATGCGTGAAATTGATCATGGACTTGTGGACGAAAAGCAAGGAAACCCGGAATTTGAAATGCGGGTTCGTTGACCCTTTCCGAGGGCGTCCCTCAAGCGTCTTCCACTCCCCCCACTCCAGCTTCGTTTCAGGCTCACCTTTGACCTTTCTCTTGGCTTCCCCTCGCCAGTTGATGGAGTTTTCCCGTAGTGGAGGACAGACAGAACTGGCATTGTATGGAGCGAAAATTGTCCTTTCCGTTCTCACATAGGAACAGTTATATTTGACCCGTGGGACCCGACCGCTCCCTCAATAATTTAAAATAAATTATCATTTTACGTATATTCTAACATGTAAAATATAGAATATGTGCTTGGGCCCCAAATAAGTTTGAAAACTTTGCTGTCTAGAGGATAGATTGAGAGCATTGGTCCTTGCCTTCTGATCTACGTTGGTTAGCACATCAAAGCTACCTTAAATATTCGAGTGGCTTTAGGTGCGATCATTTTCTGGGGCCCCCTTTTTAAACCAATTTTCAACTTTTGTAATAAGCTAAAAAAAAGTAACAAACTTTACAAATTTGGCGCAGCTGGGGCCCCGAGTCTTGTTGGTCCATTCGTTAAAATGCAGCACTGTAATCACTGACGTCAGAGAGACCGTCTCAGGGAAGTCCATCAATTCTTTATTAATTTGTCTATTAATTCTTTATTAATTTGTCCATTAGTTCTTTATGTATTAGTTTGTCTATTATTTCATCAGCTAATTAATTCATCTGCTTATTAGTTTATATATTAGTTCGTCTGCTTATTAGTTCATATATTAATTAGTCTGCTTATTATTTTGTCTGTCAGTTCGTCTGCTTATTAATTTGGTCTATTAGTTTGTAACAAGATGGAGGAATTGAACTGTATATTAATTTTGCAGAGTGCGTCTTAGGGGTGGCAACTGCTATTTATCCAACAGTTTAAGCAGTTTAAGAGAAAGCAATTGTATCTTCAGCAGGACTCTTAATAATTTGGAGGGTATTTCCGGCTATAAAATTTAGCACCAAAGCTATAAAATTTACCCAGAGGGCTATAAAATTAAGCCTTCACCGCACTGGCAACACTGACAACCTAATTTAGTAATCAAATAAAACAGTATGGAATAACATTGGAGGCTCTAAAGCAAATGAACATTGCCGTATAAAATAACAGCCAACTTCTAATGTCGCCACTTCGTATACAACAACTCGACCTTTACACGATAGCTTATTCAGAACAAAAGTAATAACAATAATAAAGCAATAAAAAGGTACAACTATACAGCTCAATTGAAAATAAATTAACGTTTCCAACGTAAATGTAATTGGCTACGAAAGTGGGGAAAATTGGCGAGAAATTTGGCACAAAATGTGACTGGAAAATGCCATGGGACAACAAATGAACCATTAAAAATAAAAAAAAAACTATTATCTACAGATTAAGGGCATACCAATGGGATGTTGATTTTCAGGTTCCTTGCCTAATTTATGTTTGAATTAATTTGAAAAGGAATTTTACGAAATTAAATCCTTTAGATACGTAGATGACATTATAGTTTTTAAATGTTCAGAATTTGAAAACATATTTAATTCCATATATCCTAAATATCTAAAGCTTAAAAATACTGATTCAACACACGTCACTAAATTTTGGATTTGAATATTAATTTCCAAGATTTTTCTAACATTACGCTATGCGGTGCTTACTGCCTCAATCAAGAGCATTGAGTCAAAAATTTCTTGAGAGTATGCGACGCACACAGCGTACCTTTGAGGACAGCTCTATTTGTATTTTGTTTTCCGTCTTTATTGCAATTTATTTTATTTTCAAAAATATTTTTCTCTTTGAAATTTTCCTCATAATTCATTGGTTTTTCCATTTTTCGTTCACTTTTAAATATTTTTTCCTAAATTACATTTGTAATATTATATTTATCAGTTGTATTGTGAAGTAAAGGCGCAGGTACACTTAATAAAAGTTATGCATTATTATTTATATATTCAATTTTTATTTATATGTTTATTTATTTTTCATTTAACCAATAATATTATATATAATTTATACTAGAACATATAATAATAAATAAATATATATTTTATTATTATTTAATATTTACTTACAAAGACATATTTATTTAATTTCTATTAAGACATGAGAGGGGCAGTTGAGTATTACATAAGCATATTTCTGGCCATTTTATACTCTCCACTTGTAAGAAAAAATAAGCAAATGCCTACGTATAATAAATAAGATTTCGGTTTTCTAATCGTTTGGTACAAGTTTTGGAAATAAAAATGCAATATGTGAGATGCAAATTACAGTACTTATTTTCGTTTCTGTTATAATATTAAGTACTCGTTTGTAAGTTTGTTATAATATAAACGCTTATTTATAAATAGAGAGTAATCACAATAAATTATCGCGTTTAAAAAAAGTTTTAACACGCTGTTAATTGCTATTTTTTTGGCACAAGAAAGTATTTTGTTACATTTTTATTGTTAATATTTCTTACGTTGTAAGCAACTAGTGTAATATATAAGAAATGGATTTAATAAAATACATTTATTAAAAATAATATATTTATGATAATTTAAAAACATTAGGTGGGCCCACGGGGAGCCTAGAGGTGGCTCACGTAAAACAGATGAGAACCACTGGTTTAAATTAATTAAATGTTTAACTGAGATTACGTGTATTTTATATTTAATATCCTCTACTCGTCTTGTCTCATGCATCAAAGTATTGCAGTTCTGTTAGGGCAGTTGTCAATTTGTGATTATGTGTTAGTACTATTATTTTTTGCAACTTACCTAAGCATGGTTCAGGCTCTCTCTTCACCGTTATCAGCAGAAATAAGCAAGTGTCAAGCCCCCCCCTCCCCAAAGATGCTTACGTAATACTTGTACTGCCCCAGAGGGAGAAAGAGAGCAACTGAAGACAAGACGAGGTCCTTAACGTTTAAATTACAAGCGAACACCTCGCCCCTCGAGAAAAATTATATTTAATATTATCTATTTATATTTAATTAATAAATTTACATTTAATACGCATTATCTGTCCAAACTTGGAAACAAATTTTATGGAATATAAATCATTAATCTATATTGGTCTTCAGCTTCCCCTTGAAATAGGTTGCTGGATCCGCCCTTCATCCACGAACCTCTCTCTCGTTAAAAAACAAAAAAGTAAAGTTTTTCCCAAGACAAAACGAAAAGTCATTTAAAAGAAACACTTTAAACAAACGGCTACTTTCGAAATTGGTTTTAGCTAGGTTCATAAAGATCGTATCTACGTTATAACTACTTGCCTTGCCCATTCATGTAGCTGAAAGGGGCGATTTTTTAGCTACTTCGACTATAAAAAACAGTCTCTTTTAAATGTAGGAGGATAGGTACTAAAACAAGTTCACTACCAACTTTCTAGCGCGGTCATTCAGAACAACGGTGTATTATCGCTGAAAAGAAAAAAAAAGTCGTTAACTGCAGTTGCAAAAATGTTAACTTGGCATTCAGCAACGTGGAAGACACTGTCTCTGACGGAAACACTCGTAATGTGAAATGCTTACCCACGAGAGCCACGATGAGCAAAGTACGTCTACAATATCTTTCAGTTCAACGTGGCCATCTGTGTACATATGAAAATGATTCATCACAAGAACATGAAACACTCTATTTTTTTCGTCATATTTAGCAGCTATTAAAACAGATTACTGAGTAGCAATCACCAGAAGTTTAATACTGAATATCATAAAACGTGACTAATGATTGTATGTGTAAAAATAAAAAGTTCATATCTCTGCATGCAAATTACCTTTAACGCAATGTTAGCTCCAGCTCTTTAAAACAGTGATACAAATTTTTCATTCAGTACAAGGCCGCGTAAATTATAGTAGATTTTGGGAATTACCCCCAAATTTGAACATAAATTTTTAAAAATTTAAGAAAAAGATGTTTACTTTCTTAAAAATACCCTCCTCCTTTCCCTTCAAACAATCCCCTCTTTGAAAGCATGCGCAATGTCCTTATTCAGACTCATGAGTGCATTGGTTCCCAATCTTTTTCCAAGCCGCGACCCACTTTTATAGTAACCAAGTAATCCGCGACCCCCTTTATAGTAACCAAAAGATCCGTGACCCCCTCTGTCCGCCGCCGACACATTTGCATAATAAAAGCATTTTTAACAGAGTAAAGAAAACACATTAAATAGAAAATTATATTAATTATTATATTAATTATATATATATATTAATGTATATTTTATAAATATGAAGTTAACAACTATCAGTAACATGAGCGCCCATGTGAGTACTTCGGGGGGGAGAGCTGAGAAAAAGTATTTACCTTTTTATCAATGCTCTCAAACATTTTAGTGAATGTACAAGATACTAAAATGCTACAAAAATAATTGATACTGCTTGACAATTAGTAATGAGCTAAAAAGTACCTTATTTTAAAATCTACTTGTAAAACCTTTGAAACTAAATGCATAGCAGAATTAGGCAAATAAAATTTTTGAACGGCCAGGGGGTCCGAGCCCCTTCTTCCCCTCATATGGACTCCCATGATTAGTAGAATATTGCAATGTAGCCATGTTGAAATATAAAAGCGTTGGAAACATTTGGTATGAAATTTCTTATAAAAATAATTGCAACTAAAAATAGTTGTGGTGACCCCCCCCCCAAACCAGTTCGCGACCCCCCCTTGACGGTCGCGACTCCCAGGTTGGGAACCACTGCACTGGTGCATAAACTCGTATTCGAACTTTGCGATTTCACAGCAAACTTGATCTCTAAATTGAATTTCCATGGCTCGCTCGTGCGAGAGGTTAGTTTTTTAATAAAACTTTGCTTTTCCAAAGGAATTTATAAATATAGTTGTCTTCATACATAAATTTGAGAAGACATGAAGTGTGGCGGTAATAAACAGACTGAAATTATGAAAACATTAATTAAAATATTCCTTCGCAGAAATACAATCAAACCTCTTCAACTCTCCTAACCTAAGACCGCAATTCCCCAGTGAATGAGGGAACACACAGTACACATATATGTGCTGAAACACAATTTATACGTAATATATTTATCAGTTACGTAATTTTCCTTGATGTTTATGCGATCCACTCTGCGGACTTGGAAAGGGTTTATGACCCGTCAATGTCATCATGTGAGATGTGTCATCAATGTTAGATCAGAACAGAAGTCATAAATCAACCCTAATAACCAATCTTTTCAACAAATTCTTTAAATAGAAAAACTGGAGAATGTTCAACACTAAAAAAAAGGTGCTGGTGTCTTCTTACTGGCTTCCCATGGAGGGTAAAGGGGCATCTGGAAGACATCTTTGGAGCTGAAGCAAATGCAGGAAGGGTCAACCCCGCAGCATAAATCCTCTGTTGCAAAGAGCAACGGAAGGTTGAAAAGACGTCTCTGTTTAAGGGTTGAGGGAAAAATGGGGACTTACGATGAGTAATGCAGAAGATGGGGGGGAGGGGAATGCACAGCCAATTTTATAAAATCATTTTCATTCAGTTAATTAAAGTTGCCTTTTTAGGTCCCGGATAATCAGCAAAAATCTCGTTCCCAAGTCCCGGAAGATGCGAACTTCGGGAGGGATTTAAGAAATTCCCGGGTAAAGTGAGGTAGTGGGTGTATGGTGCCGCAATGCAGCAAGGATCAGTGATTCCATCTAGGCAGAGTGCTATAGCCAGAAAATGGGATATTTCCCGACAGGCCTCTAAGACCGAATTGGACCATAAAGCAAAAGAAGAAAGGGGTAAAAAGGGCGGGAAATGGGATCCAAGAGTGCAATATTCGGGAAAATGGCTCCCTCAGCTACTTTGATTAAATGCTCATTGCAGCGTTAATTTAAAATTTTTTCAGTCTATTTTTTATGTAGAATTTATTATTGCTAAAGGACCACATTCACAAAATCCTGCTTGTTCGTTTGTTTGTTTGGATGTTTTATGGCGCAAGAGCATCTGGGCTATACTGCGCCAAAACAAAAAAAAAATCTGCATTTTGAGCAATGGCGTACTGATAACCCCGCAAGGCGGGTGGGCCCTAAGGAAAAAGAGTGGGCGGGGCTTTTTGTTGTCGTTTATTTTCCATAAAATTTATAACTAAAAAAAAAATTATTATTATTATATTTTTTCATCAATAAGGATTTTTTTTTTAATCTTTAGGTAAAATATAAAATAAAACGAACGGTTTCCAACTGTGGCAAACTCATTACGCTTAGTTATGTTAGCTGTTTTCATTGCCTTTAAAATTGAACTCAACATCAAAAAATTATAAAATCTAGACGAGTTTTGAATTTACAGTATACGCTTTACGCCAGAACCCTACCTCAAGAAACGGTGACTAATAGACATATGTTCTGTTTAAAATATTGGAATGCGTCGCTGGTAAATTTCTTATAGAAGACGCAGCACTGTCATATATATATTATATCTATATTTTTTTTCATATATGCATATGCAAATTGATTTTCGCAAAAGGGGGGTCCAAAAGAATTATTGCGGGGAGCCCGGAGATTTTCCGTTACGCCACTGATTTTGAGACGATGGGGTGGAGATCAAACGGAAGAAAAAAGGGGTTTGAAGAATGAACGATCCAATTATTTACAGAAAAGAGTTGTTTACATCTCGGTCATATGAACGTTCGATTTAGCAGTCGGTCATTTGAACGAGATTAGCTAATTTAAGTGGTATACGAAAAAATAAGATTTCCAGTATGTCATATCGAAAAGGACTAAAAAATAAAGTTTCAAACTATGCTTTAATGTCTATAAGATATAGACATGACTCGTTTTACAGTGCTTCTAAGGTATTGCATTTTGTTATGCAAATTGAATAGTTGCTCACTTCCAGGAGTTTATCTCCGACCTTTCTTTCTAAACGAACACAATGACTTCGTGTCCCCGTTTCACATTAATTTTCATAATTAATAAATTAATTATTTTATTAATTATACCGTTCCATACTTAATACACTTAAGCAGCATTTCTTGAACTGCTTTTTGCAGAGGACCCTTCTCAATATTTTTTGGATGTTATGCCCCAAAACTTAGCACTTCCAACCCCTAAAGTGCTTCAAAGATCTAATTATAGTTGCATAGCAAGTGTGTTCATATTTGAAAAGAAGGGACAAAAATATACATGTATACATTTTGCATAATATGTTTATTAAACGGATTGGATTTATATTTTAAAGCATAATAATAACAATAATAAACATCGAATTAATTTATTAATGAAAAGGCTAGTGCTGCATTTCACATAAACGCCTTGTTATATTGGGCTCAATATTTGAAAGTTTAATTTTTAAATATGACCCTGCGTTGTTCAAAGGTTTTATATGTTGAATTTTAAGGTAAACGAAAGCAGGCAGGTTGAGATACCTTCAAGCTTTCACAGAACCCGTGTGGGGTAATATCCCGGAGCCCCAGGCGACCGTAGACTCCAGTTTAAGGACCACTGAACTACAACATAATATAAACATGACTTTCCCATACACTGAGAAATCAAAAAAATGCATGTAACTTGATTTATAGCGGCGGTACGAAACGTGGAATCCCTACTATCTCCAAAATGTGCTCTTATTTATTATTTATTTACCTTTTCCAGAGGCCCCACTCACATCGGTAGAAAAATTCCAACACTTTTCCAGAATTTTCTCTGACTTTTTTGGCAAAACAATTGAAATTCGGTTGTGAGGAAAACAGCTTCAAATATGTAAGGGATTTGCGCTATGATACATATATAAAAAAAAGGCCCATTTTTGTTTTTGGTGTTTGTTTTTTTTCGAGTTGCGCATGCACGTATAAGCGCATAGGCGTACGCAGAAAGTCCGTAAGGGGGTTATAGGCTCAATGGGGGGTTACAGAGATACAACTCACATATTCCTATGTTAAAAATACAAAATTTCATTGCAATGGGGGGGTCACAACTCCCATCAACACCCCCTGCGTACGCCAATGTATAAGCGTCCCGAGATGCATGTGCCAGATCTGTTCACTCTATTTCAAAAAAGGGGAGTGGTTTGGATAAAAATAAAATCTTTTTTCTTGAAAAATTTTACTCTACAGTTAATAGTACTGTTCGAATGGGGGAGTTACCCCCTAAACCCTAATCCTAGTGCACGGATCTAGGACCATCATAGCTCTTATATTTGAAGTATAGCAGTTTGAACAAAATTACAAAATATCTCCAAAACTGTGATAATATGTTATATTCTAATATATGAAACACAGCCTCAAACTATAACAAAATTTCAGTCACAGAATTATTCTCCAAACTTCTCTGATAGACAAATGAATCTAAACCCACCAATATCTCAAATAGGAGGGAATACGGGCCAGTGTATTATTTTAATTTAATGCTTTTACTACGGTGTGAAATAATATATACACACACACACATATATACATATATATATACAATAAACAATTCGTGAAATACCTCAATTTTACGTTCCTATATGTTACATTTTTCTCACTTTGAAAGTGTTTTGCACGAAGCCTTAAATATGAAATTTTAAGATATTTAAACTATTATTATAGAATTATATAATATATAAAACTATATATATATATAAGCATGTTGTCCTAGAAAAGGCCCCTGACGACGGTTCTGGGGCTGCATGCTTATATTACGTCATATTTATATGTGTGTGTATATATATATTTGCATGTTTATATTTGTATATATGTATATGTTTGAACTATGTACATTATATTAATCTTTTCTCTCACCTTACTTCTTTTCAACCTTTTTTATTTAACTCGCCCCCCCTCCTCTTTTTTTTGCATTTGCATTTGTTATTTTGCACTATATATATATATATAAAAGTTTTCCTCGCCCATTCTTGGCGGAAACAGGCTTTGGGACGGGCAGAGCGCCATGTTCCCAAGCCTCTTTTTACATCACTTCTTAATGTGCCATGTCTAGAAACTTCCTGACAATGTGACACGTGTTTAGGATTGTGGCTTTTTGTATTTCAATGTAGGTGTTTGGGTCAATGTTGAGTATCTCCAAATTCGTCGCAAGCGTTTTTGGTACTATCCCTGTTGCTGAGATGACTAACGGGATGATGAAGATCTTTTCCATACCCCATATATCTCGTACTTCATGTCTGAGATCTTGGTACTTGGTGA
This sequence comes from Dysdera silvatica, assembly GCA_006491805.2. Lineage (NCBI taxonomy): Eukaryota > Metazoa > Arthropoda > Arachnida > Araneae > Dysderidae > Dysdera > Dysdera silvatica. Next base: position 80,074,484 of record QLNU02015270.1, read on the forward strand.
TTTTCGTTGTGTAGGTTGTCTGTATGTTATTGGTGTTGGGTACTGCTATGTCGATTAAGTACGTGGTCTTATTCGATTTATCGACGAGGGTTATGTCAGGACGGTTATGTGGGACTGTCTTGTCTGTTATGATTGCTCTATCCCAGTAAAGCTTGTGTGTTTCGTTCTCATGCACGGTCTCTGGCTCATATTTGTAGTACGGGCATTTTTCTGTCAGAAAGCCAGCATTCGCTGCCAATTTCTGGTGGACTATTTTCGCTACTTGATCGTGTCTATGTTTGTAGTCTGACTGCGCAAGGATCTTGCATCCTGCCATCACGTGTTGGATTGTCTCCGATGCCGCATGACAGTGTCTGCATTTGTCGCTTTCTATGTCTTTTCTCTGGATGAATTTCTGATTGTTCCTTGTTGCGATCACTTGGTCTTGGATGGCTAGCATGAATCCTTCTGTCTCTGGCTGGAGAGTGCCTTTGGCCAGCCAAGAATTTGATGCCTTTTTGTCAACGTGTGGTTGTTGCAGGTCATTGTAGTGCCTGCCATGTAATGGTTTTCCGGCCCAAGTTCTCAGTTTCTGTTCGTTGGCTGTTTCGAGGACACGCTCTTCGGTACTACACAGGTTTAGTGGCGTGTAATTTGCATCTGCTTGTATTATGGCTTGGATGAGTGGCGATCGGGGACTCTTCAACTGGAAGTATTGCCTCATGCTCTGGATCTGCTTGTCATGTAAGTCTTTGAGGTCCGCTTGTCCGCGTCCTCCTTCTTCCCGGGGTAGTGTTTGCCGTTCAATTGCCGTTGCAGGGTGTAGTTGTCCGGCTCTTCTCTGGATGGTTCTCATTTTCCTGATGATGATTTTCATTTCCTCATGATGGTTTTCATTTTTTCATATATATATACCGAAGACCTAGAAAACGTCCTCAAACTAGATGGGTGGATGAAATAAGAAAACAGGTTGGGGTGACGTGGAAGCGAATTGCTCAGGATAGACTTGTGTGGAAAGCATTTGGAGAGACCTTCATCCAGCAGTGGATAGATAATGGTTGAATATGATGATGATGATGATATATATATATATAACTATTGTTATTTCAATTGCACAACATTCCAGTTTCGTGCGTTTCCCCCGTCACACATTCCTCCCACTTTTCCTTTTTTATTTTTTAATTGACCCCTACAAAAGGCAAAATAAGAATTTCGCTCCATTCATAATTTCAATAATCACAAAATATTAACGAACTAGTAATTAAGGAATACGAGTTAAGGAAATGCTTTTAGAAGTAATTTTCAACCGCCATAATGACGTAAAAAGGAAATCTAATGTTATCTCCAAATAGCGTTGGAAAATATTTTAAAAGAAATCATTGTGTCAGTTCAAATGTATAATAAATGAAGATTGCCTATATCCTATTTTTTTTCTATTATAAATAAATTAACCGTCAGTATTTTGGGGGAAACCAGCATGCCCATAAAAGCGTCTAAAAACGCTTTCTGGAGTTTTATTCCTTTGGGCAACCCTTTAAAAAGATATGGGTCATAAGGGTCATCAAGATATATGGGTCTTGAGGGTAATCGGAAAAATATGGGCCTTTAAATCTTTAAAGACAGGGGAACCCTTTTAGTTGATATGTCAGAACCAGTGGCTCTTCTCATAAACAACGGTATTTTCATTATTAAGTCCGATGAAACGACCAAAAAGTGGCAATATTTTACATTTATTTCTCCATCTTTGTGGAAATTTGCAAATTTAATCTTGATTTTTTTTTTTAAAGGATAGCAAATGCTATTTTTAGCATCACAATGGTCCAATGTTAATGAACTTATGGAAAAGAGAAATATATATTAAATAAATTTCGAAATTCTCTCTGCCATAGAGAACCATTTCCCGTGAAGCAATCTTATCGAGCGGTGTATTCTGATTCCGGAATATAAATCATCCAGAAATAGATCGAATCTCTCCGGTTTCTGGAATTTCCTCGTCTATTTCCCCGGATTGTGTATGTAGTTCAATCCATTACCCTGATCAAGGAAATTGATCGGCTTCGCTCTTACGTTAGATCCTGGTCAGACTTTCCGCCCACCGAAACACTAAAATGTCCATTTTACATAATACATTAAAATAATATGACGCTTCTTTCGCAGATAACTTTTACTCAGAACATCAGTAAATCCGATGCATATACACCAAAGATGATGACAATATAATTGAAAATTTCGGTTTTGCATTTTGGCAACGGGGGAGGAGCTTGATACTAACAAGCGGTTTTTCGCGGGAAATTAGGATTAACTAAGTTAAATTGTAAATTGAAATACAGTTTCGGCTCTATTAAAATTAATCCGGCTTTCCATTAATTGTTAATACGAGCACTAAGACAAAATTTTACCCTATGTATAAAAAACTAAAGGTTCATTTTAAATCCTTAAATTAGCCATATTAAAATTAAACATGAAAATAAAAGTTAAAGAAAACGAGCTTCACAAGTAAATTTTCTCCTATTTACACTTTCAAATATTTGTCGAATGCTCACGAGATATATAACATATATATAACAAGATATATAGCACAGCTGTTCTCAAGCTGTGGTACGCATATCTCCAAAGGAATAGCCGAGGCGAAATAGAATAGGCGGGGTAGGCGCATACGAACATCTTTAAAATAACAGGTAAATAGGTCGGCGCATCAACCGCCATTTTGTTATACACCTCCAGTATCATTTACCTTGGCGATAAAGGTTTTCCGCATTGGCGCAATGATCGCTATTTTGGCATAAAAATAATCAACAATCCGCGATTATCCGACTAATGTAAACATTGGCGCATCTTTTAGAATGTTGCCAATAAATGCAATTTGCAATCATAACTTACGCATCAAAATTTATTTAATCTTAAAATCTACCTAAGTAAAGTATGTAAGAGTAGAAGAAGATTTGGCGAAATAAATAATCTTCCTTGATTGACTGACGCAATCAAAACACAAGCAGCCTTCGTACATTACATCTAATTTAATGCAGCCTTCCAACATGTAAAGGTTCCCCATGCCTGGTCTACCTACGTTCTAGATAAGCTGGGTTTCAAGATGATATTAGTTTTAGCCAGTGTTCAAGATGATATTAGTTTAGCCAGTGTTCCAAGATGATCTCTCTTATCTAGATTTATCTGGAGTTTCTTATCTGGAATTTATCTGGGTTTCTTATCTAGATGATCTAGTTTATCTGGGATTCAAGATGATCTCTCTTGTATCTAGGTTTCAAGATGATCTCTATCTGGATTTATCTATAGGTTTTCTTATCTAGATGATCCTAGTTTATCTGAGTTTCAAGATGATCTAATTTATCTAGGTTTCAAGATGATCGCTCTTATCTAGGTTTCAAGATGATCTCTAGGTTTCAAGTTTCTTCCTAACCTGAGGTTTACGAGCCGGTTTTGAATCACGTATGCTTTTGTTTACTTGAGTTTTATGGTGCAAGAACAACAAGGGGCAAGTCATGTTGCGCCGAGACCTACAGGTTTTTGAGGAATCCGAACTTCTTAAAGCCTATGGAATCAACCCCCAGACTGCGGTGAAAACATTGGCGTATGCAGGGGGTGTTGATGCAATGTCATTGCAATAAAATTTTGTGTATTTAACATAGGAATACGTGAGTTGTAGTTCCATAACCACCCCTTATGCACTTCCTGCGTACGCTTGTGAGTGAGAAGTTAGTGGGTAAACAGTTTTTTAGAAGAGGACAGTTGGGAGTCGAACCCGATATAAGCGTACGTTAAGCGAACGCATTAACACTGCACCAGGGAAGAGGCTGTGTCATGTACGATAGGTAATTCGTCAATCTATGAATCGTTATGAGGAAGAAGTTGTATTTAACCTTACACTAATAAACAATAAATATACTTTCTCACCAAATGTGCACATATTTCATAATCATGTTTATATCGTACTTTTCTCATGTATTTCCTTTTCGCCTTAACATGTTTGGTCGCCATTTAAAGACACTTGGAAATTCTGGGCCACCACATAAAACGCGGCTAGAAATTGTGAGTCCCCGGTAGGGAACCAATGGTCTCCAAATTTCATTTATAGCGGAAAGCGAACGGTGTTCCGTCCTCCGTTATGCCTTTTGAAGGAGCGTGACCTTTCCACCCCTTGCGTCATAAAAATTCAACTAACCTTTCGACATAAAACCTCGAAAAAAAGTAATAGTAGCTTGCAGGACAGGGGCTAGCCAACTCATCACAGAGGTTGTTCAACTCTAAGGTGACAACAGTTATCTGATCTTACAGCACCAAAAGCGGTTTTAAAGAAGTTCTTTAAACGAAACGAGGCCTATTTCAGGTAGTCAGAGATTGAAAATGCTTCAGCCACTAGCGATAGCACCACATCTGCAATCGAATTCTATTACTGAGAATGTCAAATGAGTTTCCGTCTTCAGAAATAGAACCGGTCCGCTTGTGTGTCCAATCAATACGAACTTCGAGGATAGAATGCTCTTAAAGACGCATGAATCTCTTCTATGGTACGAAACTCCTAGGTGCGCATAGCTCTCACCTAGGAACAAAACTCCTAGGGGCGCATGAAATTCACCTAGTGTAAAAATTTCTTAAGGGCGCACGAATTTTGGCTGAGGATTTTAAACCCTGGCACCTTATATTACTCATCTGAGTTCAATGTAAAAAATGCGTGCCAGTGTATAAATACCAAATCATGGGTATGTACAGCTACCGAATGTACACCCATGAACATGTCGCATGCTAATTAGCATAAAATTACGCAAATGTATCACGATCGTGACGTCACCTTCTAAGTCTAAAGTACGGTTAAACGTGCGCTCTCTCTCTCTCTTAACTAGCTGCGTATGTCGAGGTTTGAGTCTTCGTTTGTTATCGTTTTTGTTGTGTTAGAATTTATATTGCGTTTACTAACCAGTTTTACTTACGTTATGTTTAAATGGTGCAATAAACTGTTATTGTTTTCAACAACTGGATCAGTCATTTCAAGGACTTTCATTTATGCCAAATTTAGTATGCGCTATCGATTAAGCAACCAATTTAGAATAAGATGTAGTGGAGCTGGAGTCAGATAAAATACTACATATTGGTAAACAAAACTTCCCTATTAACAGTTACAGAATGCATGCCTATGTATAGCAACCAATGTAGCAACCAATTTAGAATGAGATGTAGTGGAGCTGGAGTCATATAAAATACCACATATTGGTGAACAAAGCTTCGCTATTAACAATTACAGAATGCATGCCTATGTATGCTACGGAATGCATGCGTGCCTATATATATATAATTACGAAATATATGCTTATACACAAATTTGAATTATGTACATACGTGCAACTACAATATGTGTATATATATGCAAGAGTGAAACGTACTCCAATTTACATTTGTACACATATGTACAGACTTTGAATATATGGATGCATAACTTTGCTCGTATGCCTAATATTTACTGGCATAGGTCACCTAAAGTAAGCACATTCAAGTAAAAGGCTATGGTTGCTGCATATGTTGAAATAAGATTTTCAATTAATGCACAAACCATTCTGGTACAGTTAAAAAACATTCTTCCTTGGATGATATAACATGTCCGCACAGGGCAAGATTGTATGAAGCATACTCTCCGACGACATAAAAATATTGGGGGCGGGGGGACAATATACCAGTAGAAGGCATTTTGTTTGAAATTGGAGGGGGGGGGACATGAAACCCAAATACCAACATTAAGGGGGGCGGATCCCCCTGTCCCCCCCCCGCTAACGGCGCCCGTAGCATGAAGCAAGCCTGAATAATGAACATGGTCAAACGATAGTACCACAGTATCTTTTACACCAGGGAAAGACAGACTTTCATTTGGGGGGTCAAGGACAGAATTTGCCATGGTCTTGGAATAACACCCTTCATTTATCATGAAAGTTGGAATTTTTTACAGTGAAAAAATATATTTTGGGGGTCATGACCCCTGTGACCTCCCCACTGTGTCCGCCCTTGTTTTTGATGCTATTTACAACATTTTTCTGCACAGAGCATGTACGGGTTATATCCAATGGGTATCGCACATTCCACGAAAAGTAGTTTTCCGTAGTTAACCCAATGTGGTAGTCAAACCCTTGATATAACTGTAGTATGGGATGTATGTTTTGACATTTTATATTTTTATATGTTTGTAATTAGAAGTCAAGGTTGTAAGCGATATACTTATAATGTTAACATTTGCTTATAAATCTAATCTGCGTGGTGCTATGTAAAATTATTTTGCTCTTTTATATATATTGTAGGATTTATTTTAATGTTATAAGGGTCTCTCATCCAGAGGCGGATTGAGTACTCCCTCATACCTTGGATTATCGGAGGGCGCGAGTCCTATAGCCCATGAGGGCGCAAGTCCTAT
>QLNU02015270.1:80082773-80122835 GCA_006491805.2 Dysdera silvatica
ACGAAGTTTAAGTAAAGACTGATAAGAAAGAGGAAGTTAAAGGAAAGACTGATGAGGAAGACGAAGTTCAAGGAAAGGCTGATGAGGAAGACGAAGTTCAAGGAAAGACTGATGAGGAAGACGAAGTTCAAGGAAAGACTGACAAGAAAGATGAAGTTCAAAGAAAGACCTGAAAGATTTCGATATATGTGAAAATTCGATGTATCCATACTCAATACAAGCAGATCCGACGTATACAATATATGATATTTGAAAAACGGGATAAATTGACCATCACAAGTGAAAAATAATCAAACACTGTAAAATAAGTAAAACATCAATCAAGTAGCTCCTAAGTTAATTAAAGTGTGAATTAAATCGTGTGCAAATTAAATAAGGCAGTGTATAAAGTAAATAAAGTGTAAAGTAGGTAAAATATAAAGTAAGTAAAGTGTAAAATAGGTAAAGCGTAATGTAACTAAAGTGCAAAATAAGTAAGGTATAAAATCAATAAAATGTAAAATAGACAAAGTATAACGTAAATAAAGTGTAAAATAGGCCAAGTATAAAGTAAATAAAGTGTAAAATAGGCCAAGTATAAAATTAATAAAAGTTAAAGTAGGTAAAATATAAAGTAAGTAAAGTGTAAAATAGGTAAAGCGTAATGTAACTAAAGTGCAAAATAAGTAAGGTATAAAATCAATAAAATGTAAAATAGACAAAGTATAACGTAAATAAAGTGTAAAATAGGCCAAGTATAAAGTAAATAAAGTGTAAAATAGGCCAAGTATAAAATTAATAAAAGTATGCGAGTCAAGTATAAGTAAGCGTAGAGCACATATTGTTAATAGAAACAGTCGAAGAAAAAAAATTAACCGATTTAATTTTATTATAAAAACTAAGGCTATTAAAAACTTCATCCCAATGTACAGTGAAAATCGTTTATAACGACCAACCGCATATAATGGAATTTTTACAAGAAATTTGGTTTGCTATTCTACTCCATACTAAATATATCGGTTATAACGACATCGTATATAACGACGAAACTTGCTATAACGATGGCAATTTTGTAGTCTACGTAGATTCTAAGCAGGGAAATTCGTATCGGATAAAACAATGCGATTTGACAGTTACGCATCGGCATGTCGAAACAATGCTGACTGGTGCTTTTAAGATTTAAGCGCCATTTCAATCATGTTTATTTATACACATGAAATGAAATTTTTATTACTGCTAAACCTGAATATTGAAGATATTGAACTTAAAATAAAAAGAGTTGTAATTTATTGATTTTGAACGTCACGAGGGCCACAAATTTTAGGGGCTCATTCTACTTTTCAGCGTAGAGCCCATAAATCTCTTAAACCGGCACTGTTCTTAAGTCATTAATATAATATAATAAATATAATTCATTAGATTTCTACATTATATTATATAAGTCATATTTTCTACAATTTTTTCAATTTAAAAAAAAAAACTGAAGAAGTACTGTATGTTTAGTGCGTTTATGAATATAATTTAATATATATGGTAAATAAATTCATCACGATTAAGTGTATTTTATTTAATTTTGAAACCAGAAAGTTTAATAATTTTTACTATCAAAACAATTTATAAAACTCTTAGAGTGTATTATACTATAGGCTACTATGATTTTAAAAAGATATCGTTTATAACGACTATCGGTTATAACGACCGAATTTGCACAGTCCCTTGAAGGTCGTTATAACCGATTTTCACTGTATAATAAAAGATATATAAGTTATTAAAAAATACTGCCTTAACATAATTGTATATAAAGGAATATATGTCTATTTTATTACCTCTGTACAAAACCGTAGCCAGTATTTAATTTCGAGTGGGGGGGTCTAAAAATTTGTACAGCAGGTATCGATACAATCAGTGGCGCAACTAGATATTCTGCCGCCACCCGAATTGTGGCGACCGGGGCGGCCGCCCTTTAGCTACGCTACTAAATACAAACACAGCATGAAAAGCCGTAGACAAGTCCCAGTAGAAATTTAGTTTCGGGGGGGACAGTCCCAACCCCCTCTGAAATGGGCATGCCTCTGTATCTCTTCTAAAAAGCAAATCTTTATTACGGAAATTTCATAAGTAACTCATTCTTGTGTCGCAATGAATTGGGGAGTATTGGAGTAATGGATTTTACATTCAAAAGGACGCCAAAACGCAAGCCAAAAACAAGCCGCAGAATATTCACGATCGATACAAGTTTGGAAAACACGCCATCGTCTTGCAACTTCAAATTTACCAAAATTCATTAATTCTAAAAAGTCAGGCTCTCAGCGTTATTCAGACGGATGCTTTCAGGTTGCGCAGCACTCTCTTAGAGACCTTAGTAGCGTGGGGGGGGGCTGAACAAAAAAACTAAGAGATGAGACAGTATACGCTCAGCTATACCAGACGTTGAATATTGATCGCTCGTTGGCGCGTCTTCGTTAAACCATCGCCAAAAATAATAATGATGAAAATTTGAGAATTTCTCTTGAATAACCGGTGCACTGCGCGCTAGGAAGACAATTTAGCGCGACATAATGAAGAAAATTAACTTTCTCGGATTGTCATAATTTCCGGGCAAACATTAACCAAATACCCATTAATGAAACAACGAATGTCAGTTATCTTTAACTGTAACCACAGAACGAGTTTTAATGGCTGAAAGTTGAATAAATAAATTTTCACGAATTTATTGTTTTCAGGTGATCCTGTTCATTTGTGAAAAACGCAAGAACTATATTTTGTTTAATGTTTAAGACTTTATATTCATCACAACTGACTCTAAAGAAGGTAATATCACTATTTTTTCCCATGTTTAATTATCTATAATTAGAGGAAGAGTCTAGTGATAAATCTACTCCTTCACTTAAAATTTTTTTGTTATTCAGAGCTCACAAAAATTTTGCAGATATTTACAGGTTTTAAATTTTTTTGGTATATAGTTTAAGACATATGCTTTCATCTAAAAGTGTAGTAAACTACGTTTGGCTGCTATTTTAAATACTACTATTTTTTACAGGTCACACCGACCGTATTACGAGAACGGACCTTTTTCAGTGAGTGGATGAAATTTAAAAATCTGACAAGTCTGAAGGTTGTGATGAGTTAAAACTGTTTATAGTAAAAAAAGTAGATTTCTATCAACCAAAAAATTGGACAAAGAAATAGTTAATTTCGTCAGAACATCAAATTATGCTGGAAGACTTGCTATAGAAGTAAAGACAGCTTTAAATCCAAGAACATGCATTAGTTACACAGTCTACAATTATTATTTACATTCGTATCCTTACAGCTATGAGATCAACTCATCGTTGAACTCATCGTTGAACTCATCGTTGAACTCATCGTTGTTACGTATGTGAAGCTAAACCTAATGATATGAACAAGTTAAGACAATTTAGAAAAAAAAAAAATCTCCAACAACACTGTAAACTTCAATTTTAGATTATCAATTTTACATGTATGGATCAGGTTCTTAGAATGTTGTCTTCACATTGTATGTAGACTGGAAATCAAGTGCTGGCAAGCGAGAAAATAAGACTAAAATGAAAGCCAGCAAAAACAGAACCATCGATGACCTAAAGAAAGAAGATATATTTGTCGACCAACCAAAGCCTGGTTATGGATCCACAAACGCAGGCAACACAGCCAGAATTTTTTTTTAGAAATGCGAAGAAATCGACAGAGATCGCAGGAGTTGATGAATAAATTATTACGGGATTGCATGTGATATTACACACAATTTCTTGTGGCTATGAGGTAGACAACGAAAGATTTAAGAATTACATTTTAGATACAACGAAAATGTTTACTGAAAAATACTCACGGTTTCATTTGCCTACATCTATTCATAAAGTCTTGGTTCACGGATCTGAAATCACAAAAAGCGCAGTTTTGCCAATAAGACAACGTGGCGTGGAAGCGCAAGAAGCCAAAAATAAGGACCAAGTTTATTAGAAAGCGAAGGACAAGAAAAGACGCAACGCAATACACCACCGAAGATCTGTTCAATTATGTCATACTCTCTTCAGATCATGGACGCCCCGAAGAAGGTGCAAGGGTGTGCACTTTCACCCCGCTTGGCTTATGAAAAAAGGGGGAAAAAGGACTGAATCCACAAGAAATTACAGTCCAACAACATTATTCAATTGGAATTTTTCCTGGATGCTCCCCACTTGCATACAACTCTGGAGGCGCTCATGATTCATATCCATGTATATCGTCATTTTCTTTGAGAGATAGGTATCACAAACTTCAAACTTTCCTCAAAAGTTGTAAATACGTTAATGAATCCTGAAGTATTTGTACATATTGAATCCGATGACAAATAAATGACGTCACTTCATGCATTTCGCTTTCCTTGCAAAAATTTAAAAAACTCATATGTTACGTCAGCAACACGTAATGACAATTAATTTGTCGTAAAATCATTTTAAGCTACAAAATACTTCCCCTGCTTACAGCTATGCATACAGGAAAAGTAGTTTGCGGGCTACTTTAAGTATCAATAATCACTAAAAACCGGATTTTTTGACTCCACATGATACTACTTCTATATACACAGCCGTACCAAGGGAAGTCACACGTAGGGGCTATACAAAATGACCGTCTTCAAGATGTCGCAACAACTGTGTCTTACAAATTATATGTAGTACATTGAAAAATTTTTGTTTTAATTTTATACTTCCTAAGTTTAAAAATAATTCGTAGTCAAAAGCTCAATATTTAGGGAACGATTAATTTTGTCTCGCTAAATTGGCTACCTAGCCCACAGTGCGGTGCTTTGATTACGATGATGCCAGCTCATAAAATTTAAATCAGAGTACCGATCTTTCGAGTTCAAGAAATTAGCGGAATAAAAAAATGGACTTTAGGATGCAGAATAATATGTATGTATGATACAATGTTCTGTGATACAAAATACCTTTATGATGAATAGAATAACCATCATGATATACAGAAAATAACCTCTCTGAATGACCATCTCTTTTAACGACCACTTTCCTAAAAGTGCATTTTTTTTATTCAATAAACTCAGTGCTACATTTACCTCTATTCAGAGACCATTACAAACCATCCTCCCTTTCGAAGCGGCCACATGTTTGAATATCTCAGAAGTGGGGGTAGGGATTTCAGTTTCTGTTTGTCATCTGATTTTTAGCAAAGCAAACAACTTAGCGGTAACCTACTTCTTCAAAACTTTATCATTACAAAAAATTTAGTTAAATTACACTGTAAACCCTCTTTTTTTTAGTTTGTTTGTTTGGCTTTTTTATGGCGCAAGAGCATCTGGGCTATACTGCGCCAAACATGGTAATTTTTTTTTTAGTTTAATTACTCGTGTAAACCTTTCATATGACGTAGATCCAAATTCAAGATGCAACTGGCACTTGAGAAGTTTCCCTGGTCTGTATTGCAGTTCTGTCATGGCAGTTATTACTTCCTTACGTAAGCATGATTCAACCCCCCTCCCCGTTGTCAGCAAAAATAAGCAAATCTCAACCCCTCCTCTCCCAAGGATGCTTACGTGATACGTGAATTCTGCGTGCTAAATTTAAACTTTTATAGGTAACATACAGGGCTGTAGTCGTAAATTGAGCAGTGATGGAAAGCTGTGCCCTTTATGGTATTATGGGAAGGGGGCCGTGGATGCCCATATGAGTACTTCTGGGGTGGGGGGGGGGCTGAGAAAAATTATTAACTCTTTCAAGACTGTCAAACATTTTAGTGAATGTACAAGATATTAAAATGCTACAAAAATAATTGATACTGCTTGACAATTAGTAAAGATCTAAAAAATACCTACATTCACGAAGACTTTCACGGCGTCTATTAATATACATTATAGAGCTTTGCGGGATATTCCGCAACGTCTGTTTATTAAAAACACTTAACGTTTCACTCCGTGCTATGCGGGGCATCCTCAGAAGTAATTGCCGAACAAGTTTCCCTCTGTAAAAATGCAAGACTTTCGCTTGGTTGCTCGGCAGAAACTGCGAACTTTCTTCCGAGCAACCAAGCGAAAGTCTCGCATTTTTTCAGAGGTAAACTTGGTCGGCAATTACTTTCGGCGGGAACGCAAGATCCTTTCGAGAGAAAAAAAAAGCTACCTGGTTGATCCTGCCGTAACATACAACAGGCATAAGAAAAAGAAACTTACCCATTCAGTCTATAAAACTCTTTTTACAAAATCTGGGTAAAACACGTTTTTTATCATGAAAGAGAAACGTGTAAAGGCAATCGATGAATCAAGTTTGCTTGTTTTTTTATTGCATTGAGCCGATATTGGAAAACAACAGCGGCTTGTCAGAAACAAAAACTTCTGGAGGAAGAGATTATATGAGAAGCAGAGTGTAATTTAGAAGCTAAAGAAGAACGAACGCACCCTCCGTGTTCCCCCGCCCCCACTCCATCACCATCGAGTTCCTGAATATAACAAGATTAAATAACCCGAGACGTTCAAAAAACTCACTTGTTTCCCATCATTCGCGATGGCGAAGTTTTTGTTTACGAGATTGTACCATGTTCTGCAAATTGCTGTACGGTAGTGCAAACTGTACTGCAGCTGTACAAACTGAACTACGATCATGGAAGCGTACTATGTTCAAGTGGTATTTACGTGTATGATTATATATAAACTCATTCGTTAAAGTCATCAAATAAGTGAGAATGATTATTATTAAAAATAATCTTACCTTTCTCGTTAGTACGGGATTTTTGGGTCACAATATTTCAAATCAATTAAACCTAAATTAAAAATTTTTAGAAAAAGCAACATTTTTTTAACGTACAATAATTTAAATATATTGTCTCAATGACACAGGAACGCGCTGGTCTTCTTCGAGAGTAAATGTAAACACGGTGATGTGTTGCCATTCTTCGGAAACGTTTTACAGGAAAAAAAAAAAACTTTCACCGGTAAATATTAGGAACTGGGATGGAGGTGGTTTCTTGCAGTAGGATCGCCCTCTTCTAAATTATCATCGGATTCATATTAATTGAATTTCATTGGAGAAAAAAGACGATGCGCCAAACGGGGTGTTGTTCTCAGTAGGGTAGCTAGGGGAGGGGCAAAGGGGCGGTCACCACAATCCGGAGGGCGACAATTAGCCTTTAGAAAACAATGACAGTCACTCGATCCCGGGCGGCAAAGTATCTAGCTACGCCACTGGTTGTTCCTATTAGAATCTGTTTCGGATGTTGTTTTATAATAATTCGTAATCGATATTTTGCAGCCATCATTAAAATTTGACTGGGTTTTCGAAAATGGTTCGTATTAAAGGTAGTTCATGTTAAGTATGTTCGCATTATTAAGATTCGATTTTATTTCCATCATCATTATCAAGAAAACTCTATTATTTTATCACCATCACATGATTGTCGTTTGCTAAACTTTATATAGCTAGCTTGAATATAACTTAATTTTGATTTAATTAATTGACTTTTAATTTATCTTTTAAAAAATATTACATATAGTGAAATCTGAAGGGCCGGTTCTAAGCAGGGGCGGACTGGGCTGCCGATCTACCAGCCCCCGGCCGACGCGCCCTCTTGGACGATAGGACTCGCGCCCTCCGAAAATCCAAGCTATGCGCCCTTTGAGAGAACCCAGTCCGCCCCTGGTTCCAAGTATCATGCCGCTGAGGGCGAACACATGTTTTGAAGCCTTGAAATGACTGACCATACTTTACAGTTTGTGTGACCTAAAAATCTGCCGCCCAGGGCGAATACCTGGTTCGTTTATGCCCTGCAAAATAAATTGCAACTACTTTAATCATCGTAAAAAAAAATCGTACTTAAAAATAAAAAAAAAAGCAGAGAGGTACATTAATCTGCTTGACGGAATTAATTGATGTACTTCCCAATTTTACACTTCCTTTTATTTACCTATATTTCAAGCCTTCGCTTCCGTTACCACTGGACCGTTTCATCCTCTCCCCCCCACCCCACCTTTGCACCACCCATTTCGCTTTAACCATTCTAACCGCCTATTTCCTTTAGCAATTCTTCCCATTGAATTTTCCCATCAAAACATCATTCCCTGCCCCCTCCGGTTCATGAGAAAAAAAAAAGTAGTTCTAAACCTTTCAGGCGTTCCCTATGCGGTTGAAAAGTAAAAATAAGAAAGAAAAAACAATCGAAACTCGCTTGAATTGTTTCCACAGTACAATACTGCCATAAACTCAAAACGATATAGATTCAAATCGATAGTAAATCATCGATTTGTTCAAAATAATCGATGCTAAAGATTAATCTTTCTCGGGCCCTCTAAAATTTGTCGTACATGCCCAACTAATAATAAATACGTAAATTATCTAGTCAGAACTGGCAACGTGTATGTATTAACCAATCAAAACTGGTAACGTATATAAATATCACCCAACCAAAACTAGTAATATGCCTCTACAAACCAACAGTAGTTTGTACTTACAACCAACAACACGGGAGAGTTCAAGTATTACGTAAGCAATATTTTGGCCATTTTACCCCCTCCCTCCGGGTAAGCAAAAATTAACATTGACCAACATAGGAAAATAAGCACAACAGCCACCCCCTCAACCAAAAGTGCTTACATAATACTTGAATTTTCCCTATAAAGTCGAATGTCGCAATCACGCAATTGTCCATATTGGTCTTAATGAATTTATATTTGTTTGTTTTTTTAAACACTATTTTTAAAAAACAAGGCAAAAATGGATATATGCTCGGACCGGAGGATATTAAAAAAAACGTAATAGAACTCCAATTACATAAAACGAAAGGGGTGAACCTGACTTCGAATAAGAGAAATTTCTGATAATCCCAAAATTTCATTTTCAGTTTTATAATTTCATTTCCAGTATAAAGAAGCTACATTTATCCAAAAACACGTTTAATTGCACGTTGTTAAACCACTGTGTTAACAATGAAAAACGTCAGAAAGTATGCATGTGTAGATGGGTATTTTAATTAAGATATGAACTGATTTAGAGTATACTAGAGATCAAATATGAATAGTTTTGCCGAAAACATCAAATAAGCATCTATTAGAAAATAAATAAATAAATACGCAGCAAAGGCCATTTCGATTAAGGGAAATTCAAATTATCGGAGTTCTACTGCCCAACTTCTTACTATAAAATACACTTATACCTCCGTTTTACTTGCCTGTGAATTATTCAGCCACATGCTGCCGAATTTCAAAATTAGCAGACGATTTTTAACTTTATAGCCTCGTTATCCCTGCAGGATTTAGATCTCTTCCATAACCGTCAAAATGATACGAACGAAGTGGAAAACTTTGCAGCGTCATAATGAGGGAGATTAAGTGCTTCCACCACGCGGAAATCATTAACATTATGGCAATCGTCAATCTCACAGAAAGTAATCCAGCGAACGATCCGAAACAGATTTCTCAAAGGAAGGAAAAATGGAGGAACAGAGAGGGCCATTTCCCCACGTTGGGCAACAAATGTCCCTCTCTGATACTTAAGGAACCACTACATATGATTACCCCGATTTATTTAAAATTGCCGATGGGTGGCTACGGCTGCAGACTCACAGTAAAATCCTATTCAAGGAACATTCCCCACATAAATCTACGGCTAAACAGATTCTGTATTTCTGGAAGGGGCCATAAGGTATATTTTGAAGAAACAAATATTTCCTTTTCTTTGAACGCCGGCTTTGGCATTTTGTATTACGACAAATAGACTTACGTTTTATGTCAAAATTCTAAAAATTCTGGAAGATTTTTTTTAAGACTACTGGCAAATAGAAGCCAGCTAAACAGAAATATAAATCTACTATTCCTTAGTTTTTCCCTATTCGCTATTGAAAAAGCTATATGTCTGTATATTCGTATGATTTATTTAAAAGGATTGCAGTTGATTTAAAATACGGATATCCCTTTTGCTTATTTTACTTTTGAGAGGGGATAGGGATCGCCCACATATAAATATGTGATTTCCAAATATAGCTACTTCCACAACGTACATGGACCCCATACGAGTACTTATAGTCGGGGGCTGAGAAAAATTATTACCTCCTTCTCAAAGCTGTCGAGAATTTTAGTGAATGTACAAGATACCAAAACGCTACAAAAATAATTGATACTGCTTGACAATTAGTAATGAGCTAAAAAGTACCTTATTTTAAAATGTGACTGTAAAACTTTTGAAAGTAAATGCATAGCAGGTTCGGGCAAATCAAATTTTTAAACGGCTAGGGCGGTTGAGCCCCTCTATCCCCCATATAGGCTCCCATGACCATGTATTTTGATAACGATGCTTTCATATGTCTTATATCAATTCAATCCGTATTTCAGGGTTTAACTCCTTAACAGGGTTCCCATTCAGAGGGCCGTTCAAGTATTATGTAAGCATCTTTGGGAGGAGGGGGGGGGGGGAGATTTGCTTACTTTTGCTGACAACGAGGAGGAGGAGTCTAAACCACGCTTACGTGAAACGCAGAAAGTAATGAAACTGATAGGTAGTCACAAAATGACAACCACCCCAACAGAACTGCCATACTATAATATGCATGACACACACTGCAATAGAAGATATAAAATATAAAATACACGTAATCACAGTTAAATATTTAATTATTTAAACCAGTGACTCTCAACCTTTCGTTCGCTCGGGGGTTCCCTACTAGGCTCCCCGTAGCCCTATAAATATTTTTAAATTATCATAAATGTATTATTTTTAGAAAATGTGTTTTAGCAAATCCACTTCTTATATTTTGAAAACTATTTTTCTTAAACATACGAAATATTAGTAATAAAAATATAACAAAATACTTTATAATACCACCAAAATAAAAATTAACAGCGCATTAAAAATTTTAAACACTATAGTTTGTTGAGATTACTAGGAACAGTTTCAGATCGCCCGACAATTCCAGATTCTTCAGGTTTCCCAAGATCGTGGGAACCCAGCGTAGATGTTGCAGAAGACACAATTTCACTAAAACTGCGGGAGATCTACTGACTGAAACTGACATATCCCGTAAAAATGGGGAATTTTCTGACACTTGAATTGAAGCCATAATGAACGGATGATAAAGTCCAGTCATAGAGAATTGACAGAATATGAAAACGAAAGACCCACAGTGACAAGTCACAAAATGTCCATTGATGGAACGTCCTATTCCATGAGATTAAAATCTCTATAAATCCATGGACAGCTGCAGCTTCGCCGCAACAATATGAGGACGACATCTATCAGAGCACGTGTCCCACCCGAAACTGAAAGTGGGGGGTCCCAGTCCCCATCAACGACAGCTGGGCCCCCCCACTAATGATGACCCAGGTTTTGGGTTTCCTGCTTGTACGACTAGCTCCCACCCCCTCCCCTTTCGGTGTTGCCCCGCACCAACACACATGAAAGTGAATTTATATGGCAAGGAGGGCGGACGCATTCATTTATATATTTAGACCAGGGCCTGCAATGCCCTACTGTGAAACAACATCGGCCGTGACAAAGAGAGAGCTTCACCTATCCCAGGATGAACAGAAAAACGTTCCATTAACTTCAGTACAATGATAAGCCAGTATTCCAAAATTGGCATAAGAAAACGTCTATTTCATGGTTGGGATATGACAACCCCGCTATTATTACTACGACTGATATAATATGTATTCTAAAATTTGAATATTCTGATTTCTGGGATTTGGATAAGGAATGTGTGCCATGATTTCGACTACGCAGAAACATTTGGTAATTTTTTGTGGGCTATTAGCCTTATGTCATGCGTAAAAAGTCTCTTCACCTCCATTCCATATGTTCTCCATAAATAAAGATGGCAACACGTGTTTATACGCCAAGTGCGGTAAAGTTTACCTTCACTTTTGTAACTGGATTCGACAAAGGCAGTCATTCACTGCCGAAACGATCGTCATCCACCTAATTAAATAATTTTAACTGTGGTAGTCGTGTTTAAATAGTTTATTATAAATCTATTTGTTTTAAAATGCAGGACATGAGATTGTCAAGCGTAAACAAATTTTAAGTACATATTTATTTACTTTAGGTCCATGTTTATTAATTTTAAGTGCATATACATGGATATTTTGAGGTTCTTTAGTGCATATTTTGAGTTTTTGGTGCATATTTGCATGCATATTTTTCTGGTTTTTTAGTGCATATAATCCGGGCTCTAGTTATTTAAGTAATGTGATCATAAATACCTGATTGTTATAATGCTACTGATTACTGATGTGTAATTGTATTGCTTGGTTGTATTGTGTATCTACTGTCGCGTTGCGACTAAATAAATATTATTATTATTAATAATTTTGAAAAAATAATATTTTTATATATGCATATGGTATAAAATATTGGTATATACTTTCGAAGATAACGAGTAAACCACGTAACTGCGAAAAGAAAATGAAAATGATTTTCCATTTTTCGGTATTTTTGTTCCAGGCGAAATTACAACGCTGTTTTCAAAATATTTGCTGGCCACAGGGCTGTTAACCCAGCTGACCAGATGGTATATACACGGACTTAACCCAAATTCACCAGAAGACCATATGATAACCGAACGCTCGAGTTGGCATACATCATTGCCAATCTGTTTGTTGGCAGGGGATTTATTCAGACCCCTCCTCTATGAAAACCTTCACGTATCTGCCCTCAGTATGATGTACGATAACTTTCATTTTGGGGTTACACTACAGTGATCCCATGCCGGACGCCTTACCTTTGCCCCTAGAAAGAACGGGGTGGTCGAACACCCCACTGCCGATAAGCAATTTTACCATCAGCTTACCACAATCAATCCATCATCAAATTCTACATCGTATGCTCCAGACCTCTGCAAGCTGCTGTCGATTCTACATTGCCCTTCATTTACCAAATATGCAACACCAATGTAGTGTCTTCCACTATTCGTCTTTCCCTACTAAAGGGGGAAAAAATATAATTTTAATATTTTTTTGATCCATAAGCGTCTGAGGAGGGGAAAAAATAATTGACCATGCATCAAGCTGCGCTCAAACCAGCAATCTTCGGGTTGCAGTGCCAATGCTTTGACTGCTAAACCACCAAATGGAACTGTACATGATGTATTTCTTGCACAAATGCTTCTCAAAAGAAGCATTTTCTTGAATAGAAAATATAGGGCTTAGGCCTGTAAGCAGGATGAAAGGGCAGCTGGAGCAAGACAAAGGGCATATAGGGCACAAGTTACCCAAGGACTCGCGAGTATAGAGTAATTAGCAGAAGCGATACATAGTTTGGATATTATGTCACCAAAAACTCAAATTTAACCCTCCTCTAATAGGGTTTTTTTAGTTTATTGCAACTACAAATACTGCAATATTAGCATATATCAAGATTTGTATTTTAAATTTTATAGAGGGGAAAATTGGGTAGGAGAAGAATTATATAAAAACAGTTTTATACATTATTAATTTTTAATAATTTTCTGCCTAATAGTATCTAATTATTATCTAATTATCTATCCATCTATATAATAAAATCTCCCTAAGGCGACCACTGTCGGTTCCATGAAAAAGCAGTTGCTTAGAGAGGTGGTCTCTGAATGGAGGTAAATTTAGCATTGGGTCTATGGGGAAGGGAAAGGGGAAATCCGTTACCAGAAAAGGTGGCCGTTAACGGAGGTTTTACTACACATATAAATAGCTCGATGAAGCAACTGAGCCAGGAACATGGGCAATTTGGCTCACGGCTCTGATGGCCTCGACTTGGCTACAGCCCTGGTAGGGGTTATGGAGGAATTACATTACTGAGACAAGAACCCAAGGTTACTAGCTCAAATTCAACTTAAGCCCATCTAAAATATTTTCTTTTCTCCACAGAACCTTATGGATCAAAAAGGTTCTAGGCTGAATAAAAGAGTGGGGGGTAGGGGGAATAGGGTTCCCCAAACTCATTAGCGAAAAACATTCCCTGACCAATCACAAGCAACTGTCAACTGAACTTCGGTTGCAGAGCAAATGGCTTAACGTTCGTGGGGGGTTTAGCCAAGGGTGGACTAAGTGGGTGACTGGACAAGGGTGACTGGACCCTTTCAAAGGGCGCATACCTTGAATTATCGGAGGTCGCGAGTCCTATAGCCCATAAGGGCGCAAGTGAGATCGCCCATGAGGGCGGCGCATCGGCCGGCTGTGGGGGGCGCCGATTGGCTGGGGTGCCCAGTTCACTCCTGGATTTAGCTATTCAAAACAGAATTTAAGGTTTTCCCTAACTTTTCTCATATTTGACCAAAAAATTTCGTTTTTTCATAACTTTTAGGGACTTGTCCAAATTCTCTGACAATTCCAGGTCCTCCAGGTTCATGGGAACCCTGGAGAAAGGACTGCTAAAGAATTTGTTTACTAAAGTTTATTTACACATATAATACACACAGTAAAATAAATATGCATAATACACGCAGTAAAATACACACAGTAAAATAAATATGTGTAGTATGTATAATAATATAATATCTTTATAAGTAATGAAGTACACATATGACATACACAGTAACACAAACTGAAAACGTTACAGCACACGTGTGTGTCCCGAGTACATGCTGCAGCATAACCCGCTCGAGACCCTGCAGAAACCAAATAAACGCTAAAGCGAAGCATTAATATATTTTTAAATTAGCTTGTTTACGGATATTATCTTTACTTCTGCAACATTTCTTCAATCACTTCCATTTTTAAATTCTTCATGCTTCCTTATTTCTCTTGTTTCCTCGTTTAAGACATTCCACAATTTAGGTCCTCTATATTTTACGTTATTTCTGCTTTTGTCTTTTCTTATTTTAATTACATGTAACATTTCGCCTCCTTGAAACAATCCTTCATTCAAGTATTGTCCATATGTTATATTTATTATTCCATTAAATCTTTTATTTTGGATTCTTCCGTACATTTTTTTCGGTATGCAATATGCGTTTAATTTGCTTACTGGAATAATACTAGTTTCTTCCAATATGACTCTCCAATCCCACTCCTGGTTACCATACATACAGTGTTACAAGGAATTTTCTCCAAGATTTTTATATTAATTTAAATTAATTATTACAATATTTTGACAGCACACCGCAGATATGAATCTTTTCAGATAGAATTCCGCGAGTCGAAATGCAGATAAGGTACAGTTAATATGCTATCCCCATACAATACAGTATATTTATAATATAGTGTATATACCAGTGGTGCTTAAGCAGTGGCTCTAGAACTGATAGAATGCGGCCCACCAGCACAAAACCACAGAAGAGTCAAAAGCGCGAAAAAATATTGAAAAATGAATATAAAATTAAAAATGAAAGTGATGTGAAAATTTTATAAGCGGCAGGTGCCCTTGGACTTTTCTTTTCTAGTTTCTAGTTTTTTTGCTAGAATTTTACGAAAGCTGCTTGCCTGGTGAAATGGAAACATTCAAAAACCATGCACAAAAATGACTGTGTTTGGTGGAGAGAAAAATATTCCATGATTAGGTCAGTTGCTTTCAGCCTGATTTATGAGGGTGTGACCTAGAGCGATGTTAAAATTTACAGGTATATATTGATTCAACATTTCAACTATTCAGGCATAACTCGAAGTCTATCCAAATGGACAGCGAGGGGTTTACCCCCGAAGCGAGGGGTGTGGGGCCTCCTTCTACTAACCCTTTTTTAATGCAGGTTTGTTTTCAGATACGAATTTTGTAAAAAGCGAATATTGACTTTGTGAAAAAATTTTATATATAGGCCACACCCTCATAGAGCAGGTTGAAAGTGCATGAAATATTCCCCCTCCCCCAAACGCACTAAAAAAACGGTAACATTATTTGGAAGCACATAAATATGTAAGTAAGAAGCCTGTAGCCGAGCCGGGGCCATGAGGGGCGTAGCCTCAGTGGCCCCTTATTTATTTATATATATATAGCAAAATACCCGAGTGCCCTGTGCCCCATATGCCCTTTGCTTTGTCCCAGTTGCCCCTTCATCCTGGCTACAGGCCTAGTGAGCTTTTCATTAATGAAATTTTCATTAATTTTCAATTTAATTTTCATTTTCATTAATGAAACATATAAAATCAAAAGGCCGTTCTCGTTTAACTAATGAGTACTTGGAGGGGAAACTTACGAATCCTATGTCTATTTACAAACCAAACATTGAAAGGATGATAAAAAATAAACAATGGCAAATTTTTCATTATCCATGGAAATAAAAAGGTTTTGGCGACGCCTGCCTATTTTTTAAGTGGGTTGTTTTATTTAATTAATTTTTATACTTTTTTCATTTGGTTTTAAAATTTATTAAAAATATTGTGTTAGGTGTCACTCCACCCCCCGCTGGTGGCCCACCGTTGTTCAGTCTATGTGAAATTGACCCATCACTGCTAGAATTTGTGCACAACTCTGGTATAGACTAAAGAAAGAGATCAGATATTCAATTCTATTAGATATTAATACTCATACCAGTGTTACGTTATTTTTGGCGTTAGGTGAAATGTATCTGCACGAAAAGAGTCGATACAGTCGACTCGACGTCAAAAACTACGCTCTAAAACACTAATATTTAATGTATTTTACGTAGTACTAAGTCGATTTAACATTTACGGTGTGCATTTACGATTTTACTTATTCGGTTGCTATTTTTCTAACTTCCCACAACAGCTACTCATATTTATTTGCATCGTCACGCGTAATTGTGAAAAAATAGTGAAGACGAATGTACAGGTGGTTAGTAAAGTCCTTATACACGCAGATAACTGTTGAACAAAGAGTTATATGTATGAACGTGATGTATAGGTATAGTAAAGTAACTATGTACTACAAGATGAGACTGCGTGCAGCGCCTCTAGCGGAAACATGCGGAACTTAGAGCTACTATCTCAAAAACTATTCAAGATACGGGAAAAAAAGTCAATTACAAAGTTGTTAAATACCACCTAATTAGTACGAAACGATTTTTTTCCACCACCTTAATGAGGAAAAAATCGTGATTTAGGAAGTTTAAGTGCTACAGGACGCCCCTGCGTGACAGCTTTCCCTTCGTACAGATATGAATAGAGGGGAAGCTTCAGGTAGGGGCGATACTTTCATTGCATACACAATCTCGTACTAAGCGCATGATATGCAAATGTGTACGCTACAATAATAAAATCGTATTATATCGTATTTTGCGTAATAATTTTGGAATTTTGACCAACAATGGCTCTGCTGGACGGATACCTTTAAAACCTCTTAAATTACGATTTTTGCCCTATTAAGGTGGTGAAAAAAAGTCATTTCGTACTAACTAGCTGGTGCTTAACAACTTTATAATTGACTTTTTCCCCGTATCTTGAATAGTTTTCGAGATAGCAGCTCTAAGTTCTGAATTTTTCCGCTAGGGGCGCTGCACGCAGTCTCATCTTGTAGCGCATAGTCACTTTACTTTACCTATGCATTACGTTCATACATATAGCTCTCTCCGTTAGACAGTTATCTGCGTGTATAAGGACTTTACTAACCACCCCGTGTTAGAAAAATATGTTTTCAGATTTCACAATCTTCGTATTCAAACGACATTATTGTAGCGTTCACCTGAGCAACCCAAATCCATCCAGTTTTGCTTCCCATTCACCATACTTGTAACTTATGGCCGCATGCTCGTATCCAAAGGGAAGGATCTTAGGGACCGGTCCCCCTCTCAAAACTAAGTTTTTAATGGGACTTGGCTACGGACTTGCATGCTGTAATTGTATCGATACATGCGGTAAAAATTTTTGAACCCCCCCTTGAAATTAAATCCTGGCTACGGTCTTGCATGGCTGAATTAAGTATTTAGTAGCCATACGCAGAATGTTTTTGTGCCACTCATATATAACTTAGCGTAACTTGGGGGTTTTAAACACACCCTAAGTGGGGGGTGGCAAAACAAAAGCAAAAATTGTATGCATCAACGTAGAGTTCTCAAAATTAATGGGGAGGGGGCAAACACATTTTATGTACATTTATACATTACAGTATATGTAAAATCACAAATTACTTCAGATCATTGAGGTGGGGGGGCTCGGGCCCCATGGGCTCATATAATTCCACGCCTATGATTGTATGAGAAAAAGTACGATTCTGCCACTTTTCTGAAGAAAACTGGACAGGTAAGTATCCCCTTGCCACGCCAGATTACGCCTAGGCAATAATAAACCGCAAATTAAAAGTTTATCCTTCGAACTCCAATGGAACTTTCAGTAAGGTGGAAACGATTCTTTATGCACAATTTTTTTACATCTCCATTCTATTTATATTTTTGTTTTTATGTTTTTATTTTATAGGTTTTTTTTCATATTTTCTCCTACTTTTTCTTATTACAAAGTCTTTTAAAGGATTCTCAAAATTAATCATATGTATAACCCCTTTGCTTCTATACCTAAGAGAGATAAGACAATCTGTCATATAAGTTTTTCGTTTACTTCGGGGCCTCTTTTGCACCATTTGCAGTTTCGTACCACATGGTCCATGTTATGTCCGGCAAATAAGTCGGTCCAAATAAGTCCGCCGAGCAGTGGGGAAGAGACTTGAGCCCCCCCCCTTACCAACGCCACTGAACTTCATTGAAAATAATGTTTCAGGACTTACATCCTGAAAGTCGCTAGTCCATTCTCCGTGAAGCCAACGTGGTGAGGAAACAATACCACCTATGCTGTGGAGCGTGGGTGATCTGCGTTAACTACAGGTTGGAGACGCCACACGGAGCAGTGCGTGATCGCGGCCCTGAGAGATAATATCAGAGAACTTAATCATATTCATAGGTATCCTTCGAGACCATTCAATCCGGCCTTGGAAACACAGGCAGCGAATCGACATAATAGAGTTGATTTGGTTCCGACAAGGTAACCCGGAAGGCGATATATATATTGTACATGTAAAGCGGCAGCCATTTCACTTCAGCAGAGGTTTGAGCACATCATTTAACCTCGACAGAATTGGTGGTTGTAGCTTAAACACTTTTTGTTTTACAATTACTATGTTATGTGTTAATACCTTACAATCACTATCTTAACAATCGGACTTTCGAAAAACCAGCAGACAAGAAGGCCGGTAAGTTAAACAGAGAGATAAAGTGATTATTTTGTGAAAAGTTAAAAGCTGTAAGCATCAGAATCTCTCTTCTATGGTTTTATACATAATCGCACACATATATTTCCCTAATGACATTATTGTTAATAATATATTCTTCATAATTTTGGAATCTATTATAAATTTATAGAAAATTTGGAAAATACACAAAAAATTATAGAAAATTTAGAAAATATACAAAAAATTGCAGAAAATTTAGAAAATATACAAAAAATTGCAGAAAATATACAAAAAATTACAAAAGTACACAAAAAATTATAGAAAATATACAAAAGTATAGAAAATATAGGAATTTCAAAAGTAATGTTATTTTTAAAATACTAGGGGAATGCATATGTTTGTAAGAGGGAAGAGAGAGAGAGAGGAGAGGGAGAAATGTGCTCGTGGTTACGCTAATTACAAAATTTACCACCAGGCGAAAAATGTTGTTGTCACTATGCACTAGTGTTTCGAAATCAGAATTAGAAAAATGACTGATGAAACTCCCATGCAAACTTTCTGACATTTCTATTCTGTAAACTTTTGTAATATATATGTACAGAACCGTCTAACATTCATTTAACGTCAAGTTTTTAACTTGCATTTCCAGTGATACCGTGTCTTTATAATGAAACTGTTTTGCTCTTTACGAGATTAATTAATTAATACTTAGATGCCCTCGCGTCTATCAAAATCACGTAAAGTCCATACAATATGCAACAAAGAAAATTATAATTGATCCATGATTATGTGTTAGAGAGTTTCAAAATATTTAAATATGCACATCATAGACTAACTCTTAATCGTATATCTACGGTTACGGAAAGTAGGTATCATAAACTTTCAAAATAATTCAAATCAAATATCCTATACTTTCAAAATAAGTCAAATCAAATATCATATACTTTCAGAAAACTCAAATCAAATATCATATACTTTCAGAAAACTCAAATCAAATATCATATACTTTCAGAAAACTCAAATCAAATATCATATAGTTTCAAATGTATCAAAGCAAATATCATATACTTTCAAACATATAAAATCATACATTATATATTTTTAAAGGTCAAAATCAAAAGTATCATATACATAGGCGTAGGCAGAAAGTTTATAAGGGGAGGTTATACACTCAATGAGGGGGGGGGGGTTTAAGAACCACAACTCATATACTCCTGTGTTAAATATACAGAATTCCATTGCAATGGGGGTGTTACAACCCCCAAAACTCCCCCTGGCTACGCCTATGATCATACACTGGCTACTTTCTCAAAAGTATAATCTGACACTTTGGCAAAGAAAATTGAAAATTAAGATAAATGCTTTTTTCTTTTAACAGAAAAATTCATCGCCAGCCAATTGCTAATTAAACAGTTTCGACTTTTTCTTTTTAGCATCCATTTTGAGGTAATAAAAAATTTGATTCTTCAGACCGCGTGAAACATGTACGTTACCTTTAGCTTCCCATTTCGCATCGGTCAAAAGTGATTAATCGATCGTTTAATCATCGATTAATCATCGTTCGATCGATTCCAAATCTCGCAAAATTCAGCGACCAAAAACTTACATTGATGGTATGTATTTTGCAAAGGATTTATCTCTCCTTTACCTAAGTTTCATTTTTCTCGCTTTCTTCAGATGTTTTTTGTTTTTCTTTAATAAGATCCTCGCTAACTAAGCCTTTTGAATGCTAAGTCTAATAATTCAGAAACACCTCCCTTATCAACGGCCATCTAAACAGAAATCCTCTCCCAGTAGCAGCCAGGGTTTAAGCTGGCTCAAAACATGCTGTCGCAAAAATGCTAAAATGGGAAAAAAGTTGTAGCAAAATGCTAAAAAATATTAGTTGCTTTCGTTGCTCGAAAAATCGTATCAATAAAATTATTTATATCAACGATGCCTAACAGGTATTGTTAAGAATTTTGAAGAGGAAACAAAAAGGAACAAGAAAAGATCGCTGAAGTGCAAAACGGATATTCTGGAATCGAGGAATCCTGTTTTCAGAGAATAAACTGTGGTTAAAAATGCCTGTCGCATTTTCGCGATGGGCAATAATTTTTTCTTCGCATTTTCGAGCAACTCGTCGCATTTTGCGAAAAATGCGACTGCAGCTTAAACCCTGGTAGCAGCTATTTCTTCAATAGCATTATTCATGAGATATTTGAAGCTATAAGAATCAGTAGTGCTGTTAGGCAACAAATCCTTTCAAACGTTTCTCATGCACAAATAAACCCATGGTAATTAATTTTTTTCACCACATGAATCAGTTACATAGGAAGGGGGGGCTCAGGAGATTCCTCCCTCATTGGATATCTTGATATCGAATGGTGGATATCTTGATATCGAATGGTGGATATCTTGATATCAATGCTCGTTGTTTTCTCACATTTCACCACATTATCTTCTTTAAAGTAACTTAAGCCTCCCCCACCCATACCTTCTGAATTGCTACGCTGACACAGAGAAAGAATGGCAATCAGGGGCGCCAAATTGAAGAAATTAGTGATGGGCTCTGAATGGAAGAACTTGCATTTGCAGTCAAATGAGTTATCAAAACACATTATTCTCTCATAGGCTGCATCGCAGCATCTTCTTTAAAGGCGTTTTAGTTCCCTCATGAGTTTTGAATTGATGCGCTACTACCCAAATATGGCCCGTATAGTTGGCGCCCCTATTTACTAAAATGCAATACCTAAACCTATCGTTTTGCCCTGACTTTCAGAGATGATTTAAAATTCCCTGACAATTCCAGGTTTTCCAGTGGCGAGGTCACTCTTTGAAAATTCATTCCATGCCGATGGATGAGGTATTTAAAATATTGTAGAATATAAGGGCTTCTTGTATACTATACAACAACCTATTGTAAAGGGCCGTTTTAACATATTCGGGGGGGCCCTCGGCTCAATCGATTTCTGGGGCCCTTTTTACATTAACTTTTAAATTTCTAAATTTTTTGCAATAAGAAAATTTTACCATAACCGAAATTTTCCAAATTGGGGGCCCTCTTTTTTTTGGGGAGAGGGTCGGGACCTTAGAACGTTCAAGTATTACGTAAGCACCTTGAAAACGGGTTGCTGTTGTGCTTATTTTCCTATGTTGGCTAATATTAATTTTTGCTTACCAGGAAAGGATTGAAATGGCCGAAATATTGCTTACGTAATACTTGAAAGCTTCCATAGGTCCGAGCTCAATAAGTCCACTCGTTAAGCCAGCACTGCTGCTATCTAGTGAGAGTTCCAAGTATTACGTAAGCAATGATTTGGTCATCCGCCCCCCACCCCCCAAACCAGTAAGCAAAAATTAACATTGACTAAAATAGGAAAATAAGTCTAGCAACCCCCTCCCACCAAGGTGCTTACGTAATACTTGAACGCTCTCCTATAGAGAAACGTCATTAACATAAAATTTCGCGAAATAGAATAAAAGGGAATTTTTTAAATTTAAAAACACAGTGTGAATGAACGTTGATCGTCCTGTGAGTCTCAAAATTATTACCTCCGTACTCGGTCCCCTTTTCTCATTAGCAAAATTGCAGTATTACTCTGAAATGCTACCTATATACAGAGATGGATTGAATAGGAGTAACTCGATAGTTAACTATAGCGTAAACTGGGGAGGGGGCAAATGTCCCCATTCCACAGCCAGATTACGCCTATGGTAGACTGCCAAAAATTTAAATGCCGGCTCCCTAAACCATCAAAAAATTTAACAAACGCTTTTCTCTCCGAATGTGCTCTATAGCGTCCAGCAGAAAAATTAACAACCAATTCGTGACGACCGGATCCAGCTCAACGCTGCATGTGTATAAATACTATTATCAACAAGCCAGGATATAGTTCCATGTTACAAAACAACAGTTGCCTTCATATGACGCGGGAAATAGCTTATTCCCGAAACGTCGTGGTCCCAAAACTTTCAATAGTGTCAAGCGATATAGACAAGAGATATTGATACTCTTATTGCTACTGCCATGTTATTTGACTCTTCAAAGGCGCTAATTTAGTTCTTTTTGATTGAAAAAGGCGCCATGTTTTTATCCAAACGCACTAAATTCTAAATATGCTGTTTTATTCAAAATTAATTAACAGTAAGCATAGCCCAAACCAACGCACTTTTCACTGACAACCTTTTTCTACAACTTTTTACATACGCTAAAAAGTATCCAATTACGTAGTTTTATCAAATAATTTTAAATTCCTCGATTAGCAGTTTTATCAACAAAAAAAAATAATAATAATCGTATATATCGATCTTAAAAAAAAAGTGTCATCGATATTAATTTCATTTTCAGTACAATCCAGTAATTTTAAACTTAAAACTCAGAAAGAACATGATGAAGCTAAAAAGTTGCGCAAATTGATCGTTAGAATCGATGGAAGTCAATACTCTCCTCCTCTTCTTCTTCTTCTTCCTTGGATCAACAATCCCCGGAAATTCCAAATAGAATATTTTATGACGCGGATGATGCCCGAGATCAGAGAAGTAGGAGAGATTGCACACATCGAATTTAAATACGTAGATATTGTTTCACTTACCAGCTCAGGGGCGATGACAACAACCGGAAAAATCGCCTGAAGAAACACCAGTGGCAAATAAAGCAAGTGAATTTTGTGCTCAGAACCGGTCACTGAATTACAATTTAACAATTTGAATAGGCTGAACTGTTGCTGTGCTGTTTGCGGTGCGAACGAACTCGGCAAGGTAGAACGCTCCTGCCTGGGATCATGCCGCAGTTCGGTTCAAACAGAAAGGACACGCCTCCATTTCAAGGGCGGGTATAGCTCAGCGCCATCTATTGAGTAATAAATTTACGAAAACATAAAAAAGTCAAATGAACCATTTTTTTTTATCGCTTTCGCAGAAACAAAAAACAGCAAATGTTTGGAAGGATTATGTGTACATATAAAAAATAAAAATAATTATCCCTCCATTGTCCCTTTATCGTAACTGTAACAGTTTTGTTTAACTGCTAGAAATTTATTGATTCGTGGCTTCCAAACAAATCAATCAAATTCTAAAAAGGTAAAAAATGATTTAAAAGGTGTGTCAATCAAAAGTGGTAATTAATTATTTGCGAACCCCCCACGACGTTAAATGTTCTTAGTCATCAGTATGAACATGGGTCCCTCCCCGCTATATAATTTCATTCCCACTTATATTAACGTGCTCAGACGTTGAATACGTCACTGGTTGAACGTCTGCGCAGCCATGCACTCAGGAGCGCTGAAAGGGAGGGGCAAGCGGGTCACTGTCCCGCGGCACTGCTGCACTCCAAAATATTGCCTACAATCAGTGGCGGCTCGTGGGCAGGGGCGGCCGCCCATGTTCCCGTTTGGATGAGGGCACCAAACTGGTCAAGTTCCATTACTTTTTTTTTTTAATTGAGACATTTTTAGAGATTAAAGAAATTCTTTTAAAGACTTTTGACCACTTTTATAGTGTATATGACTCATAGTGCTTCTGTGAAAATCTCCTGTTTTCGGCGGAGATGAGGGGGGGGGGGGGGGATGCGCGCCATAAAGCAATCCGTGCCAGAACGCCCCGGTTCAAAATCAACCTCGAATCGCCCCTGCTCGTGTGTCTAAAAAAAGAGTGTTGCACACATATTTTTGCCCTTAGAAATACATTTCGAGAGTGCTGTTTTCCTTTTCATCTTTTCTCTTGCGTTTGAGGTGGGTAGGGAGCTATACAGACATGAGGAACTGTTCAAGAATTACGTAAGCACATTACTGGCCATTTTATAACCCCTGTCCCTTGTAAGAAGAAATAAGCAAATGTCTGCCCCCCCCCCTCCTCATGCTAACGTAAAGGTTTCGCTTCTCTAATTTTTTTATACATTTTTGTTTTAAGTGCAGTTTTGAAATAAGAATGCAACGTGTGATGCAAATTATAATACTTATTTACATTTTTATTGTAATATTGAGCACTTATTAGTAAGTTTGTTATAATATTAAATGCTTATTTATAAATAGAGTAATCACAACAAATTATTATCTCATTTAAAAAAAAAGTTTAATACCCCGTTAACAGCTATGTTGATGTCCATATAGCACCAACACCAGAACCGTATATCAGCTTATAACAACGCATTGAAACTTACGTTGTAAGCAAATACTACGTGATAAATATGAAAAGTGGATTTGCTAAAACATATTTATTAAAAATCACACATTCATTATAGTTTAAAAATGGCAAGGAGGCCACGGGGGGTACTTGAATAGGGCCAAAGCGAAAAAAGTTTGAGAGTCACTGATTTAAGTAATCAAATATTTAACTGTGATTACGTGTATTTTATATCTTCTACACGCAGCGTACCATACATTCGAGTATTGCAGTTCTGCCAGGGCGGTTGTCACCTTGTTGTTGTATTTTACGTAAGCATGGTTCATACACACACACACTCACTCCCCGTTCTTAGAAAAAATAAGCAAATCTCAAACCCTCTTTCCCCTAAGGTGCTTACATAATACTTGAGCGTCTCCTAATTGAACATTATAAAAAAACAACGTAAAGTAGCAACAAGACATTGTCTGCGTAATTACAATTACGACAATCCAAAATTTCAAATTATTTAAAAATTAATATAACTACTAGAAAAGAAAATGAACTAACAGGGAATGAATGGGAGGGAGAAGAGATTGGGGGAATAGTGGAGCTTTATATGACGAGAAGTAGAGCAGAAAAAGAGCATGAAATAGTATTGAATATAGGTATACCTAGGAGGGATACCATAGGAATAGTGTAAAATATGTTTTACACTATTCATTTTAAATTTTCAAAATATGCATTAATTTATAATTAACGACGACGTTAATTGAGTATTTTTAGCGGCATAATAAAAGAATAACGGATTAGTAAAACGTAATCTCAAACGCAATCGTATCGCAGATTATGTTCGTGATGAAAAGAATGTGAAACTGACAAATAACGACAGCGTAGGTTCACTATATAAAAATAGAGGAAATGCAACGCACACCTAAGCAATGCAAAAATAAATGTAGAGGAAGTGCAGCGCGTATCAATTAATGGAAAAATAAATATAAAGAAAATGTAAATGTAACGCACATTAAGGCATGCAAAAATAAATATAAAGAAAATGCAACGTATACTAAGCAATGCAAAAAATGTGGAGAAAATGCAACGCATACTAAGCAATGTAAAAATAAATGCAGAGGAAATGCAACGCATATTAAGTAATGCAAAAACATATTGAAAAGATTCCAATAGAATTCCGATTCCGGGTCTGGTTCTCGGAGGGAGTGGACTGTCGGCACCTTGCTCTTCCTTTTCCTTCATGTTTTTACTTTTATTTTTATTTTTTTCCACTTCTTTGTCTCGACTCCAAAATTATTGCTCTGGTTACTGATCCTGGTTTTGCCTCGCATCAATGGATCGGATTTAATCAGGTTAATTGCCTTTTTCTAACCCCACTCTTCGCCACTTTCTCCCACAACGCTTTCTGCTTCCAAAGAATGCATCAGAGTACTCGGCAGTGTTTTCTCTTCGGGATCCGTGGCTGTTTCTGTTCATCTCTTCCGTCTCGTGATCAACCTTTCCGTCTATAGTATCTCTGATGTTTCGGCTCTGATGTCTTTCCTTCGCCCGTCATGCGGTGCTTTTCTGTCTCCGAGTCCGCCCGTTCTTGCCACTGTGTGCTTTGGTGTCTTGCGTGTTCGGCCTGGTGGTTCTTCAACTTTACCGTTTATTTTCATCCTCATCGTTCACCGGTTCTTGCCCTTCTTCATCAAACTTCATCTGGTTTCGCCTTACCTTCTCTCGATTCATGGAACCTTGCCAGGTATCATATTACCTTTCATACTTCGTAGCATGGAGAGTAGGAGCGGTGCTACATCATAATGGCTTTGCCATAGGATATGTAATTATAGGATTTGCCTTTTGGAAATACAGTTCCACAGACAGCCGAGCAAAAGCTCTTTCGGAGAGAATCGAGCGGAACTGTACTTCCAAAAGAAGTATGGCAGTCATAATGATGTAGAACCGACCCTACCCTCTATGCGATGATATATAAGAGGTAATATGGTACATGACAGAGTTCCATGAATCGAGAAAATACAGGGTGAAACCTAATGATGTTTGATGAAGAAGGGCAGGAACCGGTGAACAAGAAGAATTCAAATAAATGGCAAAATTCAAGAATCGCCAGGCTGAACACGCAAGATACCAAGGCACATAGCAGCAAGAAAGGGCGGAAGTGAAGAGGGTGGTAGAAAGGCACAGCATGACAGACGAAGGAAAGACATCAAAGCCGAAACAGCAGAGATACTATAGATGGCAAGGACGAACAAGAAACGGAAGAGGTGAGCAGAAACAGCCACGGATACCGAAGTGAAAACACTGCCGAATACTCTGATGTATTCTTTGGAAGCAGATACACGGCCATTGCAAAAGAAAACGTTGGGGAAAAAAGCGATGAAAAGGGGGGTCAGAAAAAAGCAATTAACCTGATTAAGTCCGATCCGAGGTGAATTTCATCTATGGGAAACTGTAATAGCTTTGTAGTGTTTCTAAAATTTCGTTTTCTTTTGCGTAAATAATCCATCGGCGGCAAACACCTTTTGGAGAAGCACGCAGAATTTTTGGCACTAATATAAGACTATAAGCGTTAATATCTTCTCCTAAGACTCTTACGGCTTTTTGCCTTCTATTGCACTCAATACATATTTCGTCCAAGGCTATACGTGTTGAATTTCCTATTTGTGTAATATTTTCCAAAAAATCTGTCAGCCTGAATAATTTTGTTTTTATCACCGTATTGGTTAACACAGAAACGGATTTAGGTCATATGGCGCCCGATGCGAGCCCAAAATTGCCCCGTTGAACATTAATTAATTTTAATTAAATTCCTCTCGTGGCGCAGTTTTTATTATTATTATTATTTCTAGGGATCTCTTCAATAAACTTTACTGTATTGCATACTAAAATTGCAGTAGTTCAGTGCCTCTTCACAAGCGGACTTCCCTAGTTCCAAATTCTACGACGTCGGCAAGTCTTAAAATTTAGCTTCTAATTTTTTTTTAAATTTAATTTCGGCGCAGTGTGGTAACGCGTTCTCCTAGTGCGCCGCTAATCCGGGTTCGACTCCCAGCAGTGCAAAAAGAACGCTTACTCAGAGATCTCATAAAGATCGCACTGCTCACTGTAGTCCGGGGTTTGGTTCCCTAGGCCTTAAGAGGTTCGGATTCCTCGGAAAACAGTAGGTCCCGGCGCAGCATGACCACTGTAGTCTTTGAGCCGTAAAACCAAAAAACAAACAAACAAACAATTTTTTTCGAACAAACAAATCATAGTATTATCAGTCTTAGCATTACTAATAGCTTACTACCTTTTACATTTATCCTTTTTTGGCGTAACTTCATTTTTCAGTTCAACATGTATATTTTATTGGAAGAAATGATCATGAGAAAAAACATTAACAATTCTGAACTACTTTAAAGAAGTAAAAACCATTTCAAGTTTAAAATGCAGTTACAATGTCTTTCTTCGCCAAGTTAAATTAAACAAACCAATATCAAATTAAATTAACCACCTCCACAACTACTGACAAACTGAGTTCAACTTCTCTACTTCTGGTTAAAAGTTCTTGCGCTAGGTTTTGCAGTTTCGAAGATTGAGTTGAGAAGACCTATGCGAATTAACAATTTTACATCTGTATGAATCTTACCTTTAGGATCTTTTAAAGCTTCTCCCCATATTGTCACGCCTGGTGCAAAGTAGATCCCCTCCATTTGATGCACCCTAGAAACACGTTAGCGGCAAAGTGATCTACATTTTGGTGGCAATACGGCCCTTCTCACCTCTCCGTATCCTGCAGTCAAACGCTGGTGTTCCCTTTTTATGTACTTTGCTATCTTCCCGAAGAAATGGACTTAGCACACCTACTCCACTGCCCTAAGCTCACGTCAGCGCTATCGTGAGAACGGTATTGGGAAGCAAAGAATTGAATGGACGCATAGACATCTTCTGTAGCCACCTCCGGTTGGCTGAAGATGTCTTATTGCAGCCATTGAAAAAAAAATATCTTCACTAAAAATTTTCACTGTGTTTAATAATGATTCCATTTATTTTCCGGATTTCCCATGTAGATTTAAATCTTCCATATACAATAAGTACGAAATTTTTCCATTTTGTTTTGATATTTCATATCCCATTCGTGTATTGTTCAGGATTGTTGTTAATGGGATCAATGCAATTGTGAATAAAAGGGGTGATAAAGATTCCCCCTGGAATATACCTTTTCGAATCTTTACCTCACCGAATAGTTCATTGTTTGCATGCAAAGTTGTTTTCCATTTATTCATGTTAGGACCCACAAATTTCATAACGTTGGAGCTAATTCCAAGCATTTCTAAGGATTTTGTAATCTAGCTACGTGGGAGTAAATTGTCTGCTTTCTGATAATCAATCCATGCTAAATAGATGCTTCGTTTCCTTTTTCTAATTTTTTTGAGAATCATTTTATCTATAAGCAATTGGTCTTTAGTTCCACGCGAGTTTTTGTAATTATCTTTTTGTTTAAAGGGGAAGAGTTCATATTTCCACAAGTATTCATAGATTGAATTGGTAATAGTATCAGTAAGAAGCTATACGCGTATGTTATAGGAAGGCAAGTGACAGGACGGAAGTTTCTAGGAATGGGGCCTTTCGTTTTCTCCTTTTTGATAAGGCATGTTTTACTCGTCGTGAGCCAATCTTCTGTTGTAGGTGTCCGGAGGACGGTATTGAAATGGAAAGCAATTTTCTTATGGAGGCTACTCGAGGTGTTTGATCCAAAAGCCATACCCTTCATCAATTCCAGATACGCTGCAATTTTTCAGTTTTTTTGCATGTTTTATAAGCATTTCTTCATTGATAACCGATTTGTCCATATGCTTTTCTTTAAACTTCTTTTCGATTTCATTTATCCAGTTGGTATTATTATTGTGAGGAATGGGTTACCTAAGTTTTTCCAAAAAGCCAGGGATTCTCACTCTTGTCAGGGTAACCTTCCATGCTTCTTTGACAGATTTAGAAACTTTTTGTAAAAGGTACGTTGATTTTTTTTAAAGAGTTGACCTATTATTGTCTCCAAATTGGGCAATTCTATTTTCACATCTTACTATTTTCTTTGAGATTGCAGTCACTTTTTATTTCAGGATTTCGCTGACTTCGGAAATTGATTTCATTTCCAAGTCCAGTCGTTTGATGAGATCTCTTTTGCCATTGAGCTTATTATTATCAATATTATCCATGTATAGTGATTATATATATATACCTATATTCATTATACAGTCTTTGTATATTCCTTGTAATAGTCAGTCAAACTTTATAAATTCGAGCCTGAATGGACCATAAACTTGGTTCGAATTACACAAGAATTCGAATTAGACATTTTTAATATGGGCACCTTCAACGCCGCCGAACCACGGGTTTGCCTAGTTTATCACAATGCGATTTATTATTAAAGTCTTCATTAAGCATTAATCATTTGACTCAGCGACTCCGAGTCAATTGTCACGCTTTGTAAACAGGAGGAGAAAATTCTACTAAACTCTTGTCCTGTTTTCCTTAATTTCCTGTTGAGAGAAACACCTCTAATGGAGGCGGAAGTTAAAACGTATTTTGCCCGTATTTCGTTCTAGTCTAATGTAATGAATCACATGTCCACGTCCGTAACTAAGGGTGACTGCTAAGCAAGAGTGTGTAATAAATGACTGTAAATCAGTTTGTGCCGGTAAATTTTTATCTGGCCGTAAAAACGGGATGACCGGTTATGAGGGTGCCTGTTAAGAAGGGGTTTCACTGTATTATGAAAAAGATGAGAGTTCTTCGGAATTCTCCGATTTTAAATGCTGGAAGGTTCGTTTCATCATGTTCGTCTCAGTTAAAAAACACACTTTATCACTTCCAAAAATTTAAAAAAATAATGATAAACGAATAAACGATAATTTGAAATTTTCGTTAATACTGCACATGTTATAAAATTTACATTAAAAATATTTTTCTTCGTCCTTTAGCAAAATTATCATTCGAATTCTTTATAATTAATGCTATCTACATCTAATTCAATTTGCAATACAGATAAACAACTTAATTTTAACTGGCTTCAAGAATTTCATAGATAATTTCTACTCGTCATAGGATCGTGGAAAACAATGGTGAGAATTAAAATTTCATTGCAACAAAAAATATGAACCAAACCACAAGTACTTTGATGTATAGAGGTACTTGTTTTATCGTTAGTTTTAGAGACAAAAAAATAATATTTGACTTAAAAATTAAAGTCTTAAATACGTTTTAATAATCTGGAATTTGGTATTAGTGTCCTCTGTATAATTAAACAGATTCATCCATTTTAATGTAATTTTCACTTTCCTAATTTTCTAATTTTAGTTACGCATTAAAGTTTGGAGGTCGACAGGTAATTGGAGAGTCCGCTTCTCTTTGAAGACACAGTGAAGTCTCAGTGATGCGGCTTCA
This sequence comes from Dysdera silvatica, assembly GCA_006491805.2. Taxonomy (NCBI): domain Eukaryota; kingdom Metazoa; phylum Arthropoda; class Arachnida; order Araneae; family Dysderidae; genus Dysdera; species Dysdera silvatica. Next base: position 80,114,282 of record QLNU02015270.1, read on the forward strand.
CTTACGACGGACCTTTAGTTCGTGAGACGAATTCGTTTTTTCCGTCTAAGGCATGTGTACAACTGGTAAAATATAAAACTGAACACTCGTTTGCCATTCGCGCAATAATTGTGCTACAGAAAATTCAAAGGTGCCAATCGTCAATGAAAAATGAATCTATCAATTTATGTGATGTTACAGGAAGATCGTCCTGTAATAAAGTTTTGTTATAATTTGTATATTTTCCCCGTAAATTTGTACCTTAAGCCATAAAAGAAAGCACCCACTTTCCCCTTACAATGCAACGGCGGCAAAAAGATGTTTCATGAATAATATCCCACGTACAATTCTCTCATCCTTTTGTACAACCTAAAAATCTCTACAATAGTCCAAGGTTTTATGGCGTAAGGAAAGAGCGGACGGAGAAAGACCTTGGCTTTTTCACCGCGCTTGGCTATCCCGTCTCTTTAGCGTTGTGTCTGCACAATAGAAACCCTGCTAATTGGGATCTTCAAAGGTCAGTACATAGAATCTCTATCCATAAAAGTCGTTTACAACCATTGAAGAAACCTCGTAAATGTCAACAGAAGTTATTACCCTACAGAAGTTATTACCCTTCCACGGAAGTGCCCGCCGCAGAGGAAATCTGGACCTCCTTGCACCAGAACCGCAAGACACGGATGTCTCACTGATAGGTTAAGCCAATAACCAACCACAGGTCCAAACGCCATTCTTACTTTGAAGTTTTAAAAAGTTTAATCATTTTCAGGGCAGAAGAGCATGAGATTAGAGTCAGTATAAGACGAGAATAATTAGATCAGTATGAGATCAGTACCAGATGGGACCCAAAGATGGTAAAGCAATATTTTAAAAGTGAGGTGAATAGCTCCCTTGGACTACGTACGTTCTCCGCCAGTGATGTCGACCAAATTGATATGCCTCTCGTACAGCTATAGCAAACTTCTGAGATGTCGAGGCGAATTCTTCGCGAGAGCTGGGTAAGAGAATAATATTTTTTGATCATGTCTCGTCAATTCCGGCAATCTTCCCCTAAGAGTCAGATTAGACATATAGAGTTAGATACGTAATCTAATTAATGATAGTCACATGACAGTTTAATTATTGGATATTATTGCTGTTGATAATGTATTTCGTAATGATTGCTATGGATTGCAATATGTGTTCCAAAACTAAAATGAACTCCAATAATGCAGTTATAATTGATCGTTTTATGATATGTGTGTAATACCCAAGATAAGTTACGTCCATAGTCAAATTGTTAGAATAAAGAAAAGTGTCGAAAGGTCAGCAATTTAGAGAGGAAACTAATGTAAGCTCACTTCAGATGAGCTATTTAATAGATGTCGGCATGTTTAGCCGCGCCATAGTTAAGCCTCAGACGAAGTTATCACAATTATCATTTTTCATGCTTTCTACTAGTCTCATGTTATGTTTAGCTATTAATAAATATTTTATATGTGTTACCTACCTCCTAGTACTTATTTGCAGTCCCGTGACATTTGTTAAGATAGTTAAGTTATGTCAGTAAATGAGGTAGAACTTCGCATTATAGTATTTCCCTTTAGATCACCTGTCTTCGCCGACAGAGATAGCCGTTTCAAGTAAGCTTCGTTCGCCGGGAATTCACCCCCCCCCCCATTCAAAGGGAGACGTAGTGGTCTATTTAGCAGACGCTAAGCTTTCAGTGCACAAAATTTGCATAAGGGACCGTCTCCATATTTAAACTTGCAGAAACTTTGAAAATTCTACATCATAAGCGGATTCTGGACTATTTTAAAATATTTTGAGCATTAAAACTCGAGATATTCTATAAAATGTTTGGGGGCTTCCACCATGGTAAAAAACGAACTTGCAGGTCGGAGATTCAATTTTTTGATCACACTTGTTGAAATATAAATGTTATAATGTCCGTTGACTATTCTTCTTTTCTTCCTATCACTGATTAAATTTACCAATATGTCTGTAAATGATCATTAAGAAATATTACCCGACAACGGTTTTAAAACATAAAATAATCTTTATCTTTTTTCATTCTTTTGTTTTGCGCGAGGTCTCCCCTCGCCCCCACACGCACCGCCAAACCGCCGCTTTAACTAATATTAAGAATAAAAAAAACTACCAATGAGCTTGCACTGAAATTTCTGTGTAGTAGATCAAAACCCGTTGGGTTTTAATTTCCGTCAGAAAATTAATGTTTTTATTCATATTTTTATCAAATATGATTTTCATAATTTATAATTTACAGTAGATATCATTTTAAAAATGAAAAACATAAATTTTGCGTGGCCTGTTGAACTTTAACACAATAAAAATATTGGAAAGATATGATGGGAGATATTGATAAAAATACCATGAAATATTTTAACACCATGAACTTAACATTTCTAATATTCAAATCTCATAAACACTTAAACTAAATGAATTGAAATTTAGTATTAGTTTTTTTTTTCTTTTTTGAGATTCGAAATATTTAATCAAAATTAGTTGTTGTCATTGGAATTTTAAAAACTCCTGAAAGTTTAAATATGAAGACGGGCCCTTACGTAAATTTTGGTAAATTTCATCGTTCTCCATCGAGTGGCACTTTTGAATTTTCTGTAGCGTAATTATTGCGCAAATGGCAAACGTGTGTTTAGTTCTTTGTTTCATCGGTTGTATATTTAATGTCAAAGACTTTTCTTATAGTGTGGATAATACGAACAAAATACTTTTGTACAAAGAAAAATATCTTTTACTGGAAAACTTCAGAGATGTTAAAGACAGGATCCCCACCGAATATGATAACCCATTTTTCAAAAGTAGCCCCCCCCCAAATTCTTTCGGATTTTTTTTTACTTCTGGACCGGAAGGTAGGTAGAGTGGCGACATGGGTCTGAAACTCTATTGTACTGGTTTGTATTAGTTTATTCCGTTGTACATTCTTCCGTAGTATTCGTTCATAATGTACTATTTTAATTTAGTAATTTATTCATTTACGTTGTGTCCTACATTACTATATAACTCATTTCTGAATATCCTAAAATTTTAGCTACTAAAATTTGCCTTCCGCTTACCCGTGTTTCGTTTGTACAGATAAATATCGACGACCCATAACGTGCCGCATTAACGAAATTTCTCACTGTAAAGTTATTATTAAGGTTGTTGCGATAGACAACGCCGCTATAAATATATTTAAGGAGAATTTAAAGAGCTATTATTTATACTATTTGGATATAAATAAGTATAAAAAGATAAGTAGTACCTTTCTAATTGTTTTTGTGTATTGACTAGGGTTCGTAATTAGCTCTAAAGGGTTGTCATGGAAAAAAATTACAGAGTTTGCAAAGTTTTTGAAAATTTCAGCGATATTTTACAAACTGCTTGCAGAACACTCGCAGGGTTGTTGCAGCATCACAGGGTTCTACAAAACACACTGGTTTGAACAAAAAGGCAGAGGGATGAGAGAAGCGGTGGCAATACTAACGGACAACCAGAAGAAAAGTGTGAAATTAGGCATCCAATTCAAATGGTTCACTCAGCAATATATGTAAATACAAACGCGATCGAATGAGAATATGAAAATTGTTTCAATGAGTATATATTACAGATGGAATTTCGTGTCGAATATGATTAATGTTTGTTTTTAAACAAAGATATTTTAATGCGCATAACTTATACATGAAACACAACATATAGCATGAATCAACACAAGACTGCGTGAAATCGCGAATTTTAAGAACACAAGTTCATCAATTACTCAGTCATTTTCGATAATAGTTTTTTGATAGTTCCATGTAACCTTGCAACTTAACCATACCTTACTTTATCCAACTCGTAACCCACCCTAAATCCATGTCTTCGACGATGCAGGACACCCCACTTAGGTCATGCTCGGCTGTGGGACTCATTAAGCCACTTGTTTTAAATGCCTTTAAATGATTCAACCGCAAGAATGGATTTGGAATCGATGATATCAAGGCTTTCCTTTGTCAAATGCACGGCTTGAACGTCGACAGAGGCTGATCCACCATCGAGAGAATTCTAAACCATTCCTTGAAAGATGGCCTTCTCGTCCAGAATAGTGAAGGTCAGTATAGAGTTGCTGCTAGACGGAAGAAAGGCGGATCCAAAAAACGATCGAAGAAAAGGAAGTCCGGAGGAAGAAAAGGCAAACGATCAACAAAAGGCGGAGGGAAAACGAAACAGGCTACAAGTGGTACGAGACGCCGATCCAGGAGGAAGAAGGTCACCAACATAGACTAAAAAGGTTTGAAGTGAACAGTTTAAGATAGGCCAAATTTACCATTCTCTTTATCTGATAGTTAGGAATTTCGATAGAAACTGTATGATTGGTGCTAAGACAAGCAGACGTCAGTCATGTAAGTGTAGAGTTAAGCCAACACCGTTGACATGGATCTATATCAAAATTTAAAATAAAAAAATAATGTATGAGTCATCTTTCATAGAAAATTCACTAATAGTTTAATATTACTGTGAGAAATTGCATATTGAAATGTATTTATCTCCAAATCCATCATCGGCAATATCATCACCAGGTCTAGTAGTAGTATCCATTCTCTCTATCAAGGTACAATTTTGGAACTTTCCTTAATAGGTGTGATGCAGAAAAGGACAGAGTTAAAATAGGTAACTATATAATCCAAACTAAATGTTCAAATAACCTTTTTTTAAAACAATTTTATATAAACTAAAATTAGCCGACCTATAAGCTGTGAAAAACGTGACTGGGCCACACTGCATATTACGACCTTATTTTTGTCGCCAATCGCGCCAACCACTTCCTTCTAGGATTACGTCATCATGACTTACCGTTCTGCGTGTATTTTCGGTCGCCATGATGGAATACCATTTAAAAACGGACAAACGTTTATATTTTTGGACTTTTTTTTATATTATATTCTTATAAAATACTTACCTACGTACACTGGTGTGGCTAGATAATTTGCCTCCTGGGGCGAACGACTGCCATTGCCGCCCCGCCCCTCAATGCCATTTTTATTTTTAGCTTAGGCGTACAGAACTTTTGGAAGGCTTGTGAAATTTTCAAATCTCTGAGGAAGATGTATAAAAAGTTTTTGGAGATAATGCTGAGTGCAATACTTCACAACGTAGAGTTCGCATATAGATAGTAGCAAAGCACGCAATTAGCTTTTGCTGAATGATGAAAAAATTAAACAGGAAAAGTTATTTGGGTGTTTTATCGCCCTCTGAACTTGAGGTGTCAAGTGGGAAAACACATAAAAATCCCAAAATGGGGTAACAAGAAAAATTGTTTTTCAAAGGATAATGGCCGCCCCCCTAATTGTGGCGCCCGGAGCTATCGCTGTCCCCTCTCCAGCTACGCTACTGCCTACGTGCATAAACTACCAAAAATACGGGTCAAAATGATGTTCGTCCCCGACGTTCCGCAAGGTTTCCGTATCACGCGTTTACACAACCACAAAAAACATTTTTTCAACCCCCTTTGCACCCCTCCAAAAACCTATTCCTCCATCTTCCTTTGTTGTACTTCCTTTTACTAAACATCTTTTCGTCTATATAAAACATTTTTTCGAACCCCCCCCCCTCCTGCACCTCCAAAACTCATTCCCCATTCACCCGTCCATATTTTTTGTACCTCCTTTTTACCAAACGTACTTTCACCCATATAAACATTTCGACCCCCTTTGCATTCCTCTAAAAACCCATTCACCCGTCTATCTTTGTTGTACTTCCTTTTACCAAACAAGTGGAAGGTCCTGGGTTCAGGTCTTACCGAACGCCGAAATATTTATTTTCTTTCGGCGTTCGGTAGGACCTGAGAAGTATTATAAGAAAGAAGTATTAGGACCTGGAAAGTATTATAAGTACCTTCGTCTATTTCCGCAATTTCATTCTCACCCTCAAGAATTTCTTTCTCCAATACACACTATCCATGTACACCTCTCTACGAAACATTCTCCAATTGACCAGGCTGTAGTTACTTTTAATATCAACCACCATTTCCAATTGAGTCTGATGGCGTTTTGAACACCCATAAAAGTGTCAAGCACGACACATACCTCACATTTAATCTGCTTTCATAGAACCAAGACCCTTTTCGTATTTTTCACTTATTTTCTTACTCTGCAGCTCACAAGCAATTTCTCTACTTCTAGTTGAGAGCTCCTGTACCATGTCTTGGAGTTCTGATGGGTTCGTTGAAAAAATAACAATGTCATCAGCAAACCGCAAATGATTTAAATATTCACCATTTATTTTTATTCCCTTGTTATTCCAATTTATCTGCTGAAAAATCATCTGTAAAGCTGAAGTAAAAAGTTTTGGAGAAATGGTATCTCCCTGCCTCACACCTTTACCAATTTTGATAGCTTCGGTATCTTTATGTAACCGAAATTTTGCACTTGCATTTTTATACACACGTTTCACCATGTCAATGTACACATCCTCGATGTCTGCTGATCTTAAAGAGTTGATGACTGCTGACGTTTTAATAGAGTCAAAGGCCTTCTCATAGTCAATAAATGCCACACACAATGGAAGTTCATATTCATGTGTTCTTTCAATTAATTCTCTTAATACTTGAATATGGTCCACTGTACTGAATCCACTTCGAAATCCAGCTTGTTCTCTTGGTTGAGCTGCATCTAATTTTTTCTGCAGGCGATGTGTTAGCACTTTTGTGAAGATTTTATAAATAGCAGGTAACAAGCTAATTGGTCGGTAATTTTTTAAATCCTCTTTATCACCTTTTTTATGCAAAAGAATTACTGTTGCAGAATCCCATTGGTTTGGTATGTTACCGCTGTTAAGACATTTGGTAAAGAATTTTGCAAGTATGTCTTCTACATATTCTCCAGCTTCTTTTAGGATATCTAATGTAATACCATCATCACCAGGGGCTCTTCCTTTCTTCATATTTTTTATTGCAAATGAAACTTCTTCTTTTAAGATTTTAGGAGCTGTTCCTTCGACTATCTCAGAGTCTTCGTTTAATCCACTGTTTCCCTCATACAGCTTTCTGTAGAATTCTTCAACTCTTCTAAGTATTTCTTCCCTATTTCTTGTTACAGTGCCATCCTCTCCTTTTAATGCAATGATGTGTTTCTTCCCAATAGACAAACTCCCTTTAACAACCCTAAGGCTCTTGTTGCTTTCAATGGCCTTCCTTACTAACTCACAATTGAATTTTCTTATATCTTCCCAGATTCTTATTTTTCCCAAAAAAGCTATATGGTTAAATTGAGGGCAGAAACAAAAAAAAACATACGTTCGCTGATCCAAAACATATACTCAGAAATTTTAAAAGTCACTTTGTCATATTTCACAACTTTCCTTCGTGAAGTTTTAACAGATACCATTTTGTTCTCATAAAACTTTGGCCACCAAGCCTTGAAATCTATAATGCTCTTTGTTTCCGGAGAAATAACAAGGAACTTGTTTTTCTGACATGATCCCGCTATGAGGTCAGCATATTCATTTGGTATATAAATTCGGTCATTTTTCTTAATTTCTTCTTTCAGTACGGCAAAATCTCCATCATACGGAAGGAAAGAATGTCCTCTCACTGGAAAATACTGATCCACAATTTGGCATTTTTCCATGGATACTGAAGCTAAAAACAATCTTGCAAGCGTGTGAGTTTTATTTTGAGCTGAGCATCCATCAGAAAAAACGTGCAAATGATCCACAGAACCTATGTATGCGTCGTGATAATGTAAAATGAATGAACTGACTTCATTAGGTCCCTTTGTACCAAATCCCTCGTGGTGAAAATAAAAATTGGCACTATTGTCTCTTAGATTATGAATACAGAATACATTAACAGTCAACTGACGGAAATAAAAAATCTCCTGCACCGGAATACAAGGTAACTGCAGATTAATCATATAATCTATGCAAATTGCTCCCACATTTTCATCAGGTTTTACCAGTGTTGAAATTTCATTAATTTTTTATGTGAATTTTTTTACTCTTCGCAAATGGACAATTTTCTCTGCAGTAGCTGCTCTCTTTGCAACATCACTCAAAAATTTACTTCCAATTTTCACTTGGAGTTCTTCACACGTACGACATGTATCCACTTGTGGACAGCCAAATGAAAAAGTAAACTCATGTGCAAAAATTTTCCAATAAGTGCTGTAAGAGACTTTTAATTCTGGGTGCTTTTTCATATACATAGCACGCATTGTTTTAACATCCAATTTTGCACTCAAAAAGTGATATTCTCTTGTAGTATAGTGTGCAGTTTTTACGGTAAAAGACAAGATATGAGTTTGTATAGTGTCCATTACATGGCCTGGTGTGGCATTGCTGGAAATTCCCAGTCCACGTTTGTCAAAGGGGGATTGCCAGCCGAAAGTACAATACAAAGTCTTCTCACTCTATCAGGTGTGATACCGCGCAAATTAATGAAAGCAGATTTGCAAACAATATATTTAAAGGAACTGGTAGAGATTTAATATATATAACTAGAACCTCCAGACGGGTTTGATGATTCGTCTTCTGGTTTGATGATTCGTCTTCTGGTTTTCGTCTCCTTCGCCGCTTGACTCGGGTAACAGAGTTGAGACCT
>QLNU02015270.1:80141010-80170131 GCA_006491805.2 Dysdera silvatica
TGAACAAATGAAGAAGATATGCATATAAACAGAAACGGATTTAGGTAACATGGCGCCGGGTGCGAGTTCAAAAATTAGTACCCCACTAAATATGATGTTTAAAATAATTTGTTTCATAGTGCAATTTTTTTTTTTATTTATTCCTAGAAATTTCCTCGATAGGTTACCGAATATTATTACAAGACAAAAAACCACAATAACAATTAAAGTTTCCTTCCAACAAATAACATGAACTAACCACATCGCGCCTTTTCGACGAAAGTGTTACAACTCAAAATTCGGTGAAAATGGGTTAATGTTACAACTAGATGTGCAAAACAGTGCTGCATCTTGGCGTGTGAAACGTTAAGCTATAAGTTATTCTGATTTCCTTTAATTTGTATATGTAATGGCGTTGATGATTCATCGCCGTTTTCCGCGTCTCACGGAAAGAGTTCCATTTTGAGTTGTTCGTTGACCTTGAACGAGGGACCGTTAGATTCTCTTTTTACAAAGCGTTATATTTTCTGTTGTAACTGTTTACGATATCGGACGAGGCAGAAAAGTATGTACTATTTCGAGTTGTCACACTTTCGATGAATGGTCAAAGGAAAGGATTTGGTTACAACTTGAATTGCTCCTCTTTAGCTGAATGTTCAAAGAAAATGGAGTCATCCATATAAAAACTTTTTAGGAGTACTAGAGTAGAATCTTGACAGTTAGTAAAGGGAATAGGGTCTTAACGCCTTCCAAATCATTTCTACGGCCTCAGGTTTCTTTCTAGAAAGAGTACGATGACGTACTTTCCTACTAACCGTCATGGCAGGGCCGTGCTTAGGAAAGTGCGAGCTGGACGGCCGCCAAAAATAAAAAACGCAGTGCAAGCACCAATAAATAAGCTTTTAGAGGTCCTTATGTACTTTCCCAGAGTATTTAATCAATTGACCTTTCGTGTGTGTAACGTTATATTTCCCATAACGCACAAGAAACTTTTAAATCGTGGTCGAAATAAATATACACGTTGTTGGTTAAATGCACTGGCATCAGTAGACTATGCAGGTTATAATGTTTATTGTGGTGGCCTTACAGCCACTACAGAGACCCCCGATGGCGGAGAAAACAAGAACTTGTCACGAAGTTCCGAGAAGCAGAAATTTATAATTATATTGCACTGGCTTTTCTTCATGTTTATAATGCAGCAGTGGATCTAAATAAAACCATTTCATTTATCCACAACACAGGGCCGGATTTAGGATACGAGACGCCCTGGGTACAACGATTTTTGGGGGCCCCTCCATTGCCGTAACTAGAGGGACTAACCTTCTAGAAAATTTCTTCTGAGCATTGAGGTATACGGGTTAGCCCCACCAGAATAAAATTAGCCCACTAGACTTCGAAGCTAACGTCCATGCCCTCACCCGCCGTCGTACTAGTAGAAATAAAACAAAATTTGTACTACCAGGGCGGAATGACAGAATTTTTTGCGTGATGAAAACGCGGAGAATAGAGGCGGGGCGACATTTATGATTAGCCTACCTTATATGCATTATTATAAAATATAATAACGATATTTTTACAAACAAATTTAGTTTATTTGATAAAGATTTTTTGGATATTGGGGTAGGGGCAAGGGCAGGCGCAGAACAAAATTTCAGGGAGGGCGCAAAGCTTGAAAATATCACTTGTAAAGTTTAGCTTTAAGTATATTTGACTCGAAAATGATCATTTTTAATGTAAATTTATTATTCTCATGGGGGTGCACGCTCCCTGTCTGGATCCGGCGTTCTGGGGGGGGGGGTGCAGAGGTTTTTCCACGCAGTTTTTCAGAATTTCAAAGTTAGAAGAAAAAGGGTGGAAGGCGCCTTCTCGGGGAGAGCTAGCTGATCGACAGAATTCAACGGTAAAAGATTTGCAATTAAAAAAAAAATTCCACAGCCTCTTACGCTCCTACAAATTTTGCGCCATGGGCAAGTGCCCAACGTGCCCATTTATAAATCCGGCACTGCCACAACATCGAAGTTAAGCAAGAAATGCCAAGTGATTGATATATCTCAAGCTAATTTTGTTTTGAAAATGTCTATTTATATTATAACTTCATTACCTGCTCTTTCCCTTTGGCGTTTGGGCGAGTGATGAACTTTATTTTGTAATGCTAAACTCCGGTCAGTTTCGTTTTTAATCGTTATGTTACGTTAAAACATTTTTGAGGGCCGCTAAAATCTGTTTCGCCCAGGGCCGCTAAAGCCGTAAGCACGCTCCTGGCGCCATATATTGTCAAGCTTGCCCTTACAGCAAGCAGGGGTCTTCAACCTTTTTCAGTCCAAGGGCCAATTTTGCTTATTCTTGTAGGCCCGCGGGCCGCACTACTGTATCAGCAATATTACGATGGAAAAAGGCGGCCCGAGGGCCCAATGCCCATATACGCTAGAAAACTGAAGTAAAACACGACTGAGGGGAAAACCGCGTGTTTTTTTTAGTTCTCTAGTGTTTTAAAATATTTATTATGAAATATGAAAATGCCAACAGAATAAAATGCGTATATTTTAGACAGAGGGCGAAAGAATGTTATTTGTGTGTGAAACAATTTTTTAATGAGTTGGAGGGCCGCAGAAAACATGTCAGCGGGCCGCAGGTTGAAGACCCCTGTCTTACAGCATTGCTTGTGAAACCTGCAGATGCAGATGATCCCTCGTTGACTACTGAACTCGCCGTCACTGTAGACGGAGCTTATAATAATATTATTATTATGGTTCCCGCAGAGAGTACTGAACCTAGCCTAGCTAGTCTCCCAGTTGTGCCTAGGGGAGCGTTCGATTATTACGTAAGCAATATTTTGGCCATTTTATACCCCTCTCCCCACTCCCACCTTGGTAAGCAAAAATTAACATGGGCTAACATAGGAAAATAAGCACAACAGCAACAACCCCACCCCAAAGGTGCTTACGTAATACTCTCCCCAGTGTCATTTCTCTCCGGTTGTAACACAATAACAGGATCATAACTGGTCAATCATTGAAGAAGCTGTGAACCGGATTAGGACCCCAAGGCACCTTTTGCCGCCCCTTTCTACCCCTCCGCCCCCACTCCCCTCAATCAGTGATAGGAGCATAAAAATTGCTACACATTTTTATTGACAATAAATATGTTGAAAAACAAACTCATAAATTGAAACATAAACATTAAACAATATTAACTTATATTGAAGTATTATTTCTTTTTGTATATAATAAATCAAATTCAATTTTATTGAAATAAATTTTAATTTTAGCAAAAAATAAAAGTCTATTGAACACTGGTATTTAAATGGAAAGCATGACGTCCAGCTTTCTTCTTTTCAAAATAGTACTTCCCGTTTTTAGTTCTTGCTCGGCATCAGTAAATATCAAAAACCGACCAACGAAACTGTTATAATTCAAAATAGTAAGTACAACATGAACGAATCTCATAAACCGTTATAACTCAAAAAGTCGTAATAATAAGGTGTTTTGTCTAATAAATGAAACAAGTTTTGCCTCATCTGATGTTTCCAGAAACTGATCTTAGGATTGAAGTTATTAGATGATTTAAAAATCCCTCAATTCAGCCAGAAACGGTTTTTGCGTTTCCTGAAAATTGGGATTTTTTGAGTTGTAACACTTCCGTCCCAAGGGTGCGATATGTACTTTTTTTTGATGAACCAAAAATAAAATTTTTTAATATAAAAATTAAAACCTTACATGTGATTCAATAATCTGGAATGCTCTCTGTACAGTCAAATAAGTTTCGTTTTTAAATTTTTAAAAAGTACTGGCTTTTACTACAGTCTTTGATTTTACCATGTTTGGCGCAGTATAGCCCAGATGCTCTTGCGCCATAAAAAAGCCAAACAAACAATCAAATAAGTTTACCTAATTTGATGTAGGTTTTGCTTTGCTAATTTCCTACTTAAAATGTCATATTGTGGTTTTGTTGAAAAAGGACCTTTTCACTTTCTTACACACTAACTTAATTAAACACGCTGTAGTAAACGATAATTTATACAAAGATTGGGGGCAATGAGCTTATTAAAAATTAAATAAGGTTTAAAACATTTTATGTTTTAAAAAGTTAATAAGGTAAATATTTGTAAAATGTTTTTGCACTTCGGAGTCGTTACGCCATTTTGTTGCTCGCTCCCCCACCCTCCCTTAGCTTGGCATCCTATGCGAAGGCATCAGTGTAACCGCCCTTAATCTCTTACTGATGTAAAGTTGAAGAGAAATGGAATACAGGGGACTCGTGCTTTTACGAACACCCAATTTACGAATTTAACATTTTTACAAACCATTGGGTTGGTTATGAAAAATATCCTATTGAACTAATGTTAATTTCCACTGCCCTATTTACGGACTAAAATTATACGTTCATTCTGTTTTGCAAATTTACTTTCCTCACTTTTTTTTTCACCGATTTCTTCCGGATGCTAATTTTTTCGAAAGAGGGGTATGGAATTCACTCAAACTGGATAGACATTGTATTTCCTAAGTTGTAAGGAAGGAGCGTAGGGTGAGAGGAATTTGCATTAAATTTTATGTCATTTTATACATTTATGGTAAAATGAACAGCAGCACATAAACATTGAAGGAGTGAGAGAATTGTTTGCGTTGGTTTGTGGAAATGCACATTGATGTATTAAATGTTGTAAATAGCTGGGTTCGTTCATTTTGAATAACGTTTTCATTTGATGGAGGGCGGTTTTAAGTACAGTGGGGTAGGCTAGAATGAACGACCTTACAATGAACAAATGCCATAATGAACAGTTTTTATGACTGAAATCGGGATGCTACAACGAATGCGGAGGAATCCGGAAAGTTTAGCACGTGCGCACGCATGAGGTGACAGGGAATTCCCCTCTTCGATAACAACGCATTAAAGCGTCAGGCATCAGCTTTGTTTGTAAGGTTCGGTTATGTGTTTAGATCAGTTATGTATCTGTTTATTTGTGCCTTTAGCAGACAAAATATAGTTTTAAGTTATTAATTTGTTGCATAATTTCAATCATGAGCCGGCAAAATAGTTAAAAAGTTAATTTGATTAGTCATTAAAAAGGAAATTATTTCCAAGCGAGAAAGTGTAGCAGATTTAAGTGCTGAATATGGTATGGATAAATCAACGATCTGTACAATTTTAAAAAACAAGGAAGAAATAAAAAGTGCGCAAGTTGCAAAAACAATCTCTAGGTTAAGCAGTTTACGTTGTAATATCACAAAACAGATGGAAACTCTTCTTTTATTGTGGATTAAAGAAAAATAAATGGCAGGTGATACTGTGAGTGATGCGATTATTTGTGAAAAGGCCAAACAATTGTTTGAGGAACTTAGTGCTAAGGCCCCTAGTACAAGTAGTTCTGATCCTGTGAATGAATTTGTTTTTGTTTTTGTTTTTTTTGGCACCAAGGAATGATTTACCGGTTTTAGAAAAAGGACCGGATTACACAGTGTTGTCAGACATGGTGAGGCAGCTAGTGCAGATAGGAACGCGGCTGCGCAACATTGTGAGAAATTTAAAAAATAATTGAAGAGCGAGACTTTGTCCCACAGCAGGTGTTTAACTCGACGAAACTGGCCTTTTCTGGAAGAGAATGCCACGCAGAACTTAGATCACGAAGGAGGAGACCACCTTTCCTCGCCGTAAGCCAATGAAGGATCGGCTTACCTTGCTCTTTTGTGCAAATTTTCTGGGGAAATGTAAGGTTAAACCACTACTCATATACCATTCATGGAACCCCAGAGCTTTTAAAAACGTCAGGAAAAATCGCCTTGAGGTTTTTGGCGTTTCAACTGCAAGGCTTGGGTTATCAAGAGTCTTTTCTCCGACTGGATGACTGAGATGTTTGGTCCCACTGTTCGTGACTATCTTAGGGAGAAGTCTCTTCCATTAAAGATTCTTTTAGTCATGGACAATGCTCCGGGTCACTCTCCTGATTTAATAGAAGAATTACCAGATGAGTTTAGCTTCATCAAAGTTTACTTTTTGCCGCCAAATACAACCGCTCTTCTTCAACCTATGGACCAGCAAGTGATCGCAAATTTTAAAGAACTCTACACTAAAGCAATGTTCGGAAAATGTTTTGAGACCACTTCTTCCAGTGATGTGACTCTGAAAGACTTTTAGAAGAATCACTTTAATATAATGGATTCTGGTCTCTTAATTGTGGCTGCTTGGAAGGAGCTTTCTGCTAAGTGCTTGAATTCCGCTTAGAGGCAATTGTAGCCTGGCATTGTGGCTCCGAGGGATTCCAACACTTGGAGGAAGAACCTGCTGTGCAGGAAATTTTGTGTCTAGGCAGTTCCATGGGCATGGAGATCAGTGAAGAAGATGTGTAGAACTTGGTAGAGGAGCACACGAAGGAGCTAGAAGAGCTTCACAATGAAGAGACACTGAACCAGAATGTTTTCTGAGACGAGGAGCACCGGGACGAGGAAAAGTGTCGCAGCATTCCAGCTTAAAACCTTGAAGAGATATTTTCTTGCTGGAATAAACTGTCCGAACTTATAAAAAATTATCATCCGGTTATTGTTGTCGTTGACATGGGCCTTAATCATTTTAACAATACCTTGATGGCCCACTGTTGGAGAGTTCAAAAATCCAGGATAAAACAGTCAACCCTAGATTCATTCTTCAAAAACGTAGAGAAACGCCCTCCAACTGATGAACTCGCCACAGGACGGTCATCCAAAATCAGTAGGACCGAGGACTCCTGTCCTTTCACCTTCATATAATTTTTAAAATGAATTTTGATCGTTCATGCTTTTTTTTGTTTAAACATACGACTGTTATGATTTTTATAAGAGAAAGTTTGTTTAGTGCTTTTCATATATTCATGCTTTTAAATTAAGATCGTTTATTTTTCAAAGCTCGTGTTATTTTTCCAAGGGTGTTTATGCTTTTTAAAGATTGTTAATATACACTTCGCAAATTTACATGATAAATAAATTAATTTTATACATACTACATATTATTTTTATACTTATATTGTGTGGGATTGAAACCGATTACCCCTAAATGCATGTAATTTAATATATGCTAGAACGAACGGATTCTATAACGAACGTGTTTCTGGAACCAATTGTGTTCGTTCTAGCATACCCCACTGTATAGGAAATCAATTGAATGCAACCATATTCCCAATAGCATTCTATGCCTTATCAATACCAATTTCCCAAAAAATTATGAGAGGATTCATCATTAACATATATAGAAAGTTTATAAAGAGGTTATAGAGCTACAACTTTATATATTCATATTTATACACTTCGAGACAGAAGTTTAACAATTTTTTAAAAAACAGACTGAGAAATGAAAAAAAAAATCAGATATTTAAACAATCATACACTCATGGTTTCTCTTTTATCCTGATGAAATTCAATGACTTTTTAAGGAATTTTCAAAGACTTTACATTGTCAATATATTGGAAATAAGGGAAATAGCCTACCCCCTTTTTTTCTTTTGCCAAAACTTGAAAAGGGGTTTTGGGCAACATTCAAAGACTTTCCAAGAACCAACCATATTTTTGGCAGTTTTCAAGTACTTTTCGAGGGTCCCGACTTGGTAAAAAAAATAGAAAGACTTTCAAGGACCGTCGGAACCATGACACTCTACAAAACGAATTTTTTTTATTTATTATTATTTATCTATTAATTTGCAAGGTTTTGGCGACATAAGCTTTCTGTAGCTTAAAAAATGCATGAAATTTTGATGTGAACTAAAACGAAAATGTAAACTCTACTTAAGACAAAAACATGACAATTTTAAAAATCAAGACAAAAATATGGCAAATTTTTTGGTAACAGGTTGCTATTTTGTAAATTTATACAAATGAGGATGCTTACGTATGATACCTATGTAGTTTCCTTATCTGTTGATAAAGGATTTGGTATTCAAGCTATGTGTAAGAAGTTGAACTTACAATGCCATCCTCAAAGCAGATTGCTCAAGCTATTCCTGAACGATTACTGAAAAATGGAAATCGAAAGAAAAACAAACCAAAATTGCCAAGGAATTGAACCTGAATACAAGTTCAGTCAATAAAATCATAATGAAATATAAGACATGAATTTTTACTGTACTGTCAAGAAGTGGTAAAAAACGCATAACCACAAAGGCAGAAGCTAAAAATCTTATCAGCATCATTCGGTCATCCAGAAAGGAGACAGCCAGTCAAATTACACTTAAATGGGATGACATCACGAAAAAAAATGTTTCAGCAAAAACAGCAGCTAGCTGAGAAAGGTTATCATTTCTACATTGCTACAAAGAAACCTCTGCTCACCACAACAATGAAGGGAAAAAGAACTTTCCTGGGCCAAAGAACATAAAATCTGGAGCACAGAAGATTGGAAAAAGATTATTTTCAGCGACGAAAGCAGATTTCGTCTGTTTAATGATGGTAAATAAAAAGTAGTGTATTGCAGGGAAGAGAAATTCCATTTATCCTATGTTTCAAGTCAGGTCAAATTTCCTCCAATTATGGTGGTATATGGTTCTGAAGCATTCCGGCGTGACGTGTGTGACATTCAATGTTTTTGGTACATTTGTAATTATTTTGACCCTAAAACAACTACCGGTTTGAAAGTAATAAATTGACATCTGTTATTTATGTCTTAAGATATAATTAGATTGATTGAAAACTTGTTATGTTGCATGAATAGTGAGATATAAAATTTTAATTTTGCGTGACGTGTGTGACCATTTTGCAAGCGTTTTCCCCTCTTTTCTTAACTTCTTCGAATATTTCTGTGAATTCTTGCAACATTTACAGAAATAAAAATTATTATCATTAAATCATATATATATGTATAGATTCAAAAGAGGGGTTTCAGGAATATGAACTAGCAATACTTAGGCTAAAATGCAATAAATAGTACCGTGACATGCCTGACATTAAACGCGACGTGTGTGACTGCGTATGATTTTTTTAATGAAACCCTTAAAAATATCAGTTATGTGAATAAATGTTATCTATTTACAGATTGAGAGATTAACAAATTAATAAACGTTAACATAAAAGTGGAACTGGATGCAAAGCAATCATCTTTAATGTTTGCACAACTTGTAGAACACCCTTATTTTACGTGCAGTTACTGAATCAAAAATAGCGTAACTGGTCATTCAAACACATTCACTTTACTTTCAAATGTATACAGTTCTCTGGTAAAGTGAATTAATTTTGGACAATTTACTCCAACTGTTTGTTCATCTGAAATTCAAGAAATATCTTCATTGTTAATACAGAAATGCTGTTTTTTTGTCATCCACTGCTCGCAGAAATGGAACTTTGTGTTCTGATTTTTGTAGATCTGACTGAATTAACTGTCTAAGGAAAACCTGTTTCGATTTCTTGGTACTGTAATCAACAAGAATAAAGATGCCTTGCTTTGGACTGCAGTATTCTCCAAGTTCGTTCGTTAGCGGAGATTCAGGAACTTGATAAGCTGATACATTTTCTTCTTCATCCGAAGTCTAGTCTAAGTCAAACTATCATTGGGGCCTGCATTTTCATAAGATATTCCAGCCTGTGATGTGTTTAGTAACTGTATGTTATCATTACAGTCACACATAATGAAATGTACTCTCCGTATGCTTGATACTGCTAATGGATTCACCAATGGGTGTCAATTATACTTGATTCTATTTCTGGCTGAGACACATGACTTTAGTTTTTGGCATTAAGGTGCTAACTACATTAGCAAATTGCAGTGATGACTGAACAACTGTTTCTCTAGTTTTCTTACTCATGACTTTTGTACGAACAAGGAATTTGGCATTTCCTCCAATGCCATCAACAATATCTTTCCCATGCGATGTTGCGAAGTATTTCTACTGAAATGGTCTCTTGAATTTATGTGATAACTGTTGTAGCAACTTCACCATAAACTGGTTCTTAAATTCGAATGATGGACCATCACTCCAAATAATCTCTGTTGCTAATGTTGAATTAGTACAATGGGCATTTTCTTCGTCAAAACTTGTTTCATATAAGATACTCAAAAATGCAGCAACAGTATTCTTACCTTTTTTGTTCATATGGGAGCGAATGAGATACTCTGAGCAGCTCTTTCCATGAAGGACAGTAGCAGTAAAAAGTGCAACACTCTGACAGCTGCAAAGTGCACTTCATTCTAATCCTTGCAAGTATGTGACATAGAAAAATCATTCTGTAACAGTCGTTTCAATGGTTCAGTTTGATCTGACTGGAATTGTTTAACCTAAATACATTTTACTCGTATGTGTTCCTGAACAACAGGAATGGACTAAAGCAGTAGTTCAAGAAGTTCACTTGCGCAGCCATTTTTTAAAATCTTCTGTATGTGTTTCTTTTCTACTTCACCTTACGGAGTTGTCTTCCCTTTAACCCATTCATGCTAGTATGCAGTAGTTGTTGGACTCATATTGCTAATTTCTTTCCATTCTGGAACCCCAAACAGCTACCCCACCCAACAGGAGGAACTTAAATCATTATCACTGCACAGCACTGTTCCCCATCAGTCTCTATAGTAAAATATCTGCAATGCTTTTAATTTTAAAAAGAAATTAAAATTAATTAAATAATCAAAATACTAAAAAGAAAATCATAATTTAACATATTTTTCTTTTCTTTTTGCTAGAACAGATGTACTTGTTATATGTTAATATTTTATTATTTACATGTATATAATTACATTTTTAATAAGAAATGTGCTCCTGTTACACGTCACAAGTAGTGACAAGTGTGACTAAATTTAAAAAACCCAATTAAATTTTTCTTTCCAAAAAAAATCCTAATTTTTTTTTTAATGTTTTCAACTTGAATAAACTTATAAAAAAATTTCAGCATGATAAAGTTTATTACTAAGTTATTACATAAAAAATACTTGGCGTGATGTGCGACACCGGAAGCCAGAACTAGTTAATTTACCATGGTCAAAACTTAATCAGAATCTACACACTTTTTCTGACAAATGTTTTTTGTAAGAATAGGTGTAGTTGTTATAATATATGTTAATATTTTATTATTTATTATGTTTATTGCATTTTAAATATAAAATGTACTCACCATTAAGATTTCATAAAAAAAAAGTGAATTCTTGAATGTGTACAATTATTTCCAATTTTCACTCCCCCAATTTCTTTATATCAAATTATATTGTCATTTTAATAAAATATACACTTTCAACTACATAAAAGAATTTTTTTGGAATTTTATCTCTAATTTTAATATTTTAGACCACAAGACCACTTTGCTTGGAATGCCCCTTCTATGCGTGCCTATGATATTGGAAGTCTTTGCTTTATGAATAAGAATGTAAACAGTTCCTATTATGACAAAATTTGGCAGATCACCTCACCCCAAGTGCAAATTATTATTTTTCACATGACAAGTACACTCTTACCAACAGGATGGAGCACCACGTCATACAGCTAAGAATATGATGACATGGTTGGAAGAACAAGATATCACTGTTCACAAGTGGCCAGACAACAGTCCTGACCTCAATCCAATTGTAAACATTTGGAAAGAAATAAAAAGGGCTATTGCTAAAGTAGGACCAGCTATAATAGATGATTTAAGGAAAACAATTCATGACGTTTGGTGTGTAATCACAGGTGATAATGGTCAGCAGTTAGTGAAGTCCATGACTCGAAGAATCCAAGAAATTACCACAGTCAAGGGAGTTTGGACCAAGTACCAGCAAGAAATTTACTGTATTTTTATCTGACTTTTAAAATTGCCATATTTTTGTCCCACGTAGCACTTACATTTCTTTTTTGGTTCACATTAAAATTTCATGAATTTTTGAAACTTCAAAAAGATTATGTAGTTGAATCATTGCAAATTAATAAAAAAAAAATGTTCTTTAAGAAGTCAATTATGCTAGAAGAAAACAATTTATGTTTCCTTTCATGTCTATTTTTTGAGTTTGTGCCTCAATGCATTACTTACGTCCATATATTCATGGGCGGATTCACCATTTTGCCATTTTAAGGCTACTTTTTAGCTGTTCCTTCCTACCTGTTCCCCCATCGCACTCAGTGGTAGGAACATAAAAATTGTTACATTCAATATACGCCCAAAACTTTTGTATTGACAATAAATACGTTGAAAAACAAACTCATAAATTGAAACATAAACATTAAACAATATTAACTTATATTGAAGTATTATTTTTTTTGTCATACAATAAATCAAATTCAATTTTATTGCAATAAATTTTAATTCCTGCAAAAAATAAAAGCCTATCTAACACTGCTATTTAAATGGAAAGCAAAAGAAATCTAGCTTTCTTCTCAGTAAAACATCTAATTATGTCATAATACATTATTGATTTTGTTACATAAAACTAAATACGTAGAATTTTGCCTCCCTAGTCTATAGCCTATTGGGAAATACAGCACTGCATACATTCATATACAAAAATGTTGTAATGTGCTCTACTATCCCTTAAAGTTTGGCCCATATGTTTTAAATCACCTCACATATCAAAATGCTAATATATATCACAGGAACATATGAATTTGTTATTTTAAAAGCCCTTATTAATTTCTACATTTGGCCCCAATTTTCTTATTGCAACCCTGCTTTCGAGCTATGGATTTCAATGCCAAGGAATTATGAAGTACAGTTGAAACCGCATATATGCAAATGGGTGCGTCAACGAAATCCTATGCATATAAGCGGGTTTCGCATATAAGCGGGTTTTACATAAAAGAGGTATTTTCTGCACTATAGCGTTCAAATAATTTGCTCATTAAATTTTTATCGAATTTTATTATTAAATTAGATATTCTTATTTCTAATTTTATAAATCATACACATTATTTCAATATTTATAATGTACAGTACTATTACTCTATTAATAAAAATAACAAGAAGTAATGTAGTAGTAGTACCTGCATAAACACATGTACTGTATTAATGGAAAAAAATCAACTTTCTTTGCATGCACGATGTTATGATAACTGATTATAGGTTTGATCTGTTAAAGTATTAACGTTTTCCATATGAGAATTATTTGATCTTAAATCATCTTGCCAAAGCATTTGGTTTAGCTAACCTAACAAAACAGTCGACAACACGGAAACCAGGAATTATTAATTTCATGCACATACAATTAAACATTACCACTATAATGGACTGTATACTTTAATGATGAGGAACTAATGAAGATGCAGCACAAAGACAATTATTACTCACAAAAACTACGCGTAGATTATTCGCTCGTGGAGCGAACCACAAAGACAACCTTCCTGATCAACTGTGATAAGCACACTGACTGACTTTCGCCCCCACCTTTGCCGTCGGAGTAACTTCCGATCACGTGAACGACCGAACAAAGCTTAAACCGATTCTTCAGCATTAGAGCAGAAACAGCTTCTTTACTAGACCGATGACGTTACGAAAACAAATTTTGACAGTGATTCCAAACAAAGCTGGAAAATGAAACTTCGACAAGGGTTGACAGCCATTTCCGATGGGGAGAGACAATCCTTAAAAATAAGGGCTGCCAGCTACATATTTACTTTGGATGAATATTTGTTTTGCATATATCCGGTTTAAATTTTATAATAGTAACAGTGCAGAACATGTCCCCAAGTGTTTCTATCCTCTTGAAATGAATCGGAAAGTCGCTAGATTTAGTACATAGCCTTGTGACGTCACACATACGGGCATTTGGAAATGTAAGGGCATTTATCTGCATGTGTGAATTGTATTATGCCTAAACGGTTGACGTTGTAGTTTTTTGTGGAATTATGGTTGAAAAGGAATGTGCGATAGTAGGTTATGAAAGAACGATTAATTTTGTCCAGACGTGACTGTGAGATGAGATTGTGGGCTAGGCCTCGTTTGAATGACGCTTTCCAGTGCCACTAACAGAAAGTGAAAATGTACATGACAGGGTATGAGAAAAGGGAGAGGGGGGGGGAGGAGGAAAGAAAGGGATGAAAAAGTGAGGAAGGAAGAATAGAGAGGCGGAGAAGGAAGGGAGGGAGAAGAGGAGAGAAGGAAGAAAGGAGAAACCATAGTCGCGACTGAGAAATTGTTCAACTCCTAATATGGCAGCGCTAGCACAAAAGTTGACCAGAAAATGTGTTTCCCGCATTTTTAAACGCCACAAAAACTACACACATCCGAAAAAGATCAATAAAGGTTAGTACTTCCTTTTTGGCCATAGTACAGAACATGTACCCTAGTGCTTTTTAGCGGAAAGTGTTTCCAACACACATGGCAACAGTGACACTCACTTGCCGCCATGTTGTTTACGTCACCTTAACAACATGGATGTCTCGATTCAGCGAAGTTGAAAAAAGGAGGTACAAACCTTTATTGCTTTTCTTCGTTGGATGTGTGCGGTTTCATAGCGTTTAGAAACACAGGAATAAAAATTTTATTTAAATTAATTAAATTTAAGTTTATTTGGGTGCTAGCGTCGCAATACATAATTCTGCGAAGTAGGAGTCAAACAGATCCTCATTCACAACTATGGTTTCTCGGAACTTCCTTTCCCCACATCCCATCCCCCTACCTGGTCTTCTCTTCCTCCCCCCTTCACTACCATTATATTCCTACACACCCCCTTCCTGGCCACCTCCCCCGCCTCATGCCTTCTGGTATCAGTACTGGAAAGCCTCATTCAAACGAGGCCTAGCCTACAATCTCTTCTCACACTTATATCCAGACAAAAATAATCCTACTTTCATAACACACTCCAGCACATTTCTTTTCATTTGGCGCAGTATAGCCCAGATGCTCTTGCGCCATAAAACACCTAAACAAACAAACATTTCTTTTCTCTTTCAACCGAAATTCCACACAAAAATACATCAACCGTTCACACATACAATTTCCTGCAACGAACACATGAAAATGCCCTTGCAGGTCCAGATGCCCGTATGTGTGACATCATAAGCCCATTTTTAACTACTTTTGACTCTTTTCAAGAGGAAAAAAGCACTAGGGAACATGTTCTGTACTGTCACTTTTTTTATAACTTCACTAAATTGAGACGTCCATGTTGTTAACATGGCAGAAAGTCAGTGTCACAATTTCCATATGTGTTGGAAACACTTCCCACTAAAAATCGCTAGGGGACGTATAGTGCACTATAATAAAATTTTCATTTGGCTTCAAAAATACTTGCATGTATAAAATCGCAATTAAGCTGGTTTAGATAACATTAAAAAGAAGAAAATTTTGGGCTCGATATTTTTTGCGTATGTACAATTTCAACCATACATCAAATTCATTGACAAAGGTTTATGAAAAAAGTTCATTAGTATATGATGCGAATCATTTTACTCTTGGAAAAACACACTTTGAAATACGAGAAGTCATTAAATAACACCATTTTGATTTTAACCACATGCACAGCTTTATTAATTCTGTAATCATATATTTAATTGAATTTTTTCAAAATCTTGAATTCAGGCTGGAATAATGAGAAATCTAACTGCAAAATGAAATCATTGGATAGTGAATTTTAACAGTTTAATTGAATGCCCATATTAATGAGCTTTTGTATGAGAAATACTATTTCAATAAAACCATGTTTATCTTATGCACGTTATGGTATAATACAAGTCCTGAAGTCACCATGTTCGATTCATAGATCCCTGTCCTATTTTATTTTTGGAATTTCTTGAAGGAAAAAGTCGATAGCTTCCGACAGAAAGGCATTCTGTTTCATATATTCTCTTGGCGGCGATGTTCTGGGAGTTGCCTTCTTGATTGAAATGCTTAGTTCGGAGATACCCAAGGAGCTACCGGTCTCTTGAGTTTTGCAAATGGTGTCCTTCTGCATTTGATTCAAAATTTTGCTCAGCTTCTTCAATGCTTTCTTGCAAGTGGGTGCGGGGGCAAAATCGTGATTTTCGCCACAAATATTAGCAAACAGGCCTTTTGATTCCTCGACAAATTGGTTGAACAGCAAGCAAGTGAGAACACCAGATCGAAACACGGTAAAAGATACATACTCTGCGCAATGGCATTGCATGTGAAGAAGAAACTTTTCCTTATCTTGGGCAGGAAGATCCACGATGAGCTTTACCAGCAGATCAGTGTATATCTCCCCAGTGAGGCCCTGCTCGTCGTTGTACTGACTGATGGTTGAATAAGCTTTCAGCAATCTCTCGTCCAATGCCGGATGTTGGATGGTCATATTCTGGAGCATGTTCACAGCTTTAGCTATGAGGTTGCTGGTCTCGCACTCCATTTGGAAATGGGTGGCTAAAAAATTGATGGGATCCTTCGGTTTCACATCCAACAGGGCGAGCAACGAGTGTTGGAGGACGAGATCGATGTTGTCTTCCTCCATATTTGTCACTACAACACCCGAGCTGGACCTTCCAAGACCAGGAAAATCAAAGAACAATCGTCGCCCATAATAAAAACACGACCAAAGCCAGAAACCTTCTATCCTTTTTCGACATTTTAAAAAAAAAAATTCGAAACAGCTTTCGCGCACTAGTTCTATTCCGGGAAAAAATCCAGGAAAATAGACGATTGGTTACGAGGTCTTACTCCCAGAAAATGTGTTGGGGTTGTCGAGTTCAATAATAACACCCACTCACCTCACCCCCACAAATGTTGGAAAGGCAATACTGCACCCCGTCTCGGATTATGTCCCTTTTTTCGGCATCCGCTCTTTTTATCAAACCCCCTGCAAACTCAGAAACTGTTGTTTTTATGCGATAGCTTGATTGAAAAGTTATCCACTGAAAGCGTCTCTCTATTCCCGGGAGAAGACTATTGAATTGGCAATGCAGTTAGTTGGTCGATCGAAAATCTACAGAATGCATGTTTCTAGTAACGACTAAGTCTGTGCACAAGATGGGGAGCTTTGGTTGTTAAGCCCTCTTTTGATCAGATTTATAGGATGTAAATTCAAATTCCTTATGAGAGAAGAAAATTTTCATTCAAACCCACCTTTATAAAATCATGTGCATGTGCCTGGTAGCTTGGTGCATGTGCCTACCAAAGTTGGAAGTTGGAGGATTGACGTGGTGAAGGGCAACAAAGCTTGACTAGCCAGTGATGTATTAAGGTTTCTTTAAGAGAAAAAATATTTAAAAAAAATGACACTAAATAAATGAAAAATATTTAATTCAATTGGAATCTGTTAAAATTTTAAAAATGTACATCAATATGGAATTAATATTTTATTGTAATAAATACAGTTAAAACAAATTTTCTTTAATTTGATCATTTAAATTTCTCCGTTCACTATGAGTAGCCTTTACCTTACACTTGTTTACGTTCTGTCGACATGCGTGCGGTTTCGTTTGTAGAACATGTGGAATTTGAATTTAGAGGAAATATATCGAAAGACGCTATCGCCCTTGGAGATGTAGACAATGATGGGGTTAGTTATCTTATTGACGCTACTCCAGATTATGGTAATGCGCCGAATGCTTGCCGCTTTGGTGTATTTGGCGTCTTTAGAAAGAGTAAATTTACCCCATACTTTTCTAAGATTTACCGATTCAGGTGGGGGGGTGATAGTACAGAACACGTACCCTGGTGTTTTTTCCTCTTGAAAAGAGTCAAAGGGGACACTGCACGAGACATCACCCACTTATCTCACTTTACGTTAGAAACCACTAAAAATTGCACTAGATGAATTTTTGACATAAATCACTTTATGCTAAAAGTTGTACTAGATGAATTTCTGACGCAAAAGAGTGTGACGTCACATATAATGCAGTAATAACTGGTTTGAGACGCCATTTTAGGATTACTTCACGTTACTCGCTCGTTTGGTTGTGTTCATTGCAGCAAAAATGTCTGAGCATTTGAGTCTGGCTTTTTTTTTTATGACTTACGAAAGAAAGGTAAGAAAAGTGTGTTAGAGTGGGCTATGAAAGAGGGTTTAATTGCTTCTGCGTACGAGTGTCCGAAAGCCAAAGAATTTGTGTGCGAGACCTGGCGTGGAAAATGAATATCAGTGGTGTTGTAGGAAACGTGGTTTGGATGAACATGATTGTGGCAGGTCTGTTCGAATGGATTCTTGGTTTGCAGAGAGCAAGTTAAGTATGGATGACAAACAACTAATTCTAATCCATTCAAAAATAAAAACATTTAAACATTCTCTCATCTTATCACTATGACTTACAAACCACCACCGGCACGAAAGGACACTACAATACAACCACATGCATGTGCACATTTTTAATGCTCCACAAAACTTTCTCTCCGTTTTAAGAGTATAGCATCAGTTTTGGAGACAAGTTGGTGACAAAACAGGGGATTCATCTGTAGTTTTACCTAATCTTTTTTTTTAAAGCTTTTTAGAAACTGGCTATGGACTTCCTGTAATCACATTGCTTTTACTTCACCTTATTCGGTGCAAAATGACCTTTGCCATCCTTATTACATACAATACCTACTACCCTGTAACCACAGACAACTTAACAGTCAGTTGAAATACATTATTCTCCTGTCCCTTTTTGCCAGTTAAGCTACGTGTCTACCATTGAAACCATGTTTTCGTTAACTTACTCAGTAAGTTCGTAAGGGGGAGGGGGCATTACAGAGCTACATTTCCAGATATTCATATAGGCTTATAAATAAAATTGCATCATTATGGGGATATCACCCCCCACTGCACACGCCAGTGCATGTTTCTCAACACATGTAGCCATCTGGGTATGATTACCCAGCTTCAAGCCTAAATGCTCTACGAGGCAAAGAATCTAAATATTCTCAGGGCTTATCAGAGTGGGGGTAGTACCTCAACTTGGTAACTCAATTTTTTAAAGGCCTCTAAAAGATTTGCCTCTTGCCTCTCATTTTCTCTGAAAGGCCATGCGCATTCTATATATATGTATATATATATTGGGGCTGAGCCCCTCCTGAAAATGGAGTCTGCCCCCCCCATCCCCCATGAAAAATATTTTTTCTCAAAATAAATTATTGTAGAATTTTATTTTAAATTTTTTTGCTTTGTATGAAATTGTACATGACAAGAGAAATTGTTCTTTGACATCAAAATTGTATTCAAAATTTCTTTCTACAGTAGATCTTGTGATTACATCATGATGTGTGATTACATGATGATTTTTTTTTTTTCAACAGAGGTTTGAATCTTCATCTATTTTTTAATAAGAATAAGGTAAATTATAGTGTGGTGTACTAAAATTTATATGAGTTTTCAGTGCAGAATTTACGTTAAGAAATTTATTCATTAATGTTAAATATATTAGCCTACTTAGATATTTACTATTATTAAATATATTAATAAATACATCAAAACCTTTATGAATTTTAAGCCCCCCCATAACAAGCATCTAGCTACAAGGCCAAATGCTGCGCCACTTTGACTAGATTTTTTTTTCAGTCTGGCTAGTAGAAATCATCTTTAACATACTTAATTCTCGTGAGTTTTCTTGTTCAGAGGCTTGTACCATTTTTGTCTAACAAGTATGGTTTACTGCTGTTTGTTGAACCCTGTCTATATATGCATGTACCCATTCTTAACATTATAAATAACATACATACTACATATATAGGATGGAGAATTGGTTGTTGGAAATCTACATGGAGATCTTGCAATTTTCAAGCACAGCAGATTCATCCGTGGGCTGAAACTCACGACTTAGGCATGGTTTGTACTTTTTGGTCAAATATTTTAATTTTCATTCTTCATTTTTAATTACATTTTAAAATACAAACCTTTTAATTTTTAATACAAACCTTGTCTTTTTATTTACGTGTTTGCGGATCTTCAACGTACATGTGGGCTGGGTTTCAGGAATACCCATTAACTAGATGTGTGTATTGCCTCTATGAATTCATGAAAACCCCCACAGTGACGTACTGGTAATGCATGTGCTGTGAACCCAGATTTGATTAATGTAGTAGTACAGTAGAGTGTGTGTCATCTTCTCTGCACAACGTAAACTAGGAGTTAATTCCTTGGATAATGGAAATTTCAATTCCTCATAAAAATACAGTTACATTAGGACTTGAGCTGTTCTTACATCATAAAACGCAAGGACAAATAAACTAAAATTCATGCAATTCACTTTATAAAACACAATTTGGACACCAAACCAAATTTTTATCTGTGCTCCCACCTTTCAGTGGATTTAAGAATTTTCATGTTTATGGAAGCACATGGGATATGTAACCAAACTTTCATCTGAAATGTGGAGGAAATTTTTCGGAAAATAAGCATATGAAGAAAGGAGAGAAAAAGGACTTTAAACATATGAGAAGAAAAGTCATTTTTAATAATTTATCTCTAATATTTTTAAAATTCTGCGTACTTTTCTTGGGCTTTGTCCTATTGATTTTAAAGCCATTGTTTTTGAAACGCATCTCAACACAGTGCTTTGCAAATTGAACACTACCTACATCATATAGCCTGCACCTGTAGTTAACAACCTAATTATGTCAGGGGTCGAAATTAACTTTTTAAATCAGGTGCACAAGTGCATCAAAGTCTTGAGATTTAGGTGCACTAAATACTAGTTAGCTGTACAACTAACAGAAAGTAAACCTCAACATTAAAAACGGGTAAAAATGTATATGTAGCAACTATATTTAAGCATGTAAACTACAACAAAATGCAACTTTTCAAAATAATTGAACATTCATTTGTAATAAAAAAAAAATCAAAGCAAATGCAGATACATTGAGAAAATTATATAAAATTATTCCATAGGTCACTGTCAGTGGCGGATTTATAAAATTGCCGCCCTTAGGCACAGCCTGTACTGCCGCCCACTCCTTTAGAAAGAACGGAATATTTGTTAAAAAAGAAACGCATATCATGCTCTTAAAATTTGATATGTAAAGGAGATTTTTCATATAATTATTCAAACTAATAAGATACAATTCGAAATTATTGCTACCATAATCTCCGACTTCGTGGATTCGAGACATTTTTTGAATCCACAATAATTTTAGTATGGATTCCTGGAACCTCTGATGTTTTTACGTGTATTTCGTATATTTGGGGAAAAAAACACGTACGCATCCTTGCATGAATTTTTTCGTTATCAGTTCAAATTTTTCATTATTCATTCATTTACTATTAATATATATAAAAAACGTGTTAAGCCTGGTTTATAAATGGTCACTCTGGGCAAATGCCCGGGGCTCAAAATTTTTAGGGCCCTTTGTCTTTCGATTCTGTAGTTTGCATTTGCAGGCAAGTTAAAGTAGTCGCCTATATGTCATCGCTATTGGGGAAACAGGGTAATAATTAAAAGAAACGTTGTTTTTTCAACATTGTTGAGTTCGGAAAATTTTATATTTAAGCAATTTGATACTGCTGCCCCTACGCGTGTGCGTTGTGTACCTACTTAGAAATCCGTCACTGTTCTTGAAATATATATAAGTAGCCATAGTTTTGAATAGTTAGGTGCACTGCGTGCACCCAAATTAAAAATTTACATGCACGGATAAAATTTCATGTGCACAGTGCACCCACTAATTTCGAACCCTGAATTTCATAAGCGAGCCACTTAACATGCTTGATATTTACCAAAGATCTTTCAAGTTTGGATATAATTTTTTTTTTATATAATTTTCAATATACTTTTTGATTATTACGAAAAGTTGATATTTTTATACTATATTGTAATTTTATGGTATAACGTCCCTAATTTTAAAAACTGATAAAACTATTGATCTAAGAATATTGCAATAATGTTGTGGGGTGGAAATGATTCCAAGAACAACTGAAAAAGTGGGGTTCCAATCAAAATTTTACTGTATACTGTATATGCATTAGCTTTTATATGTCGCAAAAAGTGCCATTGTTAACGTTTTTTATTAATTCACATCTAGATCATGGTGGTGGTTGTTGGCGATGTTTTAAATGAAAAAAAGGTAAGTAGTTACTTTCAATATTAATCAATATGCAGTATTGAATTATCATCATCAACCATTTTCAATGCACTGCAAGGATGATCATCATTATATTATTGTATGATGAAAAAAATATAGAGAAATTGATTTTAAGCTCCCCATGATGACCAGATGGTGTATTGGGAAGCTGGGCCTATAGTTTAACGAGGATTCTGGACTTCGGTCACCACAGCCATAGTTCTGTGCGAGACTCGTTGTGTCACTCCCCCAGGAAGTGACCACTGACCAAGCTGCTTCAAATTCGGCACTCTCTTGAGCACCGTTATTCGTGGCAGAGGACAGCTATGGGATTAAATTGTATATTAATTATGCATTTTTGGTAATTGTAAAGATGATCATATTTAAAGCTTAAATATAGGACCATGCAGTGTCACCAGCAGTAACACGGTCATCGAACGTAACATTAATTCGGGTTCAACTTCTGCTTATTGACTAACTATTCACCATAGTCATGGGGCTGGTTCCCTAGGCCTTAAAAGGTGTGAAGTTTTTTTAATGTCGGTCCACTGTCTTTCAGTCGCAACACATTCATTGATCATACCATAAACCTAGGTTCGAGTCCCAATGCTATCGTAGAACCCTCCTCTTTTTCTGTCCAGTGTAGTCTGGGTATCGATTCCATTGGCAGCCAAGGCTTAAATTCCTCGCAGAACTGTTAGTCCCAGCAACTAGGCTTATGTTCCCTGGTTGTGTGTAGCATTTGTTCTGATAGTTTGTTTATGCAAGTGAAAAGCAGAAAACTAACGTTTTTGTTTTGTAATGGTTACATTTAAGCAAGAAATAAAATTGTCAAATCTGAATATTTTAGAATAGCACTCTAGTCATCAGTGGTGAAGGATGGTGCAATGTCTTCAACATTAAAAAGGATAATAATGTAAGTATTCTTGTCCATTCTTTATTTTTTCTTGTGTTACAGTCTTTGAAGTACCTGGACCTTGTCACTAATCGTTGCCCACTCTCCTGCTGAAAATTTTCATTCACCACTCCCATGATCTTAAATTTCTTTCTATATTAGTATTGGTGAAACAACCGGTGTCTCTTGGCGATCGCTAGAAAGGACTAACCTCAAGAAATATGTTTGGCATCAGTCGACTGTTATCAACGACTTAGATACTTCAGAAGAAGGTTCGCAAAGACAAACTGAAACATCAAGTTTTCTGTTTTTGAGTAATTGAACTCATTTAATATTTTCACGCCGCCTATGCCCGAAAATTGTTTTTC
The DNA here is from genome assembly GCA_006491805.2 of Dysdera silvatica. NCBI lineage: Eukaryota > Metazoa > Arthropoda > Arachnida > Araneae > Dysderidae > Dysdera > Dysdera silvatica. The sequence goes on from QLNU02015270.1 coordinate 80,164,083, forward strand.
AAAACTGAGAATGTTATTACAGAGGGGGCTTAACAATAGCATAATATGCTAACTCCAAAATCTCCCCCTATCTAACATTTTTTCTCTTAGACATATGTGGTAATGCACAATTACATTAAAAGATTATACATAACAAACTTGGCAAACCTGTTGGTCAAGAAATTCTTTTTTTTTTCCTTCCGAGCATATGAGCAGAAACTTCTTGAAGGTTATATTATGCGTAGTGCACTAGAGGCTCAAACTTTGAAGAATATGTGTATTGTACCATCAATAACTAGATCTATCTATAATATATTGCCATCTAGATCTATCTCTAGCACCATCTGCATGTGCCACCTATAGCTAAACCTAGACTCTTACACAGCACATATAGACTAGTTGAAAGTCATTGCACAATCATTTTTTTACCAAGAGAAGAATTAAATTTGGGATTTTTTCTAAACCTGCTAATATGTTGAAAACCACAGCCACCTTTATAGTATACTATTTTAACAAGAAGATATTCCATAAAGGCAACCATTTTGTAAGATAACTTTTTGCATGTATCTTTCTTGACCATTTGAATGACCACACTTTTACGCGGTTCTTTCCTTCATTGGAATGATGCAAAGTACCTTGATTTTAGAAAGTTTCTTAACTTCTGTAATTAAGATGTTACTATTGTTCTTGATAACTAAGGTAAAATATACTGAAATGAAATATTCGCTAGTTCCAGTGGGGAGTTAGATCTAGCTTGCGCAAACCAGGGTGGTTAAAACATGTACTGAGCTCTTTGCTTTAGGAGTTTTGTAAGCCATTAGCACTCAGACAGGCTGGTAACTCAACTTCTAATTACAGTTAAAGCAATTAACTGTTAATTTTTAATTACAGTTTTGACAATTTGCAACAATATAAATTTTCCTTTTTGCATTTTACAATTACTGTAGATTAGTTAACTTTCGATATTTGACAACACTATAAGTGTTTGTGTTCCGAATTCTGTAAAAGGTCAATTTTCAATCTTAGATCAACCTGTGCACATGTACCATCGAAGATCCTGCCAAAAAGACATACTAAATTCTTTTAATCATGTATTCTAATTATTGTATCTCCTGGTGTTTTACTTAATTATTGAAAAAAATTTAGCATTCCAATAAATATCTTTGAATGGGATGGACCTTCCTTGGATTTATTTACTAAAATTCAACTCTTTAACGACTCCTAACTTCAAGCAATGTTACAATCAATTCCTGCAAGTTAGATGCACTACAAATATTTTTGGAACTGAAAACCAGATGATTTTTTTTTTTTCGTCTGTATGGTAGCACATAAATTCTCAACGAACCATTTGTTTAACGATTTTAAAATTCACCAAACTGATGGCTAACGTTTGGTCACAGCTCATCATTGAATAAGAAAAGCTGATCATTTTTAAGCAATAAAGATGAAGCCTTTACTACAATGTTAGTTAAGCTTGGTTTTAAATCCATCATGGCTTCTTCATGTTATTGGTTAAGCTTGGTCTCATGTAAACTGATCATGGCGCTGAAATAAAATTAGTGATTTTCTTTCTCAAAATGGATGTTACTACCTCCCAAGGAAATGTTAATTGGTAAAACAAGTGTAAGAGAGCAGTAAAGCAACAGTGGGATGCCATATAGGCACCATTCAGATCAATTTGAGAATCGAACTTTTTCTGAATATACCATATTGGTTAACAGAGAAATCTGTTTTACTCATTTTTTAGCAATACAGTGTGTGTTAAATCAGCGTTTTCATTAATCTCCCCCACCAGGAAAATTACAAAATAATATCTGTGAGGTCTTGTATATTAACTATTTCCCTTCATAATTGTACTATTCATAAGGAAGGGCAATAATAACACAAAAAACATAAATGCTAAGATGCGGCATCATCTGCAGATTCTTGGTGCTCTACTTGATACGATTCTTCGGTTCCAACAAACAGTTTGCTAGTTCGACTCCAGACTTCAACGATCCCCTTTTCTTTTTTATGACCTACCAAATTTTATGACGGTGGGTTAACTCATTAAGCAATACAGAATGGGTGTCCATGGGCACCCATATTTGTTGGCAGGATGGGCTCGAGCCCCCTCCTCCCCTCCAGTCATTTGAAAATTTGATTTGTTCGAACCTGAAATGCATTTACTTTCAAAAGTTTTACATTCACATTTTAAAATAAGGTACTTTTTAGCTCATTACTAATTGTCAGGTAGTATCAATTATTTTTGTAGCGTTTTGGTATCTTGTACATTCACTAAAATCGACAGCTTTGAGAAGGAGATGATAATTTTTTTCAGTGCCTCCCCCCCCCCCCCCAAAGTACTCATATGAGTGCCCATGTGGGTGTCGAGCCTCCAATGTATTCTACCCCGATCTTAATGGAGTTGATACTATGGAAATAAAATTTATTCTTCTACAAAATAAGATTGAACTGAAGCTAGAATTTAAATCATTACGCCAAAATGTTTTGCCACAAAAAAAAAAAAAAGTAGATAGTCTCCTACCATGTACAACGATAGTAAAAAACCCCTGATTGCATTCCCAATCTTGTACTTGTCGAACGTTGTACTATCATGGTTGTTCAGCTGTGTTTCAGCTATACAAATCAATTTAGGCTGTGATAAAATCTAGTACTAGAAAATTGCTATCAACCCATCAAGCTCACTTGTGACATTAGCAACAAAAATAACTGCTAGTAACCTAAAAAAATACATGTAAGCAAAGTGTATGCCCCATACAGAATCGTTATTCTTTTAAATTTTACTCTGTTGTTTGCTACCTATTATTATTAATATAGCTTTTAATTTAACTTGAATAACTTATTATTAGTTAAGGTAGGAGACAATGAAGATGAGTTTATAGAACATGTGGGGAGGGGCATTGGGAGTATGTTCATAGGATTAAAGTGGGGGGCAATGTTCTAAATTCTGAAAAAGTTCGAAAACCACTGAAGTAAAGATTATGCATATTGTCTTCAAACTTAAATTCAACAAGAAATCCAGCAATATAATTATGTAAGATATTATTACCCTTCACAGGGATAACACAATTGCCAAATATGGTCAACACAAGAAAGCCTCCGGGGCGAGATTTTTGTGAGTTTTCGTGGGGGAATTTATTATACAATAATTTTTGCCACCCACGTTTTAATTACAGCTCAAACTAGAGCTTATGTAATTTTGGAGAAAAAGAGACGCTTTCCCCATCCTGGATTCGAACCAGGGTCCCTCCGTTTAGCCCGCGGTGTTTTTGTTTTTCCTCCAAATATAAAAAAGTTCTAACGAAACAATACAGAGTTTCACCAGGAGATTCCATAACAAACAGTTATTTCGACACTGGCAATAAGGCATTCATGTCAAGTGAAGGCATTCTGCCTTCACTTGACAAAGGGAGCAGTTGGCTCCCGAAACGTCGTGTTTTTAAACCTTACGCCAGTGTCGAAATAACTGTTTGTTAAAAAAGCTCTAGTTTGAGCTAATTAATACGTGGGTGGCAAAAATTATTGTATACAATATAATTAATGTTTATGGAACTGCTGTGTTATTTTCATTTGTTCAATTAATTTAGCATATATATACAAGCTTTTTTATTAATGCTTATGTGCAAAATGACAAAGTACTGTCCTTTTCTAGGAAGAATCTCTAAAAAATTTGCAACCTTTTCATTCTCAGCGACTTCCTGCCAATACGAAGAACGCTTTGCTGGCCGATGTTGGTAAAAAATACGAAATTTTCTTCAAACTTCACTGTTAATGTAGTAAATGAAGAGCCTGCATGCATATGCATACTATTTTATAGCCTTTCATTATAGACATTGAAGATGTTCGTATATTAACACATTCGCTGCCAACTATGAGAATACTCGTAGTTGGCAAACTGAGTTTACTTGCCAGCTACGAGATAACTCGTTATTGATCACCTTACCAAAATCACTGAGTATGAGTATTGCTGTAGCAAATGCGCGCAGTGTTTAGGTGTTTGGTGTACAAGAAGGGACTACATAATACTCTTGGCATACTGAAATGGATCATTTATTTCTTCTCAGAACGTAAATAAAGAGATCTCAAAACGTAGATTTAAAAAATAAAACAACAGAAAATAATTTAAAAACATAAAAATGCAGATAGGATCTTGGCACGTGTGAACGTACACACCATATCAGCTTTGGCAGCGAACGTGTTAATACTTTCAATGGCATAGAATCGGTGGCCACATCGAAAATGTATATATATGTTAATAGAATCACATGTTGTTTTATGCGTCATATATTATACATGTAGGAATAATCAGAATATAAAAAATCAAAACAAACATTAGTTTTAATTCTGAAAGCATGCTATTAAAACGAACAATGTAATAAGCAATCATGTGAAAAGATTAAATCATATTTATCTTTTTTAATATGAGGTGATCGCTTTTATTCAGAAACTGCACAATCATCCCTGTTACTGAAATTACTTTTTTCCGATTAAACGCATATAAACTGGAAATTCATTTCAAGCCAGCCAGTGGGCAGGGTTTTTTTTTTAGCAAACATATTTGAAATACCCGTTTGCATAATCAATCAGAAATGCGTTTTAAAAATCTCTGCACAATGATTTAATATGTGTATGTGTGAGTAAATGGGAAACACTAAACCAAACCCTCTCCTTAGTGAATGGATGTATGTCTGCTGAATTAACATCCAGTTTCATGATAAGCATATGTATTGTCAAACACCTAAATATGAACATTGTGAACATTAAGCTCTCCCCCCCCACACACACACACATGTGAAAGTTCCTTCATCTGTGAAAGCATCAATGCAACTGAAAAGTTCTGTAGATGTACAGTTATTAAAGACAGGTTAGTTCTTATGTTCTCTATCTCATTAAAGTTTATACAGCATTTTGACTCACCCTGTATGTCACACAATGACAGATGTCACTGCTTCGAACGATTCTTTCAAAGTGAGGCATCTTTCACTCAATTAGCCCTCCTCTATTAAACAAAGAAACGAATTTCCTATTTTAAAAAAATTGTTTCGCACTAATTCTATTGCACAAAATTTGTTTTCTTATACGCGGATAATTTAGGAATTGGTCAAAATAATTAAAGGATTGTAAAATAATTCGCCTGAGTCAGGGAGTTGTTAGTCATTGTTCAATTATAATTATTAATTAATAGAAATATTATTAATTTTCTAATTATTATTACATGTTAATCCTTCCATTTACCCGGAAGGCTTGACGAAGCAGGTTCGATTGAAAAATGATGGATTTTCGAGATTTCGTCTAAAACTTCTTAAAGCAAAATCTTATCAATGAAATTATTTATATCAACGATGCTTAACAGGTGCTGTTAAGAATTTTGAAGAGGAAACAAAAAGGAACAAGAAAAGATCGCTGAAGTGCAAAACGGATATTCTGGAATCGAGAAATCCTGTTTTCAGAGAATAAACTGTGGTTAAAAATGCCTGTCGCATTTTCGCGATGGGCAATAATTTTTTCTTCGCATTTTCGAGCAACTCGTCGCATTTTGCGAAAAATGCGACTGCAGCTTAAACACGGATGCAGACCCATAAACAAAATACGTGGATGGTTGCATTTTTATGGTGCCAGGATAGCAAAAGGGTGTCAAACGACGAAACAACACAGTCAATGTGCAAAAATCCGGCCATTTTGAAAACTCAAATTTTTAAAAATTTTTAAGCTTTCCTGAATGAGGACGCGTGCGCGCATGAATGTTACGGATGTTCAGCGATGACGCGGTCGCCATTTTGAAACATTTTACACTCATTTTGGTAAACTGTATTCTGTATTGGTTACAAAATAAACCAATAAAATTCGACCATTCATCTGTTCTTTATTCCCGCCAAAACTTAAATTTTGAAAGTACCTGTCCAAAAACCGAGGTTTAAAGCCCTAGTAAAAAGCGAAAATTTCTAGATTTTTCTGAAGTTCATTGCCTTTATATAAACAAGAAATTCGGTTCGCATTGGCGAGTTTTCTGCCGTCGTGTCACCGTCAGGACAGTACACAGATTTCGGGAGAGAGAAAAAAAAAGTCT
>QLNU02015270.1:80175376-80228644 GCA_006491805.2 Dysdera silvatica
GAATCCTTATCGAAATCACGCCATAGTGTAGATATAATGCTTTCAACTACCATGCCGTTAACACAAATTTGATTTCAATAACACAGTGGACCATGTGTTGTTTTTTCCACTCACCACAGTCCAAAGCTTGGATCTTAAACAATGGAATTTAGATTTCCTGGAAAACTGTGGATCTTGGGGCTTCATGTTAACTGTCTTTGTATCATAAAATATGAATGAACAAAAATTTCACCATAAACAAACAGAACTTGCACCGTGAACAAACAAAACGTTATTGAAATGGCTTTAACTGCAGGGTTGGTTTTTTTTTGTCAACACCCATAATTTGGACCGTTCAGGAATCAGCAGTCAAAACTGTCAGATATAACATGGCAAATACAGTCAGTTATTTGTTGTCAAGGGACCGTACATTAAATATTTGACATGGCCCACAGCATACATCCACCTAAGAATGGTCACCCACCCGAAAACCAACAACTTTCCACTTAACTTTTATAATCGAATGAGAATCAGTGTTTCCAACGTTGGACAGTCATAGTCATTTTGAAAAATGTGGATTTTTATATATATGAATTCTGAATTGTGTATGTGTCTGACATAGAATTTTAATGATTTTGCTCAAAATGTTACTCAGTTTTTAGTTTCTAAATATATTCTTCTAAATATATATATTTTTACACGGTTTACCACTATTAAATATTGTATTTATTCTTTTCTCTATTTCATTTAGACAATTGGTTTATGGAGTTTTGGAACAATAATGTTTCATGTTGTTGTGATAACTGTGAATCTCAAGGTATGACTGCATTAATAATATTCATTTATATTAGTTAAGAATTGCATGTTCGATTTGACTATGGCCAGTGTTTCTCAAACTTTAGTTGCTCACAGACTACTTTAGGCATACCTGCACTCACCACTGTTATGTGTGTGTCGTTCGATTTTTCCCGGGATTAAAGTGAAAATTTTATTGTGGGAAGCTAAGATTGCAAAGAACTATCACAAATAATATTAAGCCTCACTGTCACTTATAAGAGCTAAAGAATCATATTGTATACACCATCGTCATTGAAAGCATCCAGTATCATATTCTTACATTGCAGTAGAGATTTCTTAAACTTCGTAAACATCGTCGTCTCACCCACTTGCATAATGTAACTTCTTGTTGATGGTAGGCATATGAACATTCAGTAATCTCTCTCAGTAACATTATTCAAATTAATATCTGTTTTGGTTTAAGAACATCGTTTCACTGTCCCGGAAAATGCGGCATAGAGTTGCACATATTCCGGTTAACATTTTTTCTTTTCGACAGTATTTTTTTTCCATCCCTTGAAAGTCCTTAATGGGAGATATTGTTGTGATATGTTACGAGTTTCCTGCACGTGAGTTAGTAGCTCTCAATGCCTTTCCAACTATCATCACTGCTCTTTGCTCTGTTGGATAAAAAAAAAATGTGAGGGGGAAAATTCCACACATGCTTCATTTTCAAACCATATTATGATACTATAATTTGTTTGATTTTGTATGAATTAGTGAAATGTTTAAAATTTTATGAGGTACCCTGTGTATATACTTTTACAAAATAAAAGTTAATTTAATTCGACATACATTATATTTTTGTTTTTTACATTTTTTATTAGCTTGCTCTTCATACCAAGTTCTGGACTATGTATTTTGCAATAGCCTTATTAGTAACCATTACTGGTTTCATTGGTTTTACAATGTTATACACACAAGTATACTGGTAAGACATTTTTAATATCTAAATTTTACACTGCTTTTAATTTTTTAAATGTCTTACTGTATATTTTAATAGAAGAAAGTAGCAATAATACCAATATAGTCAAAAAATAAAGAAGATACAAAAATATGGTTCCTTCATAGATAATATTAAAGCATAATGAGCTGGAGCAAGTACACACCGACCTACCGTTAAAATGGTTTGAATTTTGGAACCGGTTGTATTAACTTATATATATATATATGGCCTGCAAAAGGGTTGCTGGTATCTAACTGGAAGGAGACCCACACGCTGAACGTATGTGACGATGTGTGGAACCGGCCAGGCCAGTAACCTAGCAGGCTGGCTTAGGTTACAGATGCAATTAATATTTGCTGCACGGATGGAAAGGCGGAAGGGGAGGGCTAATTCACCAACCCGTCTAGCCAGCGTGGTGAAATTATGGCTAATTCCTCCATTATGTTGACACACCAAAAACCATGGCCCCTAGTCTCCAGGTGCTGGAGTGCTCCTGATCAAGGCAGCGGTCAGCGTGGCATGAAAGCAGGGGGTGCTAAGAATCACTGGAATGGCCCAGGCTGCCGTTTGTTATTGACCTTGGCAACGTATAATGGACGATCCCTTGCTTCTGAAGCAAAACTTCAAGAATTGGAAGAAGAACTTGACAAGATCAAATGGGACATTGTAGGACTCAGTGAAGTTAGAAGAAAAGGTGAAGAGTTGGTGGAACTTAAAAGTGGACATTTGTTTTATTATAGAGGAACGGAAACTGGAAGAACAAGTGGTGTTGGCTTCTTAATCAACAAAAGAATTAAAGACTACCTTCTTGAAGTCGAAAGCACGTCAGATCGAGCAGCGAGGCTCGTTGTTCAACTAACCCAGCGATACCAACTTCAGATAGTACAGGCATATGCACCAACATCAAGCCATACCGACGAGGAGGTTGAAGAATTTTATGAAGAAATCAAACAGCTACATACCAAGGGGAAACAACATATCAAGCTCATCATGGGAGATTTTAATGCAAGAATTGGACAACAGGAACAAGGAGAGACATCGGTTGGTAAATACGGATACGGGGAAAGGAATGAACGTGGCGATCAACTCATCGAATTTGCAGAAGCTGAAAATCTTAGCATCATGAATTCATTTTTTAAGAAGAAACCGCAAAGAAAATGGACATGGAAACACCCCAATGGAGGAACCAGCGAAATTGACTATATCCTGGCAAACAAGAAATCAATTATTGAAGATTGCAGCGTACTGAACAGATTTAATACTGGAAGTGATCATCGAATGGTGAGATGTAAAATGCACTTAAATACTAAACTAGAAAGGCAGAAGCTCATTAGGAAACAAGTATGTAAGAGGGTGGATTTAAAGAAATTAAAAGAAAATACCGAGGCATTCAAGTTGGAATTAAAAAATCGCTTTTCTGCACTGGAAGGACTTATTGAAGAAGTTGACATCTCAGAAGCAAATGAAAACATTGTTAAGACAATAGTTGAAACTGCTGGGGAAATTGGTGGTGTAACCTGTAAAAAGCACAATAGCAAATTATCTGAGAAGACGAAACAGCTCATGAAAAGGCGAAGAGATATGAAGGTGGACAATCGAAATACCAGTTCCAGGATTGAGTACATAGAACTTTGTAAAACTCTGCGCAAAAGCATGAAAGAAGACATAAGAAAATTCAACTGTGAGCTAGTAAGGAAAGCCATTGAAAATAACAAGAGCCTTAGGGTTGTTAAAGGAAGTTTATCTGTTGGGAAGAAACACATCATTGCATTAAAAGGAGAGGATGGCACCGTAACAAGAAATAGGGAAGAAATACTTAGAAGAGTTGAAGAATTCTACAAAAATCTATACGAAAGTAACAGTGAATTAAACGAAGACATTGAAATAGTCGAAGGAACAGCTCCTAAAATCTTAAAAGAAGAAGTTTCATTTGCAATAAAAAATATGAAGAAAGGAAGAGCCCCTGGTGATGATGGTATTACATTAGATATCCTAAAAGAAGCTGGAGAATATGTAGAAGACATACTTGCAAAATTCTTTACCAAATGTCTTAACAGCGGTAACATACCAAACCAATGGGATTCTGCAACAGTAATTCTTTTGCATAAAAAGGTACCAAACTTTCTAACTTGACAAAGATGAGGTGGGGAAAGATACCATTTCTCCAAAACTTTTTACTTCTGCTTTACAGATGATTTTTCAGCTGATAAATTGGAATAACAAGGGAATAAAAATAAATGGTGAATATTTAAATCATCTGCGGTTTGCTGATGACATTGTTATTTTTTCAACGAACCCATCAGAACTCCAAGACATGGTACAAGAGCTCTCAACTAGAAGTAAAGAAGTTGGACTCAAGATGAACCTACAAAAAACTAAGATCATGTTCAATAATTTCGTAGAGGAAACAAAAATACAAGTTGACAACATTGAGCTAGAAATTGCTGATTCATATATTTACCTTGGCCAGCTGATTTCAATGGATGGCAACATTATGAAAGAACTCAACAGACGTATTAAACTTGGCTGGAGTGCATTTGGAAGAAACAGTTTTATCCTGAAGGGGAAATTGCCTTTGTGTCTAAAAAGAAAGGTCTTCAACCAGTGTAGCCAACTCCCCAAGTGGATCAGGATATTACGAGGTACAGCTTGGAGCAACAACAGACAACGCAAAGGAGCATGGAGAGGTGCATGCTTGGAATAACTAGGAGAGATCGAAAAAGAAACACTTGGGTGAGAGAGCAAACTAGAGTAGAGGACATCATTGTTAAAGTAAAAGGACTGAAATGGCGATGGGCTGGGCATATTGCAAGAAGAACTGATCAACGATGGACAACAGAAATTCTGAACTGGATTCCAAGAGACCACCGAAGACCTAGAAAACGTCCTCAAACTAGATGGGTGGATGAAATAAGAAAACAGGTTGGGGTGACGTGGAAACGAATGGCCCAGGATAGACTTGTGTGGAAAGCATTTGGAGAGACCTTCATCCAGCAGTGGATAGATAATGGTTGAATATGATGATGATGATGATATTGCAGATAATCCCCCCACCCCTTTATATAGAAAACCTTGAATACTTTCCATTTAGATCTTGATGTGTATGAATTTTAGAACTTTAATGAATTAATTTTTAAGAGTATGTACTTTCTGATGTTAGGTCAATATTCGTTGCATCCTGGGAAAGCAGTTCCTGTGTTTGTGTACGTTACGTTCAGTGACAAGATATTTCTATATTATGATATCACACTACCATTCTTTCAAACCAAAGATTTAATTGAATATATGGAAGCTCATCCCGAAACTGAAGAGCTATTGAAGCAGCTCTCTATTGATCGTAAGTACTATTCTAAATTCTTGTTATTTCAAGCCTTCACCCAGACTTATGTACAGGGTCAACCAAAAGTCTATATGAACTTTAAAAATTTATTATAAAAAATTATCTCATTGAAGTATGGTTTACACAATAATTGTGGTTATTTTTTAACACAATAAAGAAGTTTAGTTCTAAGGTCACTGCTAGGTAGCACCAGGTTAGTGTCTGCACCACCTATCTGTGGTCTTTGAACTAACACTTTTTATTGTGTAAAAAAAGCCATGTCCAGGTCATATTTATTACGCAAAGTACACTTCTATACAATCATTTTTCCTTTTTTTCATGGAAGTTTAAAGTGTATGTGGCTTTTGGTGACCCTGTATATAAGATGTCATAAATTAAAGGTGGATTAGGGCAGGGCCATCAACACATTTATACCTTTTTGCGTTAACTTTTTTATTTCCAAATTTTTACAAGAAACGAAAAAGATACATATTTTATGCAGAAAAGGGAATTAAACACTGGTAAAATAGCAATGAAAAAGATCACTAAAGTTTTCGGACGCATCAGCAGCAGTCCTTCATCAGGGGTGATGAATACCCCTTATAAAGGACTGATGCATGCAAAAGCTTAAGTGATCTATTTCACCAGTGTTTAACTTGTTGTATGTAAATTTCAACCCCGATGCTTTGTATTTTATTCCAATAATATATAATTAACAAACTTTGACGATCTAAGACCCTGTTAGTCCAATTGTTAAGCTGATGCTGCGTTTGAACGGTTTCTATTCAGCGTAAGTGGTTCCTGACATTTTTATTTAAAACGTTCATGTGTATAGTGTTCATAATAAACTGAAAACTCTTGCACACTGTAATAAGACATATTGTGTGACAAGTCATCCCATGATAATATGTTTATCTGCCATATGGAAAAGTCATCCCTACAGTTACCTAGTGGTAACACGTCTGTCTGTCAGTCATGTCCTTTACCCTGGTTCGATTCCAATGTCACCATAGAACGTGTGCAGTCTTTTCTGCCCACCGTGGTTCATGCTTTGGTTCCCTAGGGAATGGTAATTCAGATTTCATGGAAAACTCTAAGTACCGGTGCACATGACCGTAGCTATCCTTGTTCTATGAAAGCTAACGAAAAACTTGAGGGAGTTTGGCTTCTGGAGGTTACCAGTGCTTTCCGTTCTTCTCATCGTTCGTCATGGTCTTGACTGTCATTGTGCCATAAGTCACAAACCATATTCTGTATAAGGAAAATGGATTTCAACTTAGGTTTGAGAATTTTCATTTTCTGTGCCCAAATGGACGATTGGAATCACTCTACAGGGAAAACATTTACCTGCAGGCTTGCAATTAAGAGAAGAATTTCTTTGACATACATTTGAAGAGTCTGTATGGGCCACTTATAAGAAGAGCCTGGAGTGATATTTTGTCTTTTGTAAATGACATGGGTCTCAAATGCCTAATGGCCTACAAAGATTTGCCCATATTTAAAGAGCGAAATGACTCATGTGCCAAATGGTAGTTTTGATATGTGAAGCTTGCTGGCTCGGGGTGTATTTTTCCCGCTTACAAAATTAGCTTATGTCTGGAGCGTGAGGGAAATGACCCTTTTTCTACATCGATGAGAATTTTAACATAAATTCACAATTCAATGATACTGTGTTGCCTTAGCAGCGTAAAAACTTTCCAAATCTGCAATGAATTGCCAGAATCAACTGTTCGCGTGACATTACTTACATCTGATCTTGGATCCCTGGTTAACTGAACAGTTAAAGGGGGAAGCTTTATAGGGGCAGAGGCTTGAGCCCCTAGCCGTTTAAAAATTTGATTTGCCCGAACCTGCTATGCATTTACTTTCAAAAGTTTTACAGTCACATTTTAAAATAAGGTACTTTTTAGCTCATTACGAATTGTCAAGCAATATCAATTATTTTTGTAGCGTTTTGCTATATTGTACATTCACTAAAATTCTCGACAGCTTTGAGGGGTGGTAATTTTTCTGAGCCCCTCGAAATACATGTTATTTTTTCTTAGCCCCCTCCCAGAAGTACTCATATGGGCACTCGTGTTTCCGCACCTGGAATTGTCCAAGATTTTTGAAATCATCCCAAAGTCTGAAAAACATTTTTTTTTTTTTTTTTCAAAATGTAGGTTGGGGGGGCTTCCTAACTTCTGTTTAGAACAGCTAAATTCCACACAAATGCAAGCTATTTTCTCTGAAACTGAAGTTCAAATCAAGGTTTCGTTTGCAATTAGTCATGAAATTTTGTTGAAAAAGTAAAAAAAAAAAGCTTAGAGGGGATGAGTTGGGGAATTTTGTTGTAAAAGTGGAGAAAAAACTTTAGGGTTTGGGGTATTTTGGGGAATTTTTTTCTCCAAGAGGAGTGGAAAACCTGTATATAGCTAGCATCTTCATATATACGTTTCTAGAACCTCCACTCAAAGTATAGTTTAATGCTCCTTTTGAGCTTTCACTCAAATGTATATAGTATGCTTCTTTTTTTATCAGTATTTTTTTTTATGCCTAGCTTCCAATCGTCAACAGTTGATAGAGCTTTATGGCAAGTGTCTTTATGGAGTAAAAAGACCACCTGTCGAACTTTTCAAGAGCTGATTTCCCTAAAGTAAGTTCCTTTGATTGTTCATATTTCACGGTTAGTTTTCTAAATATATGATTACTTATAGAATCTACGAAGAAACTGGTAACTCAGCGGAACCTCTGAACCATGGCTAGCACATCCTTTTTACCTGGCCCTATGATCCTAGAGGGACCTACACTCCTTTAATAGTCATCAATCACTCTCCTCTGTCTAAAGTTTTTCTCTTCCTTGCTCTCTTATGGCCAACATATTTTCCCTAATAACTAAAATTTGTTTTTGTCACTAGTCTGAACGCGAAAAGAAAAGGGAAGGTAAGAAATTAGAAAAATAAGTAAAATAGAAAGGCAAAATAGTTAATAAGTCAGAAAATAAACGCAAAATGGATAATGAATCAGCAAATAAAAGCAAAATGGATAATGAATAAGGATAGCAAAAGTAATGAAAGAAGGGAAATAGATTGGAGAAAAACAAAGGAAAATATGGAAAAAGGAAGAAGGCTAGAGAAAATTAAGTAGCAAGAACTAGAGAAAGGGTAAAAATTAAAACTTACCAATGGCATATGAAAAATTTGCAATGTTCCGAGAACTACTATTCCCCTTATCAAGCGAGGTGTTTGTATTTTCCCCTCCAACGTTCAGCTCCAAAGTGTATCAACGTAGTCTCGTTATCAGTATAATCATCCTGCTGTAATAGAATGATAACACGTTCCCTTGGTATGCCATTAATCGGTGTTTGACTCTTAATGGTACCCTGACTAACTGCTCACTGTAGGTTTGTGAAGTTGTTTCGCTAGGCCTTAAGAGGTTTCGATTCCTCTGAAAAACGTACGTCCACTACCCTAGAGTTTACATAGTTAGTAACGTATTCATGTGTTGTGTTCTTAACCCAGGTTTTATCCCCCATTGGTATCATGGAATGGATGCCATTTTACTTCCCATCATAGTACATTGTACTTTTGTCGTTCCCTTGCCAGCAGTAGTTGGGATTCTTTGGAAAACTGCAGAGTCTGATGTGACGTTTCCTTGCACCATAAATACACAAACATTGCTCAGAAAAATATAGGTCCACCACCCTACAGTGAGGTCCTAACAACGCATTAGTTTGTCACACTGTTATCCTGTGTTCAACTCCCAATTGTGTCACAGGATGTGTGCTGTTTTTCTGCTGAACCATAGTTCTGACATTTGTTTCCCTTGATGGCAGAGGTTTGGATTTCCCCAGAGAACTGTAAATTCCTATGTTGCAACACAAACGTTAAGTTTCCATCCCAGTGTTTGGCCACTAAACCACCAAGTATAGCTTTTCACATGTTTTATTACTCATATTTTGTTAAATGGAAAAAACTCTGTAACTAAAACCTCTTGGGGTCTTACCATTGTAACACTTTCACATAGCGTGCGGTTATCCTAGATATACCAACTACTACTATCATTGGCGTACGCAGGGGGGTGTTGATGGGGGTTTTAACTCCCCCATTGCAATGAAATTTTGTATATTTAACATAGGAATATGTGAGTTGAAGCTCTGTAACACCCCTCCTCCCCATTGAGCCAATAACCACCCCCTTACGAACTTTCTGCATATGTCTATGACTACTATCCCAGACTACCAACTGTTCCAAAAAATATGCTTACTGATGAACTTCTCACCATAGTCCATGGGTTCGTTCCCTAGGTTTTAAGATGTTCAGATTCCTTCGAAAATTGTAATCCCATCACAGCATGTCCTTGTACTATAAAACTCAGATGAACAAAGCCTTTTGGGCCTTTTTGTTCATAATTATTATACTGTGCTCCTGGCGAAATAATAAAGAAAAAAAGAAAGGGGATATATTTGTGGAAGAATTAACTTTCCATAATTCCTTTTTCCACAACCTCCCATTAATTAGGGAATCCGCTTTTGGCAAACTTAGGTACAAGAACATAGATCATGCATGACTGTACTCGATAGATTAGTAGTCGAAATTTGATTGTGAAAATGAAGCACAATCATAAATTCCATTGTTCTTACACTAAAGTTATATGTCGAATCACCCACCAAGTTTTTTTTCCCAAGGCCTATCACATCTTTCTGAATGCCAACGAAACTGTTGATGATCCACATGAGACTGTTTTCCTCCCCGAAAGCTACAAATGTCATTTTTCATCCCTTATATAAATTTGGTATGCCACAATTATTTGACAATAGATGGCGACACATAGTAACTGTCTCATTTCAAAATGCTAATATTTCTGATTGAGTGGCAACGAATTAGTCTTACGAAGAAATTTCTGTCTCTTCCCCAGCTGATCAGACAATGAATGCTAAGTTTTTCTGTAATGTTTTGATGTTATTTAGTGGGGTAGGTATGGTGTAAATGACCAGAACTGTGGTGCAACTATCTCTTGTGTGACAGTAATCCTTACGCATTCTTCTCTGAAAATGGTGCATCTTGTAGCAAATAACCTATTGTCCCTCACTCTTAGTACTCGCCAATTAAACCCCCTGGTTTCCAACAATTAAGCTTGAAGACAACATCGTGACAACGTGAAAGTAATTCAAAACTAAATCGCAGGTAGCTGATGAGAACTTTAAGTACTTGACTGGTTTCAAAAAGGTACTTCTGTAGAGTACTTGTCCTCTAGAGAAGTTAAAAGATCATTGCATATGCAGTCATAAAGAAATGGCAACCATGTATAAATAAACTGTTTAATGTAAAATGTAATCTTGTATCCACATTTCTTGTTAAATAACGTCAAAGATCATCATTTACCCTATTTTAGTTGACCCTCCATCCAATAGATATTTAGAAAGTTAACAAATGAGCATATTCACTGGGATACTGAATTATACAAAAAAATTCATTTTATTTAGCAATATAAACTGAACAAAATTACATTGAGGTAGGTAGTGTATCTAAACCTAACTAATTAATTACATCACCTTACTTATAGTTACAGATACGCATTATACATACACAATACATGACGATATACATACATAATTTTCCTGTTTCAGTGATACATTTGAAATACTGATACTTATAAAAAGAATAATGGCAGTATATCTTATCTCACTGATTGTTGTTTTTCCCCCTTATTGAAATATTCTCAATGTCGAGTGTAATATTCTGGAACTTGTTTAAAACGTTCATGCGTATAAGCAAGCATGTAGGTACTGGCGTATGCAGGGGAGTTGTAACCCCCATTGCAATGAAATTTTGTATATTTAACATAGGAATATGTGAGTTGTAGCTCTGTAACCCCCCCCATTGAGCCTATAACCCCCTTATGAACTTTCTGCATATGCCTATACATGTAGGCAATTGGTGCAATTTGTAAATGCATATTTCAAATAAATTCCATGCTCTCATTTGATGATCATTTCTGTCCAAGTTTATTGTCACTTACGAACATTCAAGAGTTTTTAAGTTGGCTACTTTTCCCATTTTTGGCATATTATTCTTTTTTTTTTTTTTTCTTTACCCTACAGTTATATGGTGCTAGGCGGGAAAGCTCATATAGCAACTATAGAAAAATCTTAAAAAACAGAAAAAGAGAAGCCTTGTGGGTCAAAACATATTTAAAAAAAAAATAAGAAAATGCAGAGTAGAGACAAAAGGCATCGGTTAGACCCCGGGTGTGCCCCCTGTGTAAATTGTTAATAATTTTTGGCACTTCATTTTGTACTATGGAAGATATTTATAGCAGAAATATAATGGCCGGAAATGTTTCATGTATTATGGAAACCTCAACTTAGTTGCTTGTCTGCAGAAAAGCTGTTGTTGGGTAGTCACCACTGCTTGACATAAATATAATAAAAGCAATCAGACAACTTTGAGCGGTTTGTTAGATTATTGGTACATGAGCCGGCTTTCGGCTGCGCTAAAGGGCAGCCTTCATCAGATGTATATGGAGCGAATCGAACATACAGCAGATAATATAATTAAGGAATACAAATGGAAAAATGATGTAAAAGAAGTAAGAACAAAGATAAAAATAAGAAATATAAACCACGCGCGCGAAAAAATAAGGGTTTTTGTCAAATACTTTTAGGCCGAGTAAGTTAAAAGATGGCGTTTAAGAAGAGTTATGGAGGGTTGCTAAGAATGTATTGCTATGCACGGAACAACCAATGTGAATTGGTTGTTCCGTGTTAATTGTGGAAGAGCGCCTATGGTATATCTCCAGTGCTTCCCTGAATCTGAGACTTTTAAGGCTATTTCCGGCATGTGCCAACAGTCTGGTATGGTGGAATAATGGGGTGGCGCCATTGGATTGGATGTATTGGGCAAGACTAGTATTAAATCTATTGTGATTTATATCTGCCATGTGCTCTTTGAGCCTAGTCTGTAATTTCCTAACTGTACTACAGATGTATTGTGTATGGGAGTTACTGGAATTATTTGTAATGGGGATGGTGTATACCCCCGCCTTTTCATAGGAGTGCATGGGGTCCCTATCCCTTTTGAGGCGTTGTAGTATGCTATGACCGCGTTTGTACCTTGACCTTGCTCTTCGCATTACAAGCGGGTCTTACTCTGCTTGCCGGATAAGTTAATACCTAGAGTATATCTTTGTTCTCCTTCTTTTACATTATTTTTCCATTTGTATTCCTTGATTATATTATCTGCTGCATGTTCGATTCGCACCATGTACATCTGATGAAGGCTGCCCTTTATTGCAGCCGAAAGCCGGCTCACGTACCAATAATCTAACAAACCGCTCAAAGTTGTCCAATTGCTAATGGAATTTGGTGTTTTTACCACTTCACTTGTGCAACAGAATATTGGAGAATCGCTGTCAGCAGTTAAGCATTCCCAACGTTTAGGGTGTAAGGCACAAGGGTGAGTACAGGAGGGGCAAAGTGTTTCTGCCACCTTGATCAGCATTAATTACTCATGCCGTTGTTGGTATTAACTGTACAGAAGAAGAAAATTAGGAAGAGTGGCCACAACTGTTACTGTGTTTTCGAAGGAGGGATGGGCAAAGTCTCTGAAATGGGGTGAAAATGTTCTTATTTATTACTCAGATGCGTGTTATTTTTGATTGGCTGAAAATAACACATTTACGTTGGTGAGCAAGGATCTAAATATGTTTAATTTTTGCCTGGTAAGCTATATTCTTTTTTAAAATGTCAGCATGTCTTAGAAATAACGTGTTTAAAAATGCAGATCCCACAAAATCGTACCGATAGTTTAGTCAGTGACATTCAAAAGTAGTACTTGAAAACGTTTGGTAATAATACACGTAACAACCAAGAATGATCGACATTGAATCTTCTCACGTAAGTGATGCTCCTTTATCTCTCTTTAGCATACAGCGTTACGGGCTCAGATGGGACAATGATGAAAGCCATTTTGCTCTTTATCTTTTGTCCAGTGCTCTCTATTCTGAAGTTCTTGATTATCTGCAAGAAAATGATTCATGTCTGTATATTTTTTTAATATATTTTATGTATAATAAACTATTTTCTATACACTAGTTTTATGACCATGCATAGGATGACAAATTAACAATCGATGACATTTATGAGTTTAATCGGTGGCATATACACAGGGTGGGTTTCATAACCCTTTCGATTTGGATTGTATGTATCAAATTGTAGCCCAGTAATCCCGTTTGTAAATTTTCCGCATGTGTTGTCGGTTTTAATGATAATGAACTCCTTATTGTACTGGATCTACCAAAGAAGCGAAGGAACATGTTTTCCAGGCAAGTCATTTCATGGTGCAGTGATCTACAATAACCTACTTGGTCATCTGATTTCTTCCTGATCATTTTCTTCTGGAATTGCTTCAAAATGAAAGAGTGTTGTCGATAAACCACGCACTACTGAAGACCTTACTAACGCTATCTGGTAGGAAAATTGTGGCAATACTTCAATCTATAGTAAGATGTGCAATAAAAAACTTCAAAACTGCTCTGCAAGAGTGTGTGAGGAAAAAAAATATGGAAGATTTTGGTTGACGTTAATTTTAATGCAGAATTTTGGAAACTATACATTACTCCTTTCTAGCGTTCTTTTCTTCAATTATTCGCATCCAGAAGATCGTTTCAACATTGTGGAAATGATTTTGTAATAAAATATTAACTGAAACCTTTTCTCCACCGTCTATTACGTTCACTGTGGTGGCCACGGTTCTTACCTACAGCTACTGAATTTTCTATTGTAGAAGACTTTCGTGTAGAACAGCAAGAGGGATTTTCTCTCACTGCTCTTGCACAACTTTCCAAAGTCCACTTAAGATAGTAGAATGGCATCTTCCAAAGTCCACTTAAGATAGTAGAATGGCATCTTCCAAAGTTCTTTTTAGTATCCCAAAGCCACAATATTCCATTGAAGATGTGTCAGGAAACTTCACTGGAATATCAGTGAAGGATACATATCCAATCTCGGTTATTATCTCCATGTCACCAATGTACTAAATGGTTGAACGCGAAGCCTGACTTGATGCCTTGTTGTCCTGGTGGATCTTTACTTTTCTTTTTTGTAACTTTATTTTAGGAAAACCACATGAAGTAAAACACATTATGATGTAGTGAACACAGAACAAAAAGTAATACAATCACATGGAATATAAAAAGAAAACAGGAGAGAAAAAAAACGAAAAAATAAAAGAAATAACATAGAAGATAATATTGTGGATGCGAGCGTAGTACATTTAATTTATAGTAATTTGTATTGGAAATCACAATATTAAGGTGTTGCACAAGATTAATATTATTTTCCCTGTCCTTCCCCTATTTATTACCTTTCCTTGATACAGGATCATTCTGATGATAGGCCAGTCAGCAGGAGCAGATGATTATCGTGAGACATTGCTTTTCCACATATTAATATTGAAAGCCTGGGATGATTTATCCTGATGGCAGCATCTAAATTGAGATACTCTGTGGTATTGGCTGACTGAATCACTTGGTCATCGTCGCACGTGAATTGCTGTCCTGCCAGAAACTTCTTCAGCGGACCGAAAACGTGGAAATCACTAGGGGGCGAGGTCCGGACTGTATGCAATCAGAACCGCCGACAAGCTCCGGTCATTTCACTGGGAGAGTCTGGACCACCCACCATACAGTCCGGACCTCGCCCCTAGTGATTTCCACGTTTTCGGTCCGCTGAAGAAGTTCCTGGCAGGACAGCGATTCACGTGCAACGATGAAGCCAAGACAGCAGTCCGACGGTGGTTCCACAGTCAGCCGGACGAATTCTACCACAGGGGCATCTCAAATTTAGTGCTGCGATGGGACAAATGTCTGAACCGGTGTGGGGACTATGTGGAAAAATAGTGTAAGGTACGTAGAATAGTACGTATATTTGTAATTACCTGTATGTACCTTATTTTGGCTAATAAAAAATAGGAGCAAAGACTTTCTGATTCGCCCTCGTATGTATAACTAAGTAGCTGCAGGATTTGAGATCTGCCTGGGCAGCGAAGTGTAATGATGGAGATCTACGAAGCTCATGCTGCCCAGGACATATCATCCCCTATAACACCCTGTTGTAGGGCTATTGAAAAAATGAAAGCATTAAGTGGCAATGAAATCATTGAGGAAGTGATTTTGTACTCTTTTTTAAGCAATTGATATGAACGTAGAGATTGAAGTTCAGAAGGTAAAGTATTCCGTATTTTGGGGCATACAAAGTTCAATCTGCGACATCCAATATTTATTCTGGAGAAATTAGCTCTGTAGTTGAAGTGCAAGGAAATTGGATAATGATGTTAGGGCCGCTGGAGATCGATCGTATATGTGTTGTTGATGTTATAAATATGTTGGAACATTATCAGAGAAAGTTTGTAATTAAGTATTTCATTAATTGGTAAGAAGCCATATTGACTGAAGATCTGGGTATTAATAATTTCAATGGGAATTTTTAGTTTAATTAAGTCAAAGAATCGATTTTGTAGGATTGAATTCCATGCATATAATACATTCTTGTAAATCCCCAGACAGAATGACAATTCACGTCATTCTCATACAGACTTGGGATTTCTTGATGATACATATCTTCTAAAATGGATCTTTGAAAATATTCTCAGTTGATTTTAAGCTTTGAAGAAATCTTTTTAATGGATAACTTCCCATTGTTACAATATCCAACGGGCACCATGAATCCTTTAGGAAATCTTTTGCTACATTGCTTAATCCATTTCATGTGGCCAGTATATGGGCGTCGACAGCAAATGGCAAGGGTGGGCACTTACTCTCCCCCCCCCCACCACCTTGGATTTTTAAAAAATCAATTTTAGGTTTTCTCAAGAGAAACATAGAAATATGCAACCTCTCCTCAAAATTTTTAACTATACATATATATATAATTAATAATAAGGAAAATATGAAATAACATAAAAATAAATTTATATACATACTTAAAGGAATTAAATTAAATGAAAAGAAGCATAAGCAATTCATAAAAGGTGACTGCGCAAAAGCTGCAATTGCATTTTTTATGATGAAAATAGTATTTTTAGAAATGTAAGAAAGTTATGAAAAATTGAAATGACAGGAAATTGACAGAAATAGAGATAGCAGAAACACAGTAAAAACATTAAAAATAAAAAATAAAAACAGAATAACAATAAATTAGCAAAAATATTTTCACTGCCAATAAGTTTAACAACTTCATGAGAAACACAAAATTACCGTTAAGTGATTAAAAACCAACAATTTGAGATAAGAAATGGAGAGAATTCGACAAACATAGCATAATAAATGGAAAATGAAAAAAGTGACACCACGTGTAGGAACTTTTTCAAGGGAGGCTCCAAGCACGTGGTCCTTCAGCAATGGAATGTTTCTGTATGGAAAGTAGCTTAAGCTAAAAAAAAAGATTCCATTACTCCTAACATTCCAAAAGCGAAAAACAAACCAAATTAAAAAGAATAAAATTCATGAAGATGATAAAAAATTGGGAAACTTAGATTAGGATACAGACAGAATAACGATACAGGGAAGAAGGTGTGAACAAAGTTAGGCTTAAACGGAAAAGAGGGAAGGGGTGGGCAGCAAAGTTGCCAGTCAAAAGCGTTAGGAAAGCCTCCAAAATGGACAGATTTCAGAGCAATCTTTTTTTTTTTTTAACCTATTAAAAAAATAAGCAATAAAACGTTCCGGTATTAGATTGCCTTTTAGTCTGCATTCAAGCAATTTAATAGCTTCTAAAACGCTTGAGTCTTCAAGGCAAATTCCTTTTAGAAGTTATTAAATTGCTCGAATGCAGACTAAAAGACAATCTAGTACCGGAACGTTTTATTGCTTATTTGTTGAATAGGTTAAAAAAAGATTGCTCTGAAATCTCTCCATTTGGAGGCTTTCCTAACACTTTTGGCTCCCTTAGCTTTAGGCTGGCAACTCTACTGCCCTCCCCTCCCCTCTGCTCTTTTCCGTCTAACTTTGTTCGCTGTATCGTTATTCCGTCTGCATCCCAATGTATATCCCCCAATTTTTTATCATTTTCATAAATTTTATTCGTTTTAATTCGGCTCGTTTTTTGCTCCTGAAATGTCGTGAGGCACAGAGTTTTTTAGCTTAAGCTACATTCCACAGCTTAGAGACCACGTGTTTGGAGCTTCCCTTGAAAAAGTTCCTGCACGTGATGTCCCTTTTTTTCATTTACTGTATTTTTGTGTAAGTTGCTAAACTTATTGGTAGTGAAAATTTTTGCTAATTTAGTATTATTCTGTTGATTTTTGTTTTTAATGTGTTTCTTCTATTTCTGTCAATTTCCTGACGTTTCAGTTTTACATAACTTTCTTACATTTTTAAAAATACTGTATATATAAGGTTTTCCTCGCCCATTCTTGGCGGAAACAGGCTTTGGGACGGGCAGAGCGCCATGTTCCCAAGCCTCTTTTTACATCACTTCTTAATGTGCCATGTCTAGAAACTTCCTGACAATGTGACACGTGTTTAGGATTGTGGCTTTTTGTATTTCAATGTAGGTGTTTGGGTCAATGTTGAGTATCTCCAAATTCGTCGCAAGCGTTTTTGGTACTATCCCTGTTGCTGAGATGACTAACGGGATGATGAGGATCTTTTCCATACCCCATATATCTCGTACTTCATGTCTGAGATCTTGGTACTTGGTGATTTTCGTTGTGTAGGTTGTCTGTATGTTATTGGTGTTGGGTACTGCTATGTCGATTAAGTACGTGGTCTTATTCGATTTATCGACGAGGGTTATGTGGGACTGTCTTGTCTGTTATGATTAAATAATTTAAATAATTATTTAATTAAATAAATTAATTAATTAATCAATTAATGTAATCATGATATTTTTTAATGTATTTTTTTTATTCTGCTGAAGTAATCTTTGCCCACCCCTACAAAAAATTCTGCCGGTGCCCATGAACCAGTAGAATATTTTTTTCGATAAAGGATTGCTCAACCCTCAGATGATTTCTATATGAAAACTCATGGTTCATCATGGGTAATGATATTTTTCCATTTTGAATCAGACAGGCGTTTTTCATACAATTTTCTGCTGTTGGTCTCTCTTTCAGCCATATGTTCTTAGGTTAAGAAATGTCCTTTCGCTTTATGGCGACATTCGAGGTTTAAATTTTAATTTATTATTCTATTAATAGTTTAAGGTGATGTTTTAAGCATGTTTGCAATTTTTGCCATTTCCTTGGTTTTGAGAATGAAAGCACTGCGGCTAGGCTGTGGGTATTGACGAGGCCTATTTTCGCTAGGTCTAAAGTTACATTTATTGTTTAGCTTATTGAGTGCTAATATGTCATGAATTCCCTTTTTACTGATATCAAAATTTTTACCTTTACACTGTTCTATTATCCTTGGATATGATAACCCTACATCGTAAAGTACACGGATGTAGCCTTCTTTAAAGCAGTTGGCTTTAATCAGCATTTTATAATGATTTGTAAAAGTTATTTCCAGAAAGTGTTAAGTAAATAATCGAGGATTATATGAAGCTATTTTGGAATGTGTATGTTCTCTTATGCGCGTGTTGGCGTTTCGAAATCATTTTCATAATCTTGAAGCAACCCTCTGTATAAGGCAAAAACTAATGTAACTATAAACATTGAAATTATCCAGATGTATGGAAATAAACGAACATATTTAGACCCCTACATATCCAGCGCTCATGCATTTGAAGCAATGGTTATATAGATATTATTCCATATCTGTATAAATCAAAGAGTGTAGGTATGTTAATCTAAGCTACATAAGCAAGAGATGGATATGAATATTATTACATAATTACCAATTTAGATCGGTTGGTTAAAGTTACCTACTTTTCTAGTTACTGGTAACCTTTCATTAAAAAAAAATGCAACGTTGTTTGTTCTGCAGAAATAAATACAGAACTTTCATTACTAAACCTTGGCTATTCTCTTTGCAGTTGACTACTCTGCATTCTGTCATTTTGACTACCCTGCAGTGTGGTTACGTCTTTTACATAAGCTTAGCTCAGACAGTTCAATTTCCTTAAACCTTTATCCTACACTCATTCTAATTCTTAATGCAAATAGCAGCATAGTAGTGATCACTAATGCTGTTCTATAATGGTTATAGTTCATCTTTTACATAAATAGTCAACTTACCTTCGCCAATGCAATATGTATCAGTTTCCGCAAACCTACGTCCTACACTCATTCTAATTCCTGATCCAAATAGCAGCATGATAGTGATCTCTCATGTGGTTCTAGAAATGGTTATAGTTCATCTTTTAAATGAATAGTCAACTTACCTTCGCCAATGCAATATGCATCTCAATCTCTGCAAATCTTCGTCCAACGCACATTCTAATTCCAGATCCGAATGGTAACATGGTGAATTTATTGATGTTCTTATCGTTACCGTTTATCCATCTCTCTGGTATGTAAGATCCCGCATTCGGATATGATGTAGGGTTCTGGCAGGAGACAACAAAGTTGCAAAATACATGTGTCTAAAGTGGGGAATAGAGGCCTTGGTTAAGTCAGTTTGTTCAAACACAATTTTTATGTATCTAACGCAGTAAATAATTACTTTTTAAATATATTTTATTAAATTTGATACTTTTCTGAATTGAAATTTTATACTATTTTTGTTAATTGCGAATTTTTTAAATGAATTAAAACTTGTTTGAAAGTTATGTTTTGGGCCCAGCTATATTGTATAGCCATAAATTTTAATTTCTACAAGGAAATGTTGTTTTATTATATAAGAATGCCTAATGCCATGCTGCCTCCCCCCCCCAAAATGGTTGAAGTTGCTGCTCAACTGTCACATTAACTATCCATCTCATCTCAGATAATGGAACGATCTTCCAATGCAAAACACTAAATTAATAATGTATACGCATGCTATCAAAACTGAAATCGTTAATAATTATGTGCTTTAAGACTACAAGGTGAGGATATGGACATGCAGAACACTGGAGTTCTTGATCTTCTATTGCAAGTGAAGTCCCAAGACTCATTTTGTTTTGATTGAGTTTTACTGTTACTTTTTTTTTTTTTGATTTACTTAACAGTCTCCTGCGTATCCATCTGACAGATGATCGAAAGGGATAACACCAAATAAATATTAGCAGTGTTATTGGGCATTTTTGTTTTATGTTTTGTTGAGCGATTTGATGTGTTTCATATAAACACTGCTGTCTTTCAT
Source organism: Dysdera silvatica (assembly GCA_006491805.2). Taxonomy (NCBI): domain Eukaryota; kingdom Metazoa; phylum Arthropoda; class Arachnida; order Araneae; family Dysderidae; genus Dysdera; species Dysdera silvatica. The sequence continues at coordinate 80,195,665 of QLNU02015270.1, forward strand.
CAGCAATTAATACTGCAGCAAATTCCTAATGAATGCAAAGTATTGCCATTTCAGGCTGCTATTGATTGCTGCTGACAGTGCCTCTGGACAGCAAAAAATTCTTCAAAATACGAAATGTAGGAAAACTCAAATGGGAAGAAGTGGGGGAGTATTAATGTGAATGGTTTAATGAGCCTTCCATGCTTTGCTGAAGCTAGGAGTCGATTTGTGATCATTTACCTAACTATTTGACTGTTCATAAAGGTAAAAAGTCTGACCTCAAAGGTGATGTATATTGATAAATGATAAAAAAGCTCTGAAAAAATATTATTTTCCCAGCAGTAGACTATGATTGAAGATTTTTCAACTTACATTCCATATTCTCTCGGGAGTTGGCTACAGTTAATTTCTGACAAAGGCCAGCAGTGTTTGCCTGTAACATTCGACCAAGTGTCAAAAACTATGCTTGATGATGATGTCAATAATATTCAATGCCCTTCATATGTAGTGACACACTGATAACACCAACGTCAAACGCATGTCATATAATTAAATTTCTGTGGGAATGAATGCAAAAAAGATAGAAATTTAATCTGCTTTTCTGATAAAGTTTAATACAGCTACGGTGCCAATGCAATGTAGTTTTTCTGTTTCAATTACTGACGTATTCAGAGGCGGGGGATGTTGAAGGTTCTAACCCTCTATTGCGATGCAGTTTTGTATATATGTATATTCATATATGAAGTTATAGCTCTGTTATCTCCCCCCCACCCGGGTTATGAACTTTCTACTTATGTTAATGATTTCAATTCATTTTTTGCATAACCAGATTTTTAACATTGAACATGTTTGAACTAATTTTAAACCCACAAAAATCGCCACTTTTTCATAATACTTTCTCGTCATATTTATATGCTAAATTTCGCCAATTTTAAAACGATGTTTTCAACATTAATTTAACTCTTTCATTCCCACATTTCACTTAGTTTTTCTTTAGTTGCTTATTATTGCTTACATTTACAGAGAAAGGCAAAAGAAACCGGGATATATAGATTTAACAGGAATTCTACTGTAATTATACATGTTAGTATATCTACATTGAAATGTTTCAAACATCATGTTTAGAAATAAATATTTACATTGGCAGGCACTTTGTATCCCGACATGATAACACTTTCTGGTAACAGTCTGGAGATTCCAGGGATCGTTGGCGTCAACCTGTGTGGAAAAAAAGTAAAAAAATAATTCGCACATATATTACATTTTTTTTCCCCAATGCCCATCATTTTTTATTTTCTAACCCTTCCTTTGTCGAACGGTACGGGCTGATAGATAAATACGGGTATTTGTCTATCTTTTGGCTGAAGGGCACCATGATAGATGGTTGAGATCACCCAAGGTGTATTTATATCCAGCCAAGACCACTTGGAAGTGGAACCCAAAGTAACAAGCATCACCAATGGAACAGATATTAAAAAAATATTAAATCACTAAAATCTCAGAAAAATCAAGCGTAATAAAAATTTTATAAAGGAATTTTAAAAAGATATATTGGTCTCCTTTTTAATTTAATTTTAAAATTATTGCCCAAATATCCTGATCAACCAAGTCCCTGAGCAATCTGTACACCGTAATTTTTTTTTTTTTTTAGAAAAGAAAAAAACTTACCTGAATGATTCTTTTACACAGGCTTTCAAGTAAGTTAACTGCCGAAGTCTTTCGAGGGTAATTTCACCGTCTGGGGCAACATCCATCACCTCCTTGTACACCTTCTCCTGAATTTCTGGGTTCCGTGACATGTGGTATAGCAAAAATGTAAAAGCGTTGCTTACCTGGAAAGGGGAAAACCATAAAAATTGAAAGATGCACTAAAATTTTCAAAATTTTCTGACAGTATTTTGGTTTTTTTAATACATGCATACACCCACAGAAAAAGTAGTCTCATTAAAGGTATAAGTGCCTATTATAAATTTTGTCATTACTATACTAGTCAGTACTGTTTGAATTTATTCAGTACTGTACGAGTCAGTAATGTTTGAATTTAATCAGTACTAATTGGATTTATTCAGTACTGTTTGAATTTAGTGAATACTATGTGTGTATGCAGGGGTCAGTACTGTTTGGGGCCCCGATTTCACCATGTTCAATCACCAAGAATGGACAGAACAAGAGAACATTTTGAATTTTCAATACTTACAGTAAATATTCCTCCGGATATTAAATCTATGATAGTTGTTACTATTTCTTTATCGGATAGATCTTTCGTCGAAAGCAATTTCTGCATCACTCCAGGTTTCTCTGGCTCAGTATTTGGATTTTCTGCAAACTGTGTACGAGCTCTCTCCAACGCTTCTTCTATCCGTTTACTTACTGCTCTAAAACAAGAGAATTGTTAATATAAATATGTATTTTTTGCATTAATAACATATCTATTATATACTGCACAAAATGGATTTGAAAAGTTCATACTTATTGAAAATACTTTCCAAGGTATATCCGAAACCCTTGGTGTACTTTAGACTGTCGCATGATACTTACCACTGCAGTACCAGGGGAGTATATATTCTCAATACAGTTTACTCTATATAGCAGTGTAAAATAAATGCATACAATCTACATATTTTATTTTTTACCCTATTTCGATTAACACACTTTTACTTTATACGTTGAAAAATACCTAAGCCTTTATGCCCTTAACCTATAATATTTTCAAAATAGAAATACTCATACTTACATCTTTAGTATCATTGACTATTTCAACCCGTACAGTGTCATAAATTCATCATATGCAAAGGCACATTTCATAGTCATACGCTAAGTATACCAATTAAGGTTGGTTGAACTTTGTGACACATGGTTAACGAAGTCATCCTATGCCAATACCAATTAAATTTTGATAAAATATATACATATGTATATATCATCATCGATAACCATTTTTAATCCACAGCAGGATGAAGGTCTCTCTGTTTTCACACATACATGTAGTACGGTGAAAGAAATACAGAGGAAGCAGCCTTAAGCTCACCACGTTGGCCAGACGGGTTGTCAAGCTGGATCTACAGTTTTACGAAGAATCCGAACTTCGGTCACCACAGCCAAAATTTTGCACTAAGACATTGCCTCCTAAATTTAGAAGGCAGTGGCTAAGATGGGACACACTGTGTCTCTCCCACTACGGAGTGACCGCTACCGATAACGCTTTCCAGCAGCAATTGGTCGAGTATTTTTGGCAGAGGACGGCTGTTGAACATACATATACAGGGTCTTTATAATTAAAGTTCCACTTTGAAATGGCCATAAAATTCAAACTACTGGACCAAATGTTATCAAACTTGGTAATAACTTACAGGAGGTCGTGGAATTTTATTTTTCGTAAAAAAAAATGTTAAAAAATCACCACCAGCGGAAATGGCACTGTATGCAATATTGTTAAATGAAATAAGACATGAAGACATCGTTTTAAAACGTTTTTAATCGTTTCTAAAACGTGTTACAAAGCATGTTGAATGTGGCGTCCACCATTTTCTGAAAGCAAGTTAAATCGCATTACTGCGTTCTCAACAGCAGCTCTTAGCATATCAGGAGGAATGTTGCGGACATGTCGGTGTATCGCATCTTTCAATTCCGCCAAATTGTTTATGTTATCACCATAAACAATTTGCATAACCCCACAAAGAGTTTCGTTTTAGAAACGATTAAAAACGTTTTAAACCAATGTCTTCATTTTTTTTATTTCGTTTAACAATATTGATTACAGCGCCATTCCCGGTGGTGGTGATTTTTGAACATTTTTTTTTTTGACAGAAAATAAAATCCCATGACCTCCTGTAAGCTATTACCAAGTTTGATAACATTTGGTCCAGTAGTTTTCATTTTATGGCCATTTCAAAGTGGAACTTTAATTATAAAGACCTTGTATATATATGTGTGTGTATTTCTCTTGGAGACAAAGAAATGTTATCGTTATGTGGTTCTACAAAAATATCAGGATGTGCGCACATGAAGATCTCAAGAACTTTGTAGCAGATAGCAAGAATTGGGAGAATATGATAGAAAAGCAGTTGAGCTACTGGACAGCTTACTATAAATGAATCGTACTTACTTGTACATTGTACTTTCGGCTTCATCTAGTTTCCTGTATGATTTTGTTGAATACAGTTTCCACAACGGGAGGCCAAAGTACAGCTCATGGTAAGCTTCAAATAAAAGTTGCACTGCACGAATCATGGATGTTGCTGCAGCAATTTTCTGGTAATCTTTGTTGAGACATCCCAGACGACTCTCAAGACTTATGGCATAAATGGCTAATGTTAAGAAATGTTTGATTTACTTGACTAATTTATGAACTTATGCAGTTTACACATCTATTACAATTACAGCGACATTTCATTGAAAAATTGCTACCATCGTTTCAGCAGAACAAGCTTTTCAAGAAGCTGTGGGAATCAGAAACTTCTCATTGATTTACCAGTGAAAATCAACGTTATAAACACAGTATTAATGGTTTGATGACACTTCCATGCATTATTGAAGCTAGGAGTCGATTTGTGATCATTTACTATAGGCTCAGAAAAGGGCAAGGCGCTCTGGATTGAAAAAAAAAAGGGGAGGGGCACTTTATCAAAAAATCTTTACACGCTTTAATTAATACTAATTAACACTGACAAATTAGATTACTAATTAAAAAAATTTAACCCATTTTATTTATTTTTTCTCGACGGAAAATGGGACTTGACCACTGCGTTTAAACTACAGGCGAAACCCGCTATAGCGAACCTCAAGGGACCAACCTTTTAGTTTGTTGTATCCGATGACAGTGTAAGTATAGGAAATTGGACGGGGCCAAAAAAATCGTTCGTTATATACGAGGGTTCGTTATAAGCAGGTGAGGGGTAATATATTTTAAGTTAGAACCAAAGATATATTTTTGGTGGTGTTTTTTTGGAGAAAGGGCAGATTTGTAGTAGGGCGCAAAGGTTAATTACGAGGCATATAATTAAATCAGGGTGCAAAAAAATGTTTACGAGGGCAGCAGGGCACCACGTACTTTCATAAAAGGACGGGCAGGGCGCTCCGCCTCGCGAAATAAGCTTAGGATGAACACTTACGAACGTTCTTCCGACTCATAAATCTAATCTGTAGTTCTTCGTCCAATTATCTTGAATTTTCCTTAATGTTCAAAGATAAGAAATTATTACAAAACCACATATGTATTTTTATCGGTATATGAGAGGTGGTGTAATTGGTTATTAACTGAATTAGAGAGTTAACATGTAAATATAGTAACATAAAAGTTAATAAGCAAATGAAAACATTTTCCCTGCCCATAGCACGATGGAGAATCTTTCGCAAGCAGATTTCTTAACTGCATTATGTTAGCAAGAAACCCGTACTCTCATACAGGGGTTCTCAAACTGGGGTACGCGAGAGAAAATCAAGGGGTACGTGAAAGAGTTGGCACTTTGCCCCTTTTTGTGATTTGACGTTCATAGTCCTCTCCTTTTTCCAAAATAGAAAGAGGCAATTTGCTTTCTAAATTCGTTCCCACCTCGCCTCACTCCTTCCTTATTGCTGTTCCCATCGGCTTATCGTTGCGAACAAGGTTTTTCAACAATGTGTACGATCAAAACCAAATACCGTGCAAAACTGTCAATTGAAAATGACATGCGTGTGTGCAGCGTTGGCAAGTTTCTGCCAAAGCGGTTAAAACCGGCATGGCAGAAACTAGTTTCTGCCACAGAAGTGGTAAAAGCCGGCAGAAACCCAAAAAATAATTATTTTGTCTGTTAAAAATTTATCAAAATACCCTAAAGTGCAAAAAAGGAATGTATTTCAAAGTAAAATAGGTTTAGTTACAATGTGTATAGTATTTATTCAAAGGTTACATCATAGCAAATTCACTAGCATTTAAGTTCAGGCTGATCTTTTCGATAAAGCAGTCTATAGCAAAAGATCAGTTTTCCTGCTATTTCCTAATTCAAATACAGTAGAACCTCCATATAATGAAATGGACGGTTCCATAAAAAAAATTCGTTATATAGAAAATTCGCTATGTGGAAACGATGTATTCATGAACCAGGGCAGTGCAATATGATACCACAATTAAAATCCCATTTTTCAGTAAACGACTGTTTCTCATAAATAACATTCAACCATTTAAAAATGGACGTTTTAAGTGTCAAATATACATGCATATAAAAAAAAAAAAAAGAGAGTTGAAAAATTCTTACCTTAAAATGAAAACGTATTTAATGCTTCTTTCAAACACATTCATGCTTTTGTAAAAAAAAACCTCTTAATATCCTACTGCACAACAAATGGTGACGTTGATTCATCATAAAAGTGCTCGCACTTTTATGATAAATCAACATCCCCATTCAACAAGTTCCCCAATCAAATCAACAAGTATTGTAACAACTTATTAAGATACATTTTGTTTGCCACTTACCTTAAAATCGTATTGTATTCCCATGGTTTTAAGGTACATGATGTCGTTAACGTGACCACTCAATTTTCTGTTTTGGTCGTTAAAAATTTCGTTATATAGAAATTTATTCCGTTATATAGAAACACTTTCATATGTAACGACCATGGGGATTTACCAAAACTTCGCTATATGGAGAATTTCGCTATACGGAAGTACGTTATATGGAGGGTTCTACTTTAATTTCTTACGAATAAATGAAAAGCTTAAGAGACAGATTCTGCCAAGCCCATCAGTACTGCAGGCAATATCACTGCAACCAGAGTTACAAATCTTCATTTATAGTTGTTTCCTTTAAACTAGACCACCACATAGAAACTGGGACATTTTCCAAGATTTTACTATAGTAATATGTTTCAGGAAAAGGAATTGATTTTGCTCAAAAAGCTATAATGTAAAGCAAAAAATTTGGGTTAATGACATTAAGGAATTTCCTAGTATTTTCTTCCTGCTCATGTGACAATTTAGATCACATGTACTTTGGATGGAGCGCATAAAGTGGCATGTGATGTTGAGTTATAGCTTGGTTAAGTTTACCTTTTATCTTTTTTGATTTATTTCTATTAGATCGTCATCGGTTAGGGTCAACTGAATTTCACAAGCATTTACAATAGAAAAATCACCTTTTCAAATCTTATAAAGGGGAACAGCAATAGGTTTTAAGAGCTGCAACAAGTCTTTTTACATCTTTATTAATCATCTGATTATTTATGACCTGAACAGCTCCTTTATCATCCATATCATTTTCATGATCTTCAAGTAACATGGATGATTCTTTATGAATAATTCCAAGAAATCTACCTAACTTTTCCACCTTATATTGCTGGGTGTTTGTGGCTTTACAGTGTTTATGTATTCCTTTAGCCAAGCACAGTGTCTGTAATTATTTCTCAAATATTTTTGAGCAGATACCACATGCTTTACAACAGACTTAAAAACAAAAAGTGTGGTTCATTCACTGTAATACAACTTATTCGATTGGTCATAAACCACTAAGGCTTTTTCTTACAGCCAGTCTGTCAATGCTGTTGCTTTTTATTTTATAGCCAAAAGTCTAATGAGGTAGGGAAGATAAATGAGATGGAATAGACCTTTAAAAGATGGTTTCCATAACAAACCTTTGATTTACTCTTGAATACATTTAATTATTTTAAAATACTTTATTAAAATAATTAATATAAACCTGTATAATATGCTAAACTATTGTAATAAAATATATATTTGTAATCTTTCATTTACTAAATAATACAATACTATTTTAAGTACTTTTATTAGTTTCTGCCAGTTTCTCCCACTTTCTGCTAATTATAACCAGTTTCTGCCACTGGCACGGCAAAAACTAGTTTCTGCCGGCAGAAAGCCAACCCTGCGTGTGTGTCTCTCTGAAACGGTTGCCAGAATTGGTTTACTAATCGAAAAGAGCCAAGCTCATCCATCTCCTTATATGTGTGACTATGTATTGGCTAAAATTATAAAGAAATACTGCTTGTCGGTTATCTGTTCTATGTGTGTGGCATCCATACGTTTTATATCATATTCTTCTCAGAGGGTACGCCAGTACACTGGCAAAGGGTACGCGGGAGAAAAAGATTGAGAACCCCTGCTCTAAGTTATACCATGCAATTAATCACAGCATGCAACGAGAAACACAAACTTACGCCACAAAGAGTAATTAACATCATGTGCTTATTAGTTGCTAATCATACGAGGTATTAAGATAAAATTCCTTCATAGATCTACGTATATGTGGTACAATTAACAACGTTCAAGAGAACGCGGGGGTCTGTGGGACGCCATCGAATATGAAAAAGATATTAACTAAAATAAATGTAATACTCTAAAGCATTTTCCTGAACCGTAAACTACCGTTGTTAAGCAGAAATAAGTCATTAATTAGAGAAACAATTCAGGTACATTACAATATACAGTAGGCCCTGCCTAAAGTGACCACCTTTGGGACTGGACTGCAATGGTCACCATACATGACAGACTTTGGTATACGCAAGACTAAGTCCCTACCAGTTCTCTCTTATAAAAAGCGGTCACTTTATTCAGGTGGCTTATTTTAAATACAGTAACGTCTCTCAATAACGGTATTCTAATTAACGATCATTTGTGTTTAACAGCGATATTTCGCAAATTTTCCATAAAGTTACTGGAGATGAAATGGCTCTAAATCAGGCTCTGCATTTCATATCGTTTTCGGGCTCGGGCTCGTCAGACAGATGCAACTGAAGCCGGAAACTGACTTTTCTATATCGAAATTCTCCAAGGAATACAATTATGTGATTCGTTTTCGAGGATTGTAAAAATACTTGTATATGGAAATTAGAAAGCAGTTAAACTGTGGAGTTAAGCAAATTTTTTAAAATTTAAAATCGTACGCCAAAGGTTTAAAGTTATGTTTGAAGTTTCGGGCTGGGCTTCAATTTTCCACAAAATATTTCGGGCTCAAATGACAAGTCTTTGGGCTCGGACCTCGAAAAATGAACCCGAACTCATCTCTGAGAATTACATATATTCTGATTAACATATTTTTTTGTGTATCTGTCTTTTTTCTCCTTCCCCCTTGAAAGTTGCTAATGAGAGAATTTGATGTATGTGAAGCCGATCTTTCAGGAGATTCCTAGAAGATATCCTTTCGATGAGAATAGGGATTATATCTTAACGTCAAGTGACTGCTCCCAAGCCATTAATTTAAGCACTTTTAATAAGCTTACATTCTAGAGACATCCTGTAAGCCAAACTTTGAAAATTTTTGATGAAGCCAGTTTTCTGGTCGCGTTCTGTTCGTATCACCTGCACAAAATCGTTCATAATGTCATTCAGTGGCGGCACCATCCAACCTAGCACGTTTAATCTCATCAGAACAGCAGACAAGGCTCGCTTCAGTACCAACCATTCGTCTCCAGACCTGGAACAACGAGCAAGCAAATACTTTGAAACCACCATTAGAAAAATAACAATTCAACTTACGTACTCAATAGATTTAGATCATTATTAAGAAACGGTAAAAATATAATAAACGTAAGTCATTTGTGTACGAATGCAAGGAACTGTAGTTCAAATGTATGTACAGAGTTAATAGCACTACGTGAGTGACTAGGAAACTACCGGAGATGAGGGTTCTCGATTTGGTCGAGAGTGATATTGATGGAAACCTCTTACCATGAGGAACAAAAAATCAAATGGAAATACACTCCCGAATCCGACCGATTAAGAGATACAGGCTGATTTGTTTTATGTGCAAAAAGAATCCATCCAGCACTACAACATTCCACCAATATCCTGTTGAAAAGTCCAGTTGTGCCCAAGGTTTAGGATGTCCACGGATTATCCCGTAATATATTCAGCTATTGTGTTTTATCCATATTACTTTCAATTTCAACGAAAATCAGTTTCCCTTAATCCAGAAGATACCATTAACCCCCAAACCATGACATGTCCTCCTCCATGCTTGACTGTTGGCAAAGGATTTTCTATTTTCATTTCTTCGTTTTTTTTCCCTCGAAATTTTACCAAGACCATCACTGCTGAATATATTAAACTTGCTTTCATCGGTGAAAAGTAGTCTTCCGAAAGCCTTTTTTTTTTTTTTTATGTATTGTTCTGCAAACCGCAGTTTCTTGATGCCATTTGCAGAAAACATAAAGGGCTCCTTCCTTGGTACTCTACAGTGATACATGGCAGATCTCAAAGATCTCCTTATGGTTTCGGGATGAATTACTTTACGGGTGGCTGCACGAACTTATTCTGCTAACTTTGGGGCACTTATTTTAGGATCGGTTCGCACTGTTTTCTGAAGCTGTCGAGTTTCTCTCTTACTCTGTATTTTTGGCCGCCCTGATCGCGGTTTCAAAACAACTTTCCCAGAAGTTTCATAATCCGAATCACAGTTTCAACACTTGCTCGACTTTTATGAATTATCAAACAACAATATTAATCAACGTTTATTGGCGTAGTGATACCAGCACCGATGTTATGGCGTGATTAGATGGTGAAACGTTCGAAAGAAAAGAAATGTTTCTGCGTTCGGTGGGACCTGAACCCACTAGTGGAAGGTCGAATTTCTTTTCTTTCGAACGTTTCGCCATCTAATCACGTCATAACATCGGCGCTGGTATCACTACGCCAATAAACGTTGATTAAAAATCGTTGTTTGATTTAATCTGCGTAGTGTTCGATTTATATAAATAAAAAAATTTTATGAACTACTTGGGATATATGTCCACAGGATTCTCCTTCATTTCTCTCTCAGCTTCATAATGACATTTCGAATTTACAGACATATTTCTTTCCATGCCATTTAATTTCTAACACGACTTAGCAACAGATGCACGTATCGAAGTAGATACGTTTCGATTGACGCCAAAATCCGCATTTCAATACGGTGTTTCAATTTGTTCATGCAAATTTTTTGGGTGTGTGTACAATTTTGTGAGATTCGATTTCGCAATAATATCATTTCTCGAAATTTTTTTTTTCTTATTTTTTCCTATTGTATGAAACATTTTACCACTTTTCTGAAAATATTACTAAGTTTCATTTATTCATTCTTTGGGTGAACTTAGATTTATGCAAAGTGGCAAGTGTATGTAGATTTTTGTGACTCTCTGTATGCTTTGAACACTTCCATTCAAAAACATACTACCACGGTTAAAAGATAGTTCCAGCTATTTCAGAAAGCTAACACATTAACCAACCATCCTAAGGGCAAGATTACATGTTTGCCATTTTTCCTTTGAACTTACAAAAATATTCATTTATTTGTAGTGCTGGATGGATTCTTTCTGCACATAAAACAAATCAGCTTGTATCTCCTAACTGGTTGAATTCTGGAGGGTACCCATTTGATTTTCTGTTCCTCATGATAAAAGCTTTCCATCGACACCGCTCTAACAAATCGAGAACTCACACCTCGGGTGGTTTCCTGGTGAGACATGAATTCAGAATAAAAGAGATAATAAAACGGTTTGTTCCCTTTATATTTTTAGGGCGCAAGGACAGCAAAGGTCATGGTGTTCCCAGACCTACTACAGTTTTCTGAGGAATTTGGATTTCTTATAGCCCCTAACAAAGGGATGGCAAACCTATGGCGCGCATGGTATTGTTGGCATGCGCAACAATTTTACTGGCACGTCAACGATTCACATACAAGTGGTATTATTTTATAAACATGTGGGCTGCCACAATAGAAACACTATATGTTCGCTTTGCCGGCTTCGTTGGTTGTTGCCGCGAAGGATTTCAAGAAATGCAAACTTAATTAGTTCAATTATTATTCAGCCATTGGCTAAGAGGCATGATGCCATGACTTAGCGAAATGGGTTTTATAAAAGATGGATTAAGAAACGATTCGACCGATAAATATAGTTCGGCCTGTGTATTACTAAAAGTGACGAAATATGAACCAGATATAGAGCATTTGGCATTCGATATACAGCAGCAAAAATCTCATTAATTTGTGTGACAATGTTTATGCATGTTATGGGTTCATCTTCATGAAATTGTTAAATTTTTAATTGGTCTTAATAAAATTCTGCAATAATAAATTTTCTATTATTATCCCTCATCACAAACTGTTCGGTACGTTATCAATAAGGCCCTGGGTTTCATGCATAAAATTTAGCCCAAATAATATGCAAATGTGCTCAAAATTATTACAAAATGTGCAAAAATATGCAAGTGCATAGAAATCTGGACCCTACTCATAAGCGATGTTTCGAAATGTATAAAATGACAATTTATTGAAACAGTGCAAATGTTCTTGAAATTATTGCATAATATGCACTGAAATGCATAAAAAATATCACTTTGTTACGTCCTCGAATATGAGTATGCACAAAATTAACACAAAATACACACCACAATGTATGAACTGCGTACTAAGGTATGGTTCAAAATATGACATCTTAAGCATTGGCTTGGGCCCCAAGGACGCCGGCGAGGTGAAATCTAGGGTGAATGGCAAAGGCCTTAAAAAATGGAAATTTTCTATCCCACCTTTTTAATATTTTTTTTATTATTTTTGAAGAAAATCGAAATATGGGGGATGGCCCTTCCTTGCCTATACCTGTCGGAGCCCATAGCTTGGGCTGGAAAATATTACATTTGGCCTTGATGTGGAAAGTACTAAACTCATGTTTGTAAAAATTGCAACACCATGAAGGAATCACGTGATTGAGCTGAAACTTTCAGGAAATGCAAATTAGGGTATGCTATTCAAATGATTAGAATTTCAGAGTCATCGCGTATGCATGGGCTGAGCAGCGCCCTCTGAACTGCTGATGGATCCGTATAAATAGAGGGCTGTAGCGGGGCGTGTATGGCTATCTGCTAGTGGTAAACGTTACATGAGACGTCACTATGCCTCTACGACGAAAAGGGCGACATTTCAGCAAGTTACGGAGTTTGAACGGGGACGAATGATCGGCCTTCGTGAAGGAGGGTTTTCTTATCGTGCAATAGCAGCTCGTATGGGGCATAACAGCAGCACAGTGACGTCAGCACGGGATGATAGACACCTGGTCCGCATGGCGGTGACGGACCGTTTTGCTTCATCTGGACAGTTGGCAGAACGTTGGTGCACTGCTACAGGTGTATCATTGTGTGCTTCATCAATTCGTCGGCGTCTACTGCACCGTGGACTGCGTGCAAGAGTTCCTTTATACAGGATCCTCCTGACGCAAAACCATCGGCGCCTGCGGCTACAATGGGCTCATGGACATAGAGACTGGCGTGCTGATTGGCAACAAGTGGTGTTTTCTGATGAATCCCGCTTTAATTTGGGGTACAGTGATGGCCGCATCCGTGTTAGACGCTATACCGGTGAACGCCACCTTCCGGAGTGCGTTATCCAACGTCATAGTGGACGAACCCCCAGCGTTATGGTCTGGGGTGCGATTGCGTATCATGGACGATCTCAGCTGCTACGAATTGTGGGTAATCTTAACAGCAACCGGTACATCAATGAAGTTCTGGAGCCCGAAGTTGTTCCCTTCCTTCAAGGCATTCCCGGAGCTGTATTTCAACAGGACAATGCCCGCCCACATATTGCCAGGAATGTTCAAGACTTCTTTTCATCACAACAGATACAGCTTCTTCCTTGGCCTGCCTATTCGCCGGATATGTCGCCGATTGAACATGTGTGGGATTTCGTTGGTCGGCGTCTCGCTCGTGATCCTCGTCCCATAGCTACTACAGATGAACTTTGGGGTCGCATACAAGCAATCTGGAATGCTCTTCCTCAGGCACACATTCAACATCTGTTTGATTCCATGCCACGTCGTATAGCATCACTTATTGCAGCGCGTGGTGGCTTCACCAAATACTGATTTTCGACATGTAATATTGTTTTTTTGCTTTGTAATTTTAATCGTTTATTTGTATCAACACAGGTCGTTTGTACATTAAATTTCATTCAATTCGGACGAGTCCTTCATGGTGTTGCAATTTTTACACCAACGTGAGTTTATTACGCATATTGCGAAACATCATCACAGAAATGTGAAGACTCATAAAATTATTTTTTTCTAACTTTAATATTATCTAATTATATCATTTACACTTGAAACATATTCTGTACCATTTTTTTTATTCTTATTTAAAAAAAGAAAGGCCTTTAAAAAAAACACCGAATTAACCTGATTGATTAACAAGCGGACGAAAAAAATACAGACTTTTTGAAAATATTATGAAAAATATGCGAACAAAGGCGAAATATGCGCACAAAGACGAAATATGCCAAAATATGAAAAATATGCGCACAAAAGCGAAATAAAAACATACAAGTGCATAGAAACCCGGGCCCTAGTTATCAATGATATGAATATCACTTGTAAATTTTTGGCACGCTCACATAAGGCTTGCTGCCACGGACCTATGAAACAAACCTTCGAACTACAGAGATAAGTTAGTCGGTACGTTCCCTCGCCACCCGCCGCTGGATGGCGAATTTTAATGATTAGGGACACCCACAAGTGAGCGCGTTACCAATTCGCCACCGCCGGAACTCGGGAAGAAACGGAAACACTTGGATTGCAATTTGGTCGGTGAAAGGATTCATATAAGCATAAGCGTAGGTAGAAAGTTTGTAAGGGGGATTAAATAGCTACAACTCATATATTCCTATGTTAAATATACAAAATTTCATTTCAATGGGGTTACAACACCCCTTGCGTACGCCAATGCATATAAGTTAGGTAATGAGGATATTATACAGATTTTAAACGAAGGGAGTGATAAGAGGAACGTTCTGAAGAACGTTAAAAACGCTTTTATGGCTTCTACAAAATAGGCTTACTCTGAGGGTGCTAAAGGTAGAGATGCAAAGACTGATAAAAACAGACTTTTTGGAAGAGAATTTTCAAAATTCCCAAAACAAGGGCTTTGTGAAATTTATGGGAATTTTGAAATATTGTCGTTTGAATTGTATAAAACGATTTTTGCATTACGTATTATCTATTTTAACAAATAACAGGGTGTCTACTCATCTGGAAAAATCGGGTTTGCTTGGTTTTTTTTTACTAAAAGTTTTTTCTGACTAAAGTCTTGAAATTTAAAATTCATTGTTATAATAAATAACTTATTAAAATAATTTTCCTGAACTGTGCTTTTCATACCACATTACCTACTGAAAAATTTGAAAAACTTGTACTTTTGACTAAACTTCTTCCAAAAGTTACCATTTTGCACCAAAACTAATATAATTTATATAAAATTATTAAGCCTATATATTTTTCAGAAGAAAATGTTTGCCAAATATGTAACTAAAACTTGAAAAACAAAAAGTGTTTTTAGCTAAATTATTTAATCTGTAAGTAATTTTGATCATCATACCAATCTCCTTTATCTTATATACAGAGTGTCCCAAAACATTGACCGCAACTCTAATTCCTTAAATTTTGATCCTAGACATATATATTAAATTAGAAAATGACGTAACGAAAGGTGCAGAATTTTACAAAATCGATTAAAAATGCGAAGGATTATTTTTCGAAGAAATACAAAATTTAAGTTTTTATACAGTCCCCGTACACAAAAATTTCCAATAAGTGAAATGTGCCCCATACTCCAATAGGTCAATATACAAAATTTCAGCATTCTAGTGGATAAAAGAACCAGAGATATGAAAGTCCAAAATAACTGACTAGCAACTCTTTTTTGAAGGGAGCAGCAATAGGTACATGCCGTGAAGAGGGAAAATTCATTCTGCTAAATCCCGTTATTTTGGGTCTTCGTATCTGTGATTCTTTTTTCCCCTAGAATGCTGAAAGTATGTATATTGACCTATTGGAGTATGAGGCACATTTTACTCATTGGGAATTTTTGTGAATAAAAATTTAAATTTTGTATTTCTTCAAAAAATAATCCTCTGCAACTTTAATAAATTTCATAAAATTCTGCACCTTTTTTTTACGCCGCTTTCCAATTTAATACATATGTCTAGAATCAATATTTAAGGAATTAGAGCTGCGGTCAATGTTTTTGGGACACCCTGTATAATCATACACATTTTAAATGAAATAGAAGATGAAGCATCAGCTTTGCGATTATATAGTTAAACTCTTTTATAATGAACTCAAAAAGGGCCGAATGGAAATGTTGCTGTAAATATTTAACTTGTAAGTTTACTATAATTGAGTTATAAATGGCTTTGGGGTTTGCGTTAATCGATTTCATGGCCTTGAAACTTGCTTTGATTGGGCAAATTTTAGTGTATTGTGTGTTGTTTAATTTGCGACTGGAAATCGGTTGAGATTTGGTTGGATGGAGATTTGAGAAAAGTCAGGGAAGTTTGAAATAGAATTTGGGTAGACACCCTGAAATAACTATTGAATTAATCGATAAACCATTCTTTTTGTATTTAATATCTTAAAAGTGGTGACATTATTTAATTTGAACTTAGGAATATTTCCTAGTGGAATATAATTTCGTTACCTAATGATAATTTCGGTTGCACAGCGTTCATGGCTTTAAAGTCATGCTGTTAAAGATACAGTTTGTTCACGAAAAGAGCCCGATGCAACAGTTAGAAATAACGGGAGGTGTCACAAACGGCCTATCTCATTACACAGAAGGGATTTGCAGTTTCAGAACTTCGATTCTGGTACCGACAAACATTCACCAAAAGCCAGTTCTGAAATTGTAGTCCTCTGCATAATGAACTAGCCCGTTTGTGGTATCACCGGACATTATTTCTAACTGCTCCGTCGTACTTCTTTTCGTGAACGAACGGTATCTGTTGATGTGGAATTTTAAGAATGACATAACTTTAATAATCATGCATATTTATTAATTAAAATGTACATTGTGGCAGTTAAAGTGGACTTCCGGATAAGAACATACATTAATTTGTATATTCTTTTAGCCAAAATTAAAATTGGAGACAGGACCTGCACGGCAGCGTATTCTCCGAACAACGTTATATTTCCACAATACATCACACAATCCAAATGACTGGGAATCGGACCCAGCAAGAAGCGAGCTTGAAGACTCTGATCATAGAACCCGAGATTTTAGGACAAAAATAGCAAATGCAAAGTGACTATATATACCATGCATGCATGAATGATATATGATCTCAATTGCGATCTATGTTTGTTTGGTTTTGGGTTTTACGGCTCAAAGACTACAGTGGTCATGCTGCGCCGGGACCTACAGTTTTCCGAGGAATCCGAACCTCTTAAGGCCTGGGGAACCAAACCCCGGACTACAGTGAGCAGTGCGATCTTTATGAGATCTCTGAGTAAGCGTTCTTTTTGCACTGCTGGGAGTCGAACCCGGATTAGCCGCGCAATAGGAGAACGCGTTACCACACTGCGCCACCGCAGGGCCTCGCGATCTATGTTAAAATGTACAATAAATATGTAAGTTCTATATACATAAAATAGTATTTTCAAAGTTCCATGATATGCGGGGTTTTTGCTGTATAGATGCAAACTACATATATTAGAAAGTCCGGAGAGTCGTATAGATGAGGCCTGTTTTGACGATAATGCGTAACGAACTCGTTTTCTGGTCGAATAGGGTATTCCCTTGGTTATGAAACATGGTTCGAAAGTCTGCTGGATCACAATTGTACCATGGGATTTTTCCATTGGAATTCTTCTCTCACTATATTCCCATAACGGCAGTGCTTATCAGCATTCGCTTCATGTAAGTCCGAAAGACTATAGCGACCTATATTTCATGGGGAGAAAATAAACATTTAAAAATTAAAATATATATTATCATATCCAG
Source organism: Dysdera silvatica (assembly GCA_006491805.2). NCBI lineage: Eukaryota > Metazoa > Arthropoda > Arachnida > Araneae > Dysderidae > Dysdera > Dysdera silvatica. Next base: position 80,213,372 of record QLNU02015270.1, read on the forward strand.
CTACTGTTTGTTAGGAACACACAAAAGTTTCTCCAAGTGTCCTTCATACATACTTTGAACAATTCGTTTCCACGTTACCCCAACCCACTTTTTGATCTCACCCACCCACCTTGTCTAAGGCCTTTCCTAGGTCTATGATGACCTATTGAAATCCAGTTGAGAAATTCGTTCATTGTTTTCCAGTTCTTCTTCCAATATGCCCAGCCAATCGCCACTTTAAATCCATCTACCATTTTTAACCTATTCTATTACACTAGATAATCATTCAACACACATGTAACTGTCCGCACTGCTCAATATGTGCCTCAGTTTGAATAAATCATTATTATAATAGTTTCCTTTACTCCATCATTGATGCTGTCACACACATACAATTCTTGTTTACTGTTTCATCCAAAAATCTCATTTGTGATCTCTCTTAATTATTCCAAACATGCACCTTACCCACTTCTTTAAGATGTTTGAAACTCCTGTATAACTTACTTCATTCGATTTGTGTGTCTGATCCATAAAAGTGGAATAATATACACTAGTGCGTGTAGCTGTACATGTTGATCAATCGTGCATAGTCATATACAAGGGGTGGGGCTTATGTGTTCAGCCTCCATTTGAACAATATTATTTGCTGTAAAATAAAATCCCTCAATATTTTTTTCCATCAAACCTCTCTTTTTAAAATTACTGTGCAACGACTTGCATCGTCGGATTTTTAAGTGGCGACATAAAGACACATTCCTAGGGGCTGCACTTGTTGGAAGGTGGCAGCTGTGAACTGAAAATAAAATTATTATTTGTGTGAAGTTATTAGTTGAACTATTCGTTTAGATAATTATGTTATGTGAAAAATTACCTTCACGCATAAAAAGTTAAGAGTGCGAAATGCACTTTTTTTTTCAAACTCATTCCATTCTTTGCAAGAGAGAGAGAAAGGGCGGTAATACACTCGATGGCTAGGAGTGGTAGTTTGCTAAATCCGCAACTGCGGGCCTGATGCCATTTGTTTTTATTTCTTTATTTTGGCAGGCATCGTAAACAGAGTAACAGAACAGATTACAATAAACTAAATTACACATGATCTAATCCACAATTGTGAACATATTAAATACATAAATACACATGAAAATTAGAAATCCAAAAATCTGAAGTATAAAAATAGTTAAATATAATTTATTATCGACGTCGTACCAGGGCAGCGAAGTGGGGAAAGACTTATGTCTGACAAAGCCACTTCTGCCCTGCTATAACACGAATTCATAAAAATTATTAACTCCGTGGCATTCTTATATAAGTCTGCGTTTAGAAATTATTTGTGATAAATTATGTTTTTATTTCGGGAATCCATAATAATTCTCCAATAGAGAGAGTAGTTATTGATGAAAAAATGGGGTGTGTAAAGATATAAGAACCATTACCTCCCGAAATTAATAAAAAACTTTAAAATAAATCCGCTAGATGGCCGCACTGGAAACACAGTTATCGGTTAATCTAATTATCTTGATTGAGATGAGGAAAAAATTCGATAATCAATAAATTAAAAAAGGATGAAATTTCATACCCAGCTTAGCAACTGTGGTTTTGACGAATTCACGTCACAATAATCACGAAATCACGTCGTTCGTTTATTCGATTGCAAAAGACAGAAATCTTCAGTTGCGCGTCACAATACAAAACTTGACATGAACATTTTTGCACATAAAAATTAGACAAAATGGCTAGACTTTTTATGGGATTAAAAATAATCTAAAAAATAAAGTATATCTAAAAGTATTCTAAGCAAAAATGTAAGTTTCTCATCCATTATTTTCTAATTAAAAAAAGAAGTAAAGATAGTTAGGCAGGAAAAGGAGGGAGAATAAAAAATTCATGGATTTTGATTCCATCCTCCCTTCCTCCCGACAAATTGATTTTCATTTGTATTGTATCAAGCCATGCCTAACTGACATAATCGTATTTTGTTTAAAAAAAATGCTAAATATTATGTGGATACAATTAGGGGCGGACACAGACCTTCATTTTAGGGGGTCAAGGACAGAATTTGCCATGGTCTTGGAATAACACCCTTCATTTATCATGAAAGTTGGAATTTTTTACAGTGAAAAAATATATTTTGGGAAGGACATGGCCCCTGTTACCTCTCCCCCATGTCCGCGCTTGGATACAATCCCTTTCAAAATAAATTCAAAGGCGTTCAAGAAACGTCAAAGAGATTTCGTTGCGATGACCAAAATTGCGCAAAGCTAGATATGTAGCAATGGAAAGATGGTGTCCTTCAGGTGCTAGACCATAAAGTGTTACAAACTTTTATGAGGAAATCTTCGGGGAACCATTTTTCCTATGCATGAAGGACAATTATTGCCACAAGCTCTGATTCCTTTCGTAACATTTCTTGTAAAGATTTTGGTAAAGATACTTCATTAAATGCTAGATTTGTTGGTACACATGATGCATGTAACTGCAACTTACCGACAACAAAGTTTTGTAAAAAAAAAATAAAATAAATTAGAAGATCATTAATTAAAAAAAAAACATTAAATGGTTTACAGGCGCTATTGCATCATTTCCCCCTTTCTGAAAGTAAAATTACTCCTAACAAGGTCTCTGGCTTCATCAACGTCGAGTTTTTAAAATTATTGGGAGGGGGGGGACAAGCATATATTATGAACATTTATACACTGAAGTGCCAGAAAAATTGGTACACCTACCTAATATCGTGCAGCCCCCCTCCGTGCGCACGCAGAAGTGCCGCAACACGACGTGGCATGGACTCGACTAATGTCTGAAGGTATCCTGGAGACAATTCACACCAGGAATCCTGCAGGGCAGTCCACAAATCCATAGGAGTGCAAGGAGGTAGAGATCTCTTCTGAACAGCACGTTGCAAGGCATCCCAGATATGCTCGATAATGTTCATGTCTGGCGATTTAGGTGGCCAATGGAAGTGTCTAAAGTCAGAAGAGTGTTCCTGGAGCCACTCGGTAGCAACTCTCGATGTGTGGGGTGTCGCATTATCATGCTGAAATTGTCCAAGTCCGTCGGAATGCACAATGGACATGAATGGGTGTAGGTGATCGGACATGATGCTTACGTACCTGTCAGAGTTGTCTCTAGACGTATCAGGGGTCCCATATCACGCCAACTGCACACGCCCCATACCATCACAGAAGCTCCACCAGCTTGAACAGTCCCCTGTTGACATGTAGGGTCCATGGATTCATGAGGTTGTCTCCATACCCGTACACGTCCATCCGCCTGATGCAATTGGAAACGAGACTCGTCAGACCAGGCAACGTGTTTCCAGTCATCAACAGTCCAATGGCGGTGTTGGCATGCCCAGACGAGGCGTAAAGCTTTGTGCCGTGCAGTCAACAATGGTACACGAGTGGGCCTTCGGCTCCGAAAGCCCATATCAATGATGGTTCGTTGAACAGTTCGCACGCTGACACTTGTTGATGCCCCAGCATTGAAATCCGCGGCAATTTGAGGAAGTGTTGCACGTCTATCTCGTTTAACGATTCTCGTCAGTCGTCGAAGGTCCCGTTCTTTCAAGGTCTTTTTCCGGCCGCACCGCTGTCGGAGATTTGATGTTTTACCGGATTCCTGATATTCACGGTATACCCGTGAAATGGTCGTACGCGAAAATCCAAATTTTGTCGCTATCTCGGAGATGCTATGTCCCATCTCTCTTGTGCCGACTATAACGCCACGTTCAAAATCACTTAAATCTTGATAACCTGCCATTGTAGCGGCAAGAACCGATCTAACAGCTTTGCCAGACATCTCTTGTCTTATATAGGCGCTGCCGACCGCATCGCGTTACGCTGATTGGTTGCAAAGCTCCGTTATTTGCATACGCACGCCTGTACCGGTTTTTCTGGCACTTCAGTGTACATTACAATATATGAAAAATGAGGAATGGGATGAACAAACTAATTTGCCGTCACGCGTAACTTACACATTAGAAGACATGAAAAGAGTAGTTGCGTTTGCATGGAGTGGGTCAGGAAAACTACGTTCCTTGAAAAGCATACAGCATCGCTTTAAAGACAACACGCTTTCACATAGACAAATTTATCGCTTTCGGGATTATGTTGCTTCCCAGGGTACAAGATACGAAAACTCTTCTCAAAATTTCCGAAATATGATAATCTATGCTTGGTGGAAATCAACGTACCCGGTACGAAAGCCTGAAAAATTCTTCAATGTGCAAGAAATTTGTTTTAATTTCACGGACCAAGTGTGTCACGAAATGGACTGCGATGGTAGTTCATTCATTTGTTGCAATCATTGCTCAAAGTTATTATGCTTTCTCATTTTTTTTATTGATTTTCATTTCCATTAAAAGCGTTTTAAGTTCATCATAGCCAAGAGCGCAGTTATAACTCTGGAAACCCCCGCAGTTAGGTAACTCAAAATTTTTTTTTTCATATCTACATAAATTCATTTTCATACATAAATACTCCATGTTCATAATTCAAATCAGTTTCATATGTAAATACTCCATATTCATAATTTAAATCAGTTTCATATGTAAATATTCCATATTCCTAATTCAAATCAGTTCCATATGTCAATATTGCAGCGGTAAATAATTTTAATTGATTTTGGAAAGTGCCTCTAAAATTATTTGCAAAGGAACCTCAGCTTTTCCGATGCGCCAGGACTTCACTTCTACAAGACGTAGAAAGCTAAACTTCTAACATGAATAAAAGTAACTCACAGTAAAATTTTGGCGCTTAATGCTTGCTCAGCACGCCAAAACACTGTTTTCACCTGTCATGCAGCGAAGCATCATTGTAGGGTGAGCTCTATTTTCAGTGGGCCGTAGCTCGACCCCCAGGTCGATTGGGCCAAATTTGATTTTGGATCTTTCATCTACTCGGTCATATTGGCCTATAAACCGAAATTCAGAAAAATCGAGCCTTGACAGTTCGCGAGGTTCCCTTGTGAGTGTGCATGGCAAATCATTTTCTTCCCTTCTCCTCGGATTCTTACAAGTCGAAGATTTTTTTTTGTTTTTGTTTTTGAATAAAAAAATGTGGATTGTCAAATACTAAATTTCTAAATGGTGGAAACCCTGGTTCAGGATCGAGATACATTAATCCAAAGAAAGTGTATATTCAGCGAATGTTTATTAAATTGGGATGAACCAGCACGAGAAAGAGTGCACGAAAATGAAATATCGTTTAGAATTTTAATCGATTATTTGGAGCTGAAATTTGTGTTAAATCGTTGCTGATGAGCATTTTCTTATATCGTGTCTTTGAACTTCGTGGACATGGTTCTGAAAATTGAGTTAAACTTGAAATTACAGTTCTAATCACTAAAATGCGCCAATATTTAGCAATCACGTGTAAAATTATCCTTAGATTACATTCAGCTACATGTTGAGGAACCATACATAAGTGTTTTGAATATTCTATCCTTGAAAGGATTTATAAACTAGCTTTGTACCACCGTCAAGTGCAGGGCTGTTTTTAATTTATTATATGGTCTCTGATAAGTGAATTAAAGGCAATGTTACTGATATATATATGAATGGCCCAGGCTGCCGTTTGTTATTGACCTTGGCTACGTTTAATGGACGATCCCTTGCTTCTGAAGCAAAACTTCAGGAATTGGAAGAGGAACTAGACAAGATCAAATGGGACATTGTAGGACTCAGTGAAGTTAGAAGAAAAGGTGAAGAGTTGGTGGAACTGAAAAGCGGACATTTGTTTTATTATAGAGGAACGGAAACTGGAAGAACAAGTGGTGTTGGCTTCTTAATCAACAAAAGAATTAAAGACTGTCTTCTGGAAGTTGAAAGTACATCAGATCGAGCAGCGAGGCTTGTTGTTCAACTAACCCAGCGATACCAACTTCAAATAGTACAGGTATATGCACCAACATCAAGCCATACCGACGAAGAGGTTGAAGAATTTTATGAAGAAATCAAAGAGTTACACACCAAAGGGAAACAACATATCAAGCTCATCATGGGGGATTTCAATGCAAGAATTGGACAACAGGAACAAGGAGAGACATCGGTTGGTAAATACGGATACGGGGAAAGGAATGAACGTGGCGATCAACTCATAGAATTTGCCGAAGCTGAAAATCTTAGCATCATGAATTCATTTTTTAAGAAGAAACCGCAAAGAAAATGGACATGGAAACACCCCAATGGAGGAACCAGCGAAATTGACTATATACTGGCAAACAAGAAATCAATTATTGAAGATTGCAGCGTACTGAACAGATTTAATACTGGAAGTGATCATCGAATGGTGAGATGTAAAATGCACTTAAATACTAAACTAGAAAGGCAGAAGCTCATTAGGAAACAAGTATGTAAGAGGGTGGATTTAAAGAAATTAAAAGAAAATACCGAGGCATTCAAGTTGGAATTAAAAAATCGCTTTTCTGCACTGGAAGGACTTATTGAAGAAGTTGACATCTCAGAAGCAAATGAAAACATTGTTAAGACAATAATTGAAACTGCTGGGGAAATTGGTGGTGTAATATGTAAAAAGCAGAATAGCAAATTATCTGAGAAGACGAAACAACTCATGAAAAGGCGAAGACTTATGAAGGTGGACAATCAAAATACCAGTCGCAAGATCGAGTATGTAGAACTTTGCAAAACTTTGCGCAAAAACATGAAAGAAGATATAAGAAAATTCAATTGTGAGTTAGTAAGGAAGGCCATTGAAACTACCTTGAGATAGTCGAAGGAACAGCTCCTAAAATCTTAAAAGAAGAAGTAGCATTTGCAATAAAAAGTATGAAGAAAGGAAGATCCCCTGGCGATGATGGCATTACATTAGATATCTTAAAAGAAGCTGGAGAACATGTAGAAGACATACTCGCAAAATTCTTTACCAAATGCCTCAACAGTGGTAACATACCAAACCAATGGGATTCTGCAACAGTAATTCTTTTGCATAAAAAAGGTGATAAAGAGGATTTAAAAAATTACCGACCAATTAGCTTGTTACCTGCTATTTATAAAATCTTCACAAAAGTTCTAACACATCGCCTGCAGAAAAAATTAGATGCAGCTCAACCAAGAGAACAAGCTGGATTTCGAAGTGGATTCAGTACAGTGGACCATATTCAAGTATTAAGAGAATTAATTGAAAGAACACATGAATATGAACTTCCATTGTGTGTTGCATTTATTGACTATGAGAAGGCCTTTGACTCTATTAAAACATCAGCAGTCATCAACTCTTTAAGATCAACAGACATTGAGGATGTGTACATTGACATGGTGAAACGTGTGTATAAAAATGCAAGTGCAAAATTTCGGTTACATAAAGATACCGAAGCTATCAAAATTGGTAAAGGTGTGAGGCAGGGAGATACCATTTCTCCAAAACTTTTTACTTCAGCTTTACAGATGATTTTTCAGCAGATAAATTGGAATAACAAGGGAATAAAAATAAATGGTGAATATTTAAATCATCTGCGGTTTGCTGATGACATTGTTATTTTTTCAACGGACCCATTAGAACTCCAAGACATGGTACAAGAGCTCTCAACTAGAAGTGAAGAAGTTGGACTCAAGATGAACCTACAAAAAACTAAGATCATGTTCAATAATTTTGTAGAGGAAACAAAAATACAAGTTGACAACACTGAGCTAGAAATTGCTGATTCATATATTTACCTTGGCCAGCTGATTTCAATGGATGGCAACATTATGAAAGAACTCAACAGACGTATTAAACTTGGCTGGAGTGCATTTGGAAGAAACAGTTTTATCCTGAAGGGGAAATTGCCTTTGTGTCTAAAAAGAAAGGTCTTCAACCAGTGTGTATTGCCAGTCCTCTCTTATGGATCAGAGACATGGAGTCTAACAGTTGGAGCAATACGAAAGTTACAGACAACGCAAAGGAGCATGGAGAGGTGCATGCTTGGAATAACTAGGAGAGATCGAAAAAGAAACACTTGGGTGAGAGAGCAAACTAGAGTAGAGGACATCATTGTTAAAGTAAAAGGGCTGAAATGGCGATGGGCTGGGCATATTGCAAGAAGAACTGATCAACGATGGACAACAGAAATTCTGAACTGGATTCCAAGAGACCACCGAAGACCTAGAAAACGTCCTCAAACTAGATGGGTGGATGAAATAAGAAAACAGGTTGGGGTGACGTGGAAGCGAATTGCTCAGGATAGACTTGTGTGGAAAGCATTTGGAGAGACCTTCATCCAGCAGTGGATAGATAATGGTTGAATATGATGATGATGATGATATATATCAGTATTTTAAACTCATTTTTTATAAAAATTAACAGCGGGCCACTTAAAGAATTTTCGCGGGCCAGCGGTTTCTTTAAAAAACACTAACTTAAACGCTTCCCTTCAGAGTTTCTTCCAGTTATTTGTTTGTTCACTTGCGATATAGAAAGGGGTCACCCATGCTGTCCTCTCGGTTATTCCTTATTTCTGAAAAAAATTTAAATTTTTTTGGGAAATTTTTTTTAATTCCAAACAGTTGTCAGCGGGCCGGATTGTGGCCGTGCGTATGTTAGACAACCCTGGTTTTAAACTACATATAGAGACGTAAAAGTAAACACTTAATGTATCATATTCTTAGCTAAACGAGATTAAATTAATCAGGACGGCGATATTGTTTTGCACCTGGGAGGCCAACAACAACCACCCAGGAACAGCCCTAATTAAGTATTCTTTTTGTACTCACTTCCTGGAAAATACTGCCATCCGGTACCAATGAACAGCAGCGATTTGGGTCCCGGAATGCTCTCAAAAGGCAGGTAATCTCTTGCAGCAGGGCAAGCTTCAGGAGGTCGAGACGGAGATTGTGTTTGTTCCGGCTCGACCATCGGACTATCTTTCTTGGGTGGCCTAAACGGAAAGTAACTTTCTGTAGCATTGTGGGATACAGGAGGGCGTGAAGGTGATTGCTTCTGTTCCGGCTCTACCACTTGAATGTCTTTCTTGCTGGACTCAAAAGGCAGATAACTTCTTGTAGCACTGGAGGATGCAGGAGGCCGTGGAGGACGTGGACTCTGATCAGGCTCTACTAACGGAATGTCCTTTTTGTTACGCTCTAAAGAAAAGGGAGACGCTGGTGCCGGTGATGTCCGACATCGGTTATTCTTCAAATGATGTCCAACTTTTCTTGATAAAAGCTTTGCCATTTTTCCTTTCTGCATCTAAAAGCAAAACACAAATAAGAACTCTGTAGGAATTGGCCTGAAAGGAAAAGATAACTTTTTTAAAGTTCAATAATTCATTGAAAATACCATGCACTAAAAAGAGTATTAAATAATAAGATAATGGCCAAAACCATATTGAAATATTATGTAAAATAAGGGTTCTTGAAACGAGGATACAGGAGCTGATGAATCAGCTTTCTGGTACGCATTAACTGTGCTAATGAAAGCCAAAGATTTCGCCACCAATCCAAATACACTTTCTGAAGTCCAATCTTTCAAACTGTAAGAAGCGCTGCTAAAGGATGCTGTAAAGGATCTGTGCAAGATGCTGACGGGAATTCAATTCACATCCTTGAACTTAAGTGTTGCATCGGGTGTGGCAACCGTCGGGGAAAACATCGGGTGTGACTGTCTTTAATCCTACAAGGTTAAACAATGATCCAAAATTTAATCCTATTTATACTGAACAATGATCCCAAATTTAATTCTATTTAGACTGAACAATGATCCCAAATTTAATCCTATTAAAACTGAACAACGACCCCCCAAACTTTAATCCTAGCAAGGTTGAACAATGATCCAAAATTTAATCCTGGTAGATTGAACAATGATTCAAAATTTAATCCTAAATTTTCCTGAAAACTCCTGAGCAATGATCCAAAATTTAATCCTGGTAGATTGAACAATGATCCAAAATTTAAGCCCAATTAGGTTGAACCATGATCCCAAATTTAATCTTAATTAGGCTGAACCATGATCCTAAATTTAATCCTAGCGAGGCTGAACAATAATCCAAATTGAATGGAAGATAAGCACACCAAAGGAGATCAAAGGGATCGCCATCTCATTCAAATTTAAATGGCATTAGATACAGTGATGATCGGGAAATGCCGTACGTTGCTGGCTATAGGGGTGATCATTGCAGCCTACTGTAATTGCTGTCTTCTCCTGCGGACTAATTTTTTCCCTGTGAGAATAGTGATGCTTAAGGCGTCTAATTTTCTAAACAATTATATTTCTAACAAGTACTATGCCAAAATGCAATGGTGTGCCGGACGCACTTCTCGTCTGCTTGATTTACGAGCCCCTCAATTTCCCTCTGTCAGAAACACAATATAGAAAAGCTGTCTACAGCTGTCTGCTAGCTAGCTTTCCCCATTTGGACTTATCCCTCCCAAACAAATTAATTCCCTTTATTAATACATTATTTTAAAGTTTTAAACACAGTATCATTATATCGCCCATGAACGTTTGAATGTCGGGAATGCATGTATTTGGCTACCCATTGATTAGCATTGAACAATTCATTGACTTCTCATTGATTTACATTGGACATGTCCTTGACTTCCCATTGATTTACGTTAGACATGTCCTTGACGTTCCATTGATTAACACTGAACATTTTCTTGACTTCCGATGAGTTTACATATTCTTACTTCCTACTGATTTACACTAAATGCGAGTTATTGACTTCTCATTAACTTGCGTTATAAAATGATTTCAATTTCAATACGCCGATTCCTATTTCACTGGCTCTCTTGGGATCGCATCCCGGCGGAAATCACCACAGTGCTACCCGTTCTTCCCTCCCTAATTTGCGCATAGGTTTTTGTCACATATAATTTCTCTTATATATCTTCCAGTGGCGTACACTGGACTCACTGGCGTACGTAGGAGGTGTGTATGGAAGTTGAAACACCCATTACAATAAAATTTTGTATATTTAACATAGGAATATATGAACTGTAGCTCTGTAAATCTCGCCCCCCCCCCCCCCCCCATTGAGACTATAATCCACCTTATGAACTTTCTGCTTACGCCTATGGTTGGACATTAAGTATAGGTGTGCTAAGCAGAATAAAAAGGTAATGTAATCTCAATAAAAAAAAAGTAATAATTTTTTTTCGTTTTGTTTTTTTAATATATCGGCATAATAAAATGTAAATCACAAATTTTCAATTTTTAAAAACTGGATACGCAAATTCACCAAGCACAATCATTGTAAATAAGCATTACAAATTTACATTATGTATTTATAAATTAGTTCTTGTCTGGGACAAAAACTGATTTAACGTATCATCATAGAATGTAGGGCCGGATTGAGGCTTCGTGTAGTCCTAGACGAATTTTTCCGGGCTTCTTTTTGTATAAATTAAGCCTATGTATTTATAGTAGGACCTGTATAAAATGGCTATGAAAATAAAGTCGATACAGTTAACACATCTGCTTACAACGTACATACAAAAAATTTTAAATTTGCATTTTCTGAAAATCGAACGGCAATAGAAAATACTGCCGTGGTGATAAGACTCGATTGGCGAACGATTTTGAAGTAGCGTTGAGTCTTTACCGCGCCGGGCCGCTCAAACAAAACGGGCCCTGATAGAATGAGTTCCTTTTCTTCAACTCCAGCTATAAATCTCTCTCTCTATAGCGAGTAAACTAAGACCATACAATCTTCCCCGAGTTTGCATACCTTGGTAACAAGTCTTTATTCCTTTGACTGCAAAAAACGAATGTTCTATTTGTAAGGTTTCGTGAGGGATACGTCCTTTCGGGTATCCTCTTATTTCGCTGGTGATAATGACGGGCACTTTTCCTTAATCTATGTCATCATCATCATATTCAACCATCTATCCACTGCTGGATGAAGGTCTCTCCAAATGCTTTCCACACAAGTCTATCCTGGGCCATTCGTTTCCACGTCACCCCAACCTCTTTTCTTATTTCATCCACCCATCTAGTTTGAGGACGTTTTCTAGGTCTTCGGTGGTCTCTTGGAATCCAGTTCAGAATTTCTGTTGTCCATCGTTGATCAGTTCTTCTTGCAATATGCCCAGCCCATCGCCATTTCAGCCCTTTTACTTTAACAATGATGTCCTCTACTCTAGTTTGCTCTCTCACCCAAGTGTTCCTTTTTCGATCTCTCCTAGTTATTCCAAGCATGCACCTCTCCATGCTCCTTTGCGTTGTCTGTAACTTTCGTATTGCTCCAACAGTTAGACTCCATGTCTCTGATCCATAAGAGAGGACTGGCAATACACACTGGTTGAAGACCTTTCTTTTTAGACACAAAGGCAATTTCCCCTTCAGGATAAAACTGTTTCTTCCAAATGCACTCCAGCCAAGTTTAATACGTCTGTTGAGTTCTTTCATAATGTTGCCATCCATTGAAATCAGCTGGCCAAGGTAAATATATGAATCAGCAATTTCTAGCTCAATGTTGTCAACTTGTATTTTTGTTTCCTCTACGAAATTATTGAACATGATCTTAGTTTTTTGTAGGTTCATCTTGAGTCCAACTTCTTTACTTCTAGTTGAGAGCTCCTGTACCATGTCTTGGAGTTCTGATGGGTTCGTTGAAAAAATAACAATGTCATCAGCAAACCGCAAATGATTTAAATATTCACCATTTATTTTTATTCCCCTGTTATTCCAATTTATTTGCTGAAAAATCATCTGTAAAGCTGAAGTAAAAAGTTTTGGAGAAATGGTATCTCCCTGCCTCACCCCTTTGCCAAGTTTGATAGTTTTGGTATCTTTATGTAACCGAAATTTTGCACTTGCATTTTTATACACACGTTTCACCATGTCAATGTACACATCCTCAATGTCTGTTGATCTTAAAGAGTTGATGACTGCTGATGTTTTAATAGAGTCAAAGGCCTTCTCATAGTCAATAAATGCCACACACAATGGAAGTTCATATTCATGTGTTCTTTCAATTAATTCTCTTAATACTTGAATATGGTCCACTGTACTGAATCCACTTCGAAATCCAGCTTGTTCTCTTGGTTGAGCTGCATCTAATTTTTTCTGCAGGCGATGTGTTAGCACTTTTGTGAAGATTTTATAAATAGCAGGTAACAAGCTAATTGGTCGGTAATTTTTCAAATCCTCTTTATCACCTTTTTTATGCAAAAGAATTACTGTTGCAGAATCCCATTGGTTTGGTATGTTACCGCTGTTAAGACATTTGGTAAAGAATTTTGCAAGTATGTCTTCTACATATTCTCCAGCTTCTTTTAGGATATCTAATGTAATACCATCATCACCAGGGGCTCTTCCTTTCTTCATATTTTTTATTGCAAATGAAACTTCTTCTTTTAAGATTTTAGGAGCTGTTCCTTCGACTATTTCAGTGTCTTCGTTTAATCCACTGTTACTTTCATATAGTTTTTTGTAGAATTCTTCAACTCTTCTAAGTATTTCTTCCCTATTTCTTGTTACGGTGCCATCCTCTCCTTTTAATGCAATGATGTGTTTCTTCCCAACAGATAAACTTCCTTTAACAACCCTAAGGCTCTTGTTATTTTCAATGGCTTTCCTTACTAGCTCACAGTTGAATTTTCTTATGTCTTCTTTCATGCTTTTGCGCAGAGTTTTACAAAGTTCTATGTACTCAATCCTGGAACTGGTATTTCGATTGTCCACCTTCATATCTCTTCGCCTTTTCATGAGCTGTTTCGTCTTCTCAGATAATTTGCTATTGTGCTTTTTACAGGTTACACCACCAATTTCCCCAGCAGTTTCAACTATTGTCTTAACAATGTTTTCATTTGCTTCTGAGATATCACTTTCATCAATAAGTCCTTCCAGTGCAGAAAAGCGATTTTTTAATTCCAACTTGAATGCCTCGGTATTTACTTTCAGTTTCATTAGATCCACCCTCTTACTTACTTGTTTCCTAATGAGCTTCTGTCGTTCTAATTTAGTATTTAAGTGCACTTTACATCTCACCATTCGATGATCACTTCCAGTATTAAATCTGTTCAGTACACTGCAATCTTCAATAATTGATTTCTTGTTTGCCAGGATATAGTCAATTTCACTAGTTCCCCCATTTGGGTGTTTCCATGTCCATTTTCTTTGCGGTTTCTTCTTAAAAAATGAATTCATGATGCTAAGGTTTTCAGCTTCTGCAAATTCGATGAGTTGATCGCCACGTTCATTCCTTTCCCCATATCCGTATTTACCAACCGATGTCTCTCCTTGTTCCTGTTGTCCAATTCTTGCATTAAAATCTCCCATGATGAGCTTGATGTGTTGTTTCCCCTTGGTATGTAGCTGTTTGATTTCTTCATAGAATTCTTCAACCTCCTCGTCGGTATGGCTTGATGTTGGTGCATATGCCTGTACTATCTGAAGTTGGTATCGCTGGGTTAGTTGAACAACGAGCCTCGCTGCTCGATCTGACGTGCTTTCGACTTCAAGAAGGTAGTCTTTAATTCTTTTGTTGATTAAGAAGCCAACACCACTTGTTCTTCCAGTTTCCGTTCCTCTATAATAAAACAAATGTCCGCTTTTAAGTTCCACCAATTCTTCACCTTTTCTTCTGACTTCACTGAGTCCTATAATGTCCCATTTGATCTTTTCAAGTTCCTCTTCCAATTCCTGAAGTTTTGCTTCAGAAGCAAGGGATCGTCCATTATACGTTGCCAAGGTCAATAACAAACGGCAGCCTGGGCCATTCCAGTGATTCTTAGCACCCCCTGCTTTCATGCCACACTGACCGCTGCCTTGATCAGGAGCACTCCAGCACCTGGAGACTAGGGGCCATGGTTTCTGGTGTGTCAACATAATGGAGGAATTAGCCATAATTTCACCACGCTGGCTAGACGGGTTGGTGAATTAGCCCTCCCCTTCCGCCTTTCTATCCGTGCAGCAAATATTAATTTGCCACATAAATAGAAAGCTCAGCCTGCACCACTTGAAGGCGGGGTAGGACACTAGGTTACTGGCCTGGCCGGTTCCACACATCGTCACATACGTTCAGCGTGTGGGTCTCCTTCCAGTTAGATACCAGCAACCCTTTTGCTGTCCTCTAATTTGCAGGCCCAATCTATGTAATGGACTGTAACTTTTGAATTTTGCATAAAAGACAGAATAGTCTTATACCATAAAAGGCACTATAGACTTATTCTATAAAAGACGCCATAGTTTTGTAAATAACGTCGCTACAACTCAAGAATACAGAGATTAACAAATAATAACATTTTATTCCAAGCGTGAGAGCTCTTACTCCCACGAATTACCAGATACAACAACACTTACAAAAAGCTACATGTGCTAGCTTGGCGAAGGGTGGCAAGAAGGGTTGTACAGTCGC
>QLNU02015270.1:80228744-80262894 GCA_006491805.2 Dysdera silvatica
AATAGAGAAGAGATATGAAGATGGACAATCAAAATACCAATCCCTGGATTGAGTATGTAGAACTTTGTAAAACTCTACACAAAAGCATGAAAAAAGACAAAGAAAATTCAACTGTGAGTTAGTAAGGAAAGCCATTGAAAACAAAAATACCCTTAGAATTGCTAAAAGAAGTTTGTCGCTTGAGAAGAAATACATCATTGCATTGAAAGGAGAGAATGGTACTGGAAATGAATGGTACAAGGAATAGGGTAAAAATACTTAGAAGAGTTGAAGAAACCTACATTACTTCACTAAGAATAAGGTTCATAATTTTGTTAAAAAATTTCCTTTATCCTAAAGCCTCCACTTCATTTCATTTCTACATGCCTTTAACTTTCTCAGTCCCTATTTCCACTATTATCATTTATTATATCTAACCCTTTGCTTTTTTTTTACCACAAAAGCACCATTTAAAGTTTAAGTCCTAGTGGACAAAAGGCAACTTTTCTAGCAAAAAGAACCCCAGTGCTTTGGTGTTTTCTCCTACACCCAAGACATGGCAAATCTTATTTCTTTTATCAACTTTCTTACTTCTAATCCTTCAGTACTTTTTCTTAAATACTTCTTGTCACCTCTGGATTGTTTTTCTTACATTTTTATTTATTATACTAACAAGTTTATCTCTGTAATGTAGGTAAGTGTTTTGATATCAGGTTCGAGAATTATAGTAAGCTTTTTCTAGCTGTTGTATGCATATTTATTGAGTTCTCTATGTTCAAAAACGTTTTTGTATTTAATATTGTTCAAATTATATTTGTGTATATATATATATTATGCATATTTTGTTTTGTATATATATAGATATTGTGCATGTTTTGTTTAATTTGTGTATATATATATATATATGTATGTGTGTGTGCATGTTTATGCATATGAGCATATATATGTCTTTATTCTGATTGCACACTTCTGGGTCTATTATGAGTGCAAAGAAACAATTTGTTTATTTTGAATATACGGATTTATTTAAACTTAAACTTATATATTTTTACTAGTTAATAATTAAGTGCTTATCTTGAGTGTGACATATTCATGTAAAACTTTTTACAATTTTTGGTATAATTAATGAATTTTCTCACCCCATCATCTTCTCTATTCATGTTAATTCAACTTTTACACTTTAATCACTTTCAATACCTCTATCTACTTGTTGTAAGTTTGCTTTTGGGCCACTTACAACAATTGAGATTTTTCTCAGTATTAATAAAGAGACCCTTCTAAATTACTAAAATATTGTTAAACTAATTATATTCTGGGTTTATACTGTTTTTAGCTAAGTTTTGGTCAATGCTGGTTTATTCAGTATTGATCACAAATCTCAATTATTGTAGTCAGAAAAAGCAAACCAATAACAGGGATTTTGTGCGGTCCCTGATGAAGAACAAAATTCTTGGTATTGTTTAATCTTTTACTCCCCTTCACGTTTTACTACTACATGTCAATTTTTATTCTGAGATGTTTCTACTATTTTAATTTACTTGGTTTTATTACCTTGTGTGATATTACTTTACAACTTTAACTTTGTCCAAGTTAATATACATTTAGATATGTGTATTCATGTATATTGTATTAGAAGGTACTACATGTCACAATCATACTACAATTTTGCTCTCTCTCTCTATATATATATATATATATATATATATATATATATATATATATATATATATACGCACACACACACACACACACACACACACATATATATATATAAAAGACAAACATTATATTATTAGAAAATTTTGTTTTCGATAAATGCGTGATTCTTCCGACGACTCAAAAATAATCGTCGTAATGTTTCTGATACCCATTTTTTGGTATAATCAGGAGACGATCAGCTATTTATAGCGAGGTGGCAGCAATCGTTTGTTCACAAACGAACTTGGTTCTTAGTGACACTGAATTTTCAGGGGCGAGGGATAACTTTTTCTCTTGCCCCTTCCCAACACAGCCCGTGGGATTATCGCTTGTTCTTCATGCTGTCAAGGTCTACCAATTTGGCGCTTTATCTTCAGAGGAGGGGCAACTCTCCAAGAGCTTTTGTTGCTGATACGCCACGAGTTTTGGGGTTGGGAAACGGTGTAAAAAAAAAATCGCGACGTCTTAAACGACACATTGTCGCCATTGTGCAGGACAAATACAACAAAAGAATGGCCGTCGTCTCCCCCCATCCCCTTCAAATAATTATACTTAATAAAGAAAAAGTGCTTCTTCGCCTCTGGCGCTTTGATAATCTAGGTTACGAGGCGCAACGGGGTTTTTTCATTCTTCCAAAGGCCACACGATTCGAGGACGCACCCAGCCCCAGATTGCGACGTTATGAATGAAAAATGAAGAACGCCTCTGCTGTAGAGATAACATAGAACCTTATTCGCCTTTGTAAAGCATTGAAAACACTATTCGCCACTATTATTTCTGCAGACTGTTTTTTTTTCACACGTGAAACAGAAACAGGAAAGTTATGCACATGAGAGCTAAATTAGCTGTGTTTGAATTCTACCTTCTATGAGTCAGGACCGACGACAGGGGAGGAGGGAAAATGCCCAGAGACCAGGGATTATAGGGGGAGGGCCCGACGCGAATTTTTAATAATATAATAAACATAATTCGTTTTGAACATAATTGTTTGAGGGGCCCGATTTGCTAAACTACCCAAGGGCCCAAAAATCAAGTCCCTGAGCATGCCAGGAGCAGTGGGGGCATCGCCTGATAATGAAGCATCGCGGGCCATTAACGCAATTGGGGGCCCTTGTGGTCGTCCATTCTTGTGGGGCTCTTTTTCACTCGCTTTTAAATTTTGAATTTTTTTCAAAAAGAAAAATATATTACTTAAACAATAATTTATTGATAAAAGGAAACCTAAAGTATCAAACGATGGATGGATGGATGGATGGATGGATGGATGGATGGATAAACTTTGTCAATGTGGGGCCCAGTTGGCTCAGCTGTTAGGATGGCACAGGAGATACCCGAAGAAGCAACAGCAAAAACTGTGGAGAAAAATAGTTTTTGTACTAAAACTAAAATACATAAAAAGATGCTGAGATAATCTTTGTATCCATTCTGGGGCGTGATTATATCTTCACACAGTTCTAGCCAAGACTGTACAATGGATCTGAGAGGAGCCAGAAACGTTAAAGTCAGTGGCGCATCCACATAGGGAGCCTGAGGGCTACCAAACCGAAAAATTATTATTCCAACAGACACTAGTAGATTTTTGTTTTAGGAAAATTTAAATTGGTTACAATCCCAATGACATTTTTCTGAACTCTTGTGACATTGATGAGACTGCTGTTGAGATAAGCAACCAAGGGTGCCGAGAGCCAATGCGGGCCTCCAGGTTCACTTCGACCGGTCCCATGATCTTCTTCCCTGGGCCGGGCCCACACAGCATAGGTCCTTGCCAGCGCGGGCCTCTAGACCTCACCTGGGCCCCTGCTGCCCTCCCTCGTCGGCTCTGTAAGCAACAGCAATGGCACGGGCTTTCTGCAACTGCTTTCTAGGAGGTAAAGATAGATCGGCACACATGTTGAAATGGAAATTCTAACTGCAGATATTTCTAATTATATCAAGAAACCTAACCTCACTTATGTAGAGAGGATAACAATGCTTTCCTTGGAAATCATATGCAAATTACAATTTTTCCTCAACTCTTACTAGCACTATATTAAGTCAAAAAAACCTTACCACATTCGGAAGTTCTGCTCATTTTGGCTAAGTAAGCATATCTGGCTAGCTTACTCAAAGGTAAAAGACAGTGCTTATTACAAATTTTGTGTTCTCTTTTCACCCCATGAAGTCGGTTTAAGATCGACACAAGCCACAAGTCAACTTGTTTCAAAAGGACTTAATAAGGAAGAGTTCAAGTATTACGTAAGCACTATTTTGGCCATTTCAACCACCAATAATTTTTGCTTACTGGGGGTTAGCCCCAGTAAGCAAAAATTATCATTGGCTAGCATTAGACCAACAGCAACCCCTCCCCCCAAGGTACTTGCGTAATACTTGAAAGCTACTTAATTTGAAGAAAACTTCGGAGAAGTTCAGCCAACATAGAACTTTTCTCTATCATAAGGATTCAGTTCTCAAAGGCAGTGAAATTTAAAGGATCGTGGAAGGAAAAAAGGCTTCTGTGGATGAAGTAATGGACAGAGGGCAAGCAAAAGCAAGTTTTGCAGAATAGGGTTATTCTTCAACCTATTACTAAAACAGTGATCTTTTGTGGAAAACAAAAGCTGGCCATTGTAAAATTGTATCAACATAATATTCAACCACTTCTCATTATTTAAGTATTTGGAAGTGTAAAATTATTTGTAATTTAATGATGATAAATGTATACAAAATGGCAAACGTAATTGATATGGCGTCTGGCCATTTTTTCCACCAAAAATTCCTTCCAATACTGGGGCCCCCCTTGGGAACATTCTGGGTGCGCCGCTGATTCAAGTAAGCTTCGAACCCTCACCTCAAATCTTTTCAGGTTCAAACCCAACTTGGCAAGTTCGAAACTATTTGTACCGACCGGATCCTATATTTTTGGATTAATGTCTTAGCAGCTTTCCACTTTCAGGGGAGGACTGGGCCGCCGGCCAGTCGGTCCCGGGGCCAGTGCGCCCTCATGGGCAATAGGACCAGCGCCTCCGACTGGGCAAGAACTCGCATCCTCCGCTAATCCAAGGTATGCGCCCTTTGAGAGATTCCAGTTCGCCCCTGTGCACCTTTACACTGAAAATTGACTTTCCGGGTTATTCGAAACTCGGTTTATCCGAAATGGGATCCGCCCCGTTATTTTGGATAATCTCTTCTCTATACAGCAGAGTCTATCTCCTCTCATTAAGGCTGCAAGTTTCAAAAATCTCAAAATAAGAGAGCACACCACGCCATCTGCGGAGATGTTTTTAAAATTAGGAAAGAAAATAACCCATTATGTGGCAATTAAAAAAAACAATGCAGGCGAATCTCATTAACATAAATACACATGGGTAACGAAAAAAACTGTTCGCACTTAAGTGGAGTTCGCGTTATCAGGAAGGGATAGAAGCGTTGCTACTGTTGTCAAATACGGTGTTACCTCCCAAAAAGGGGGGCACTCTAAGGACCAGGGATTTTGTCCCTTCAGTGGAGGTGTCCCTTTTTCGAAGGTATATGTGTTACTACATATATTGGACACCAAAGGAATCGTCTCGTAAATAGACGGTCCTTTATTCGGAGGCGTCCCTTACGGGAGGTAATACTGTAATTTGACGGGGATTCAAGAAGCAGTTCGTGTTAAAAGTAATTCAAGTTAAAAGCGTGTTCATGTTGAGTTCTAACTATGTATTTCAATAAAAAATAAACGCAATTGTATTAACTGTAAAAATCCTAATTCTGATAACATATAAAATTAAAATACAATAAAACCTCGATAATTCGTCACCCGGATAATTCATTTATCTCCGGATAAATCTATCCTATTATATCTACTACATAAAAAAAATTTATATCTATTATATAAAAATATAATTTTTTATTCCCCTTAAGCTGTCAGACGGCAACGTAAGAAACTTTTGACATTATAATAAAAAAATTATATAATCATACATATGGCTAGGCCTACAGTGGCGGTTCTAGATAAAAAATTTTGGGGGCATGAATCCCTACCTTGTGCATGGGTGCCTCTGGTGACGCACATGCACATGGGCAGTGTAATAAAATCTAGTGATATTTGGGGGGCCATGGCCTCTCGTCCTAGCTTAGAACCGCCACTGTAGGCTTATACTTTTTAAATGTTTGGAATCATTCAAAATCCTACATTACTGCTAAAATACAACCTGCCGTTGTCCTGCTTATAAGTTTCAATCCTTACATTGAGAATTGGTGCTGCGAGCACGCATGCACATACAAACACGCACACACATTATATATATATATATGTACAGTGCGTTTGGTATTTTAGTGGACACCTGATATTTTTACGTAAATGCTAAAAAAAATACAAAAACTGGAAATTGGCTTTTGAAGAATGCCGAGACACCATAATGTCTTGTAGAAAAATAAATTTTATATAAATATATCGTCACATAAATGGGGAAAATGCAAATTTATATAACAAATGTTGTTTGTTAATTTAAGGGACACTATCATTCCTGACTAACAGATGGCAGTGCAGGCGCTAAAAAATTTGCATATTGTATTCTTTCGATGCGTAGGTTCGTATAAATACCCGTGTGAACAGGTTTGAGTCTGCGAAAACAGCGTTTGTAGTCATGTCAGAAAGGAAAATACTTACGGATTTCGAGAAAGAGGAAATTGTGGCTTTTAAACGAAATGGAAAATCCATTTTCAAAATTTGTCAGCTTATTCAGCGTCCAAGGAGTACTATAGGGGCCTTTTCAAAAAGAAACCCCAAAAGGATCCACCCAAAAAGCGGGGAGCGAAGCCAAAACTGAGTAAAAGAGATAAGCGGAACATTAATAGAGAGGCCAGTAACACAGGAAAGTCTGCTGCAAAAGTCCGAAACGACCTTAGTTAGCTCCTAGTTAAACGTTGGATAGTATGGAATGTGCTCTCTAATTCCAAAAATTTATCTTTTCGGAAAAAAAAAGGCAAACCACTTCTCACCCAAGTTCACAAACAGGAACACTTAAACTAGGCTCGACGACTCATGAAGTGGAACGATAAATGGTTGCAGGTACTTTTCACGGAGGAAAAGAAATTCAACTTAGATGGTCCGGATGCTTTTCAACATTATTGGCACGATTTACGGAAAGCGCCGCAATACTTTTCTTGTAGAGTTCAAGGAGGAGAGTCGGTGACCATTTGTAGTGTCTTTGGCTACAACGGTACTACGCCTGGAGCTTTCATCGGCAGTCGTATGAATTCCACCTGCTATCAAGAACTTTTGAATGAATATGCCCTCCCATATGCCTCATAAATATGTGGGGAAAACTGGATTTTGCAACAGGACAACGCACCGTGCCATGCATCTATCTCCACCAAAAGATGGATAAATTCAAAAAAGTTTAAAAGTATGATTTGGTCGACACGTAGTCCTGATTTAAATCCTATCGAAAACGTATGGGATTATATTGTTCGTCAAATATATGCAAATGGGAAGCAATTCACGTCGGTTAATGCCTTAAAGGACGCTATTGTGGAAACTTGGTATCAAATCGATCCTAAGTATTTACAAACATTGATAGAATCAATGGATTCACGTGTCTTTAAAGTTATACGCAAAAACGGAGGATCTATCGCGTATTAATGTACATAAAACACTCCAATTTCAGTAAGTGTCCATTAAATTTTCAAACAAGATTGAAAGCCTCATCTTGATTTTGTTACATTTATGAATGATTTAATAAAGATTATTAATCTTCCACTTTGCAGAATACTGTTTTATTGTAGTATCTTTATTTTCATTTTCAAATTTGGCATTATTTCTCACGATAGTGCACTGTTATCAAGTGTCCACTAAAATACCAAACGCACTGTATAATCATATTCAACCATTATCTATGCAATGATGGATGAAGGTCTCTTCAAATGCTTTCCACACACGTCTATCCTGAGCAATTCGCTTCAACGTCACCCCCACCCTGCTTTCTTATTTCATTCACTCATCTAGTTTGAGGACGTTTCATAGATCTTCGTTGGTCTCTTGAAATTCATTTGAGAATTTCAGATGTCCGTCGTTGATCATTTCTTTTTGCGAAATGCTCAGCCCATCGCCATTTCAGCCTTTTTACTTTAACAACGATGTCCTCCACTCCTGTTTGTCCTCTCAGCCAAGAGTTTCTTTTTCAATCTCTCCTAGTTATTCCAAGCATTACCCTCTCCATGCTCCTTTGGGTTGTCTGTAACTTCCGTATTGCTGCAATTGTTAGACTCCATGTCTCTGATCCATAAGAGAGGACTGGCAATACACACTGGTTGAAGATTTTCTTTTTAGACACAAAGGCAATTTCCCCCTTCAAGATAAAACAGTTTCTTCCAAATGCATTCCAGCCAAGTTTAATACGTCTGTGGAGTTTTTTCATAAAGTTGCCTTCCATTAAAATCAGTTGTCCAAGGTAAATACGAGTATATGAATCTGCAATGTCCAGCTCAATGTGGTCAACCTATATTCTTTCTTTCTCTACGAAATTATTGAACAGGATTTTAGTTTTTTTGAGGGTTCATCTTGAGTTCAACTTCTCTCCTACACACACACCCACGACCGCGAATAATTTTCGTAGAAGTTTGTTTTCCTTGTCGGATATTATTGATACATCGGGACGGGAAATCCCAAAGCAAATTAGTGGTGTCCAATATAAATACATTAGGAATAGCAAAATTCTAGTTCCTTACATCTTTGGGGATATTATATGTGACCATGACTAGACGGGATCCGTATTTTTTGTTTGTGTTTCACAAATACGAAACGGAACATTTTCTGAACCATGAAGCGGAACATTTGTGGATAACCACAATAGGAAGGCCATGTGTTAATTTTGCAGGCTTCCTTGACTGTTGCCACTCAGAACAATATCAAGAAACATAAACTTAATAAGTTCAATTTCTAAAATTGGCAAAATGCCAAATTGTTTCCTTTTATATGATGTATGTACATAATTTCGCTTTCCGTATCTGGCAACAGGTATTGTATAATTATTATGTCACTATTTATGTTTGGCAACAGTATGTGTAATTTTTTTCCGAATTTTAAAATTATCTTCAGTCTTCCGTTTATCATGGAAGTATGCATAAGTAATCACGGGCACCGTTAGCTGGTGGCAGGGGGACCCATCCCCCCCAATGTTGTTATTAAGGTTCCATATCCCCCTCCAATTTCAAACAAAATGCCTTCTACTGGTGTATTGTCCTCCCACCCCAATGTTTTTATGCTGTCGGCGCCCGTGCACATAATTCTCAGAGGCGGCGCCAAAAAGGCATATTAAATTTCTTTAACGTTGTATTTAATTATTTATCTTTCTGGCGCCTTAATTAACCAGTCTAATTTAAAGCATTAAATAAATATTTTCAACGGGATGGAACTACAGCATTCCTTCAACATTTATAAGTTCACATTCTCTCAGATATTAAATGGAACATTTTCGCAAGTATTAACTGAAATAGCTTCTCCGCAGTAGCGGTTCTAGACAAAAAAAAAATTGGAGCACAAATTCCTGCCCATGTGCGCGGGCACAGCGGTCGTGCACATAGGCAATATAATAAAATCAGGCTAAATTTGGAAGGCCATGGCCCCCTAGGCCCCACCTAAAACCGCCACTGCTTTTCAGATACTAAACGGAAAATATTTGTATGGACGCCCATAAATGAGCGATAAAGGGGAGAGGCTAGAACCACCCCTTATCGCTATGCAATATTTTCATTTTTTCAGATTGGTTTTTATGAAAAAATAAAATTTTGAAGGAAACTACTGAGTACGGATTCTTCGATTTACACTGCAAGTAAGAAATGAAGAAAGTAAAAACTACATCAAAAAATGGATTAAATTATTTGACCGTACAGAGGACATTCCAAATTATTCAAACTCGTGTAGTGCTTTAATTTTCATATTAAAACGGTTTAATTTTTGGCCCACACGTAAAAGTGCTTGCAGTTAGCTTAGTTGCATGTTATTTGGCGAAAGGAAATTTAAAAAAATTTTAATTGTTATCGTGGCTTTCCGTCTTGTAATAATGCTCAGTATTTTATTTGTATTTTTTTTTTATTTATTTATTTATTTGAATAAGATTCAGCAGCCTATTGAGGGGATCCCTAGAAACAAATAAAAAAATTGAACAACGAAGAGAATTGCTTCGTAAATAATTAATATTTAACGGTGGTGGGAAGGGGGCTAACTTTGATACCGACTTTACCGACGTAACTTTAGTAACCTTGTACCGGGTGCCATATAACCTAAACCCATCTTTAGTCCAAGGGGCTCCCATCATGCCTTTACGGGGCCCTAGTCCAGGCACATATTCGGGGCCCTTGTCCTCATGGAAATTTGGAAATGCCCTCAGTAACCAGCCGAGTCCATTTCGAAGGGATATTGCAGAATTGGTCCCATCATAAGTTGGATAGGTAAATACAGTGTTACCTATTGTAAGGGATTCCTCCAAATAAAGAACGATTACTCTGGTCCATAATATCCTATATATATCAACACATATACCTCCCTAAAACGGGCATCTCTACTTAAAGGACAACATGTCTTGTCCCGTGGGTGTTCTTTATTATGAGGTAACACTATAATAACAAATACTACTGTGATGCGATTTTTGTTTTTTTGTTTTTTAAGGACAGATTTGGTAAAAGCAAAAAGTTCATATATAAAAATGAAATAACACGTTTGGCTTTTCCTTTGGGGGCTAAAATTGCTGGACACAAAGCCAGGGCTTTGGACGCTTTTGTGATGATCAAGTCCTGGAAAATGAAAAACACTTCAACTTACCGAGCTCCGAATTATCAAGTTTCGCATTGCCGAGAATCCAACGTACCTCCAAAGCGTAAATCTGATAGCTCGCCTTCAGATTTTGGTCTCAACTTCGAATTTTACGTCCCCGTTTAACAGGTAAACAATTGAAGAAGGCTAGGAGATCGTAAAATATACTTTTCACCTGTTGGCGCATGATTGGCGGTTAGTAGTACGGCAAAGTAGGGGGGGGGGGCTGGGTGCCCCCATGAAACAAGACCAAAGGAAGGTATACAAAGGTGAAGTAAAGGGTAGAGAAAGGGTTTCATCCCAAAAACGATATTCCCTCCCTCCTTTTTTGAGGTCACCAACCTTGACCTCAATACTTTCTCATGAAATTTTCCTCTCAGCTTTGACTTTCACAATTCTCTCCCGTGTTTTTGCTACGATGAAAACTGAAAGCGTTTCCTCGGGGTCCAAGTTAAGGGGCATCTCATGGGGCCCCAATTAAGGGACATATCATGGGGCCACAGCAGGTAAGCTTCAATAACGACAAATAAACGATATCTTCTCAACCTTGAATCTCCCCATTCCATATATACACACACACTTTCAAACTCGTCTGTCTATAAAGCGTGTTTCAGCTGAAAGTTCTATTTTCAGAACAGCGGCGTGAGTTACATATATATACACACAGTGTTACCTCTCAATAAAGGACACCCACGGAACCGGGCATTGTGTCCCTTAAATAGAGGTGTCCTTTATTTGGAGGCAACACTGTATATACACACACGGGACACCTCCATTTAAAGGACGATTCCTCTGATTACCACTCTCTTTGAATAGGTACATATGTATAAAGGGACACCTCTAAGGTACAAAATATCCGATCCCATGGGTGGTCTCTTATTAGGAGATAACGCTGTATATAAACATGAACACTGAAAGAAAAAAATATATGAAATTTCCATATTGAGTTGTTTTTATTTGAAAAAGTGGTAGATCGATGCACTTGAAACTAAATGTCTAGCATTAATAAAATCTACTGAAAATATGAACCGAGTTACGGTATGCACCTGAGGTAACCTCTGATAATTACCGAACTACCTCAGATAATTAAGTCGTAATCTTTTAAATAAAAGCCTTCCTTTTTAATAAAAGACTACTAAATATTGGGGTTTCCTTTTGTTCTTCTTGCTAAATCTTACCATCAGTAGCGTACCTAGGGAGTGGGCAAGGGGGCAGCCGCAACTTGAGGGCGGCAATTAGCCTTTAAAAAACAAAATTTGTTTTATCATTACTCTATTCTGGGGTTTTTATGATTTTTAACAGTCACTCGTCCCGGGTGGCAAAATATCTAGCTAGGCTACTGTTCACAATATATTGGAAAAGCCATTCCGGAAGCAAGGAGTGTTCCATTGATCACTACTCGGAATAATAAACTATTTAAACACGACTACCACAGTTAAAATTATTTAATTAGGTGGATGACGATCGTTTCGGCAGTGAATGACTGCCTTTGTCGAATGGAGATACCCATAAATAAATATGGCAACGTGTTTATACGCCTAGTGCGGTAAAGTTTACCTTCACTTTTGTAACTGGATTCGACAAAGACAGTCATTCGACAAAGGCAGTCATTCACTGCCGAAACGATCGTCATCCACCTAATTAAATAATTTTAACCGTGTTTATCGTGTTTTAAACAGTTTATTATTGTTTCAGCACAGTGTTTCACGTTACTAATTAACTACTCGGAATATCAACGTAGTGTTTCCAAACTCATTAGGGGCCCAAGCATGTAGTAAATACATTTATACATTACAATATACATAAAATTGAAATTTATTTCAAATTATTGGGGGTGGGGGGGGATCGAGCCCTATGGGTCCATATAACTATACGCTCATAAGTCGGTACCGATTAATGTACTTTTTTTACACGGGCCATTTCGTGACAAGTGAACCAAAATTTTAGCACTTTCGAACCTCACCTTCATGGATTTTTTTTTCAAATTTGACTCATTAGATGTGTAACTAGAAATGGTGAAAAATCCACATTTTTAGATTTTTGACTGCAGTATGTTTTAAATCATATGCCTTTGAAATCCGGAAAAAAGCACGATTTTCTGTTTACGTGCAGTTACAAAAACTATTATTACTCAAGCTAGAAATGAGATAGATGGATGAAATATAAACCCTATTATAGATTATTTTATAAGTTTCATATGATATCCAACGCGACTGCTTTGGGGCAGTTTGGGATTTCAAGTTCGTGCCATGAACTCTTTGACCTTGAATTTCTCAAAAAGTGCTATTTTTAAAATTATGAAAAAATCATACATAAACTTGCCTATCTTAGCATCATTTCTGAGAAGTTTCATCTTGGGACAGGAATGGGGTATTTTGATCATTTTTTAAAAAACATTATGCGGAGGAAAACCATCGGCATAAATGGAAATTTTTAATTTTAATACACAATTATTAATTCTGTTGGGAAATAACCACTATCATTATTATAAGTTAAGAACAGTGTTATTATACAATCAGAGGTGTAGCCAGTGGTTGGTTTTGGGTGTTGTAACACCACATCGCAATGAAATTTTGTATATTTAACATAGAAATATGAGTTGTAGCTCTGTAACCCCTCCCATTAAGCTTATAATCCCTCCCTTATGAACTTTCTGTCTATGCCACTATGTACAAACATGCTAGAATAGATTAAATTAGTTCACCCAGTAAAAAGAGGTGGAAGAACAGTGTTCAAGAAACCATAGAAATTCTCCTTTATGACTATAAACAGATGGCAATGATTTGTAAGCAAGAGACGCCGAGTTATTACCCAGGTGCAGTTCTGAATATTTTATGTTGAAGACTTATAAATTGTTGCATGTAAAGTGACAATTCAACAGCTAGCATTCAGTTTTGCATTAACTCTCATAGAGTGAATGCACACTGGGCAGTCTGTACTAAATTTTTTACGTCATTATTCTCCGTGTGGGTAATTGTCAGTTTCCACCATGGCTGAAAATGTAAGTAGGTCTATAATTACCACTTTTTTGTTGTAACCTTTTTAACAAGGAAGGGCACAAAAATATTTAAAAAAAAAATCTAAGGCCTGTTGCAAAATGGATGTGTGATTTATGGGACATCTTTGAAAAGGATATGAAAATATGTGATAGTTTTAGGAAAAAATGAATCTGGAAGAAATTAAAACAGAAGACAGCTTAGTAGCAATTAGCATGTCAGACAGATAAAGCCTTTGAAGATATAGATGTTAGTTTAGATTACCTTAATAAGTCTCTTAGCACCCTTGAAGAGCCACCTATTGTTAAGAAAAGATTACATACACCATCATACTGTGATAAAAGAATTAAGCAAAATAAAAAGATGTTTAACAGATAAAATATTGACAAGAACAAGTAAGGATGTACATGATATTGGGGAAAATAATTCAGATTGTGAAATGCTTAATCAGCTAATAGAAAAGTTTAAAGGAAGAAATCTAAGTGTCAGTGAAAAATTTCAAAATTCTGACTCCGGCGGAACCCGGATGTCCCACTGGCCGCGCTTATTATCTTTATAAAGAAGAAATGGACTTGGCAACCACAGCCCTTAAGAGTTACTTTGTAGGGGATTTTGAAGTTAATAATATAGAAAAAAAAGGGGACTGGGGCAGCACCAACTTGTAAAAAGGTACAGTTTTTTGTAAATTCACAAGTAAGTGTTTAGAGGATGTAATTTTCTTAAGACACACCTACCTTGGTCTCGTCCATCTGTTCCCTCCTCCCCTCAACCGAGTAAATTTTTTCATTTATTTTAGCATAATATGATAGCACTGTTTCTTACCTTTAAAAATAGTTGTTCTTGCCAAAGTAATTGATAAGTGTGGACTAAAATTAAAAATTTCCATTTATGCAGATGGTCTTTCCTTGGCATAGTTTTTTTTTTAAATGACCAAAATATGATCCCATTCCTGTCCCAAAATGAAACTTTCAATAAATGATGCTAATATGTGCAAATTTATGTGTGATTTTTTTAAAAATTTTAAAAATAACGCTTTTTGAGAAATTCAAGATCAAAGAATTCATGTCATTACCTTGAAATCCCAAACTGCCCAAAACTAGTCATGTTGGATATCATATGAAAGCTTACAAAATAATCTATAACATGGTTTTTATTTCATCCATTTATCCCATTTCTAGCTTAAATAATACTAGTTTTTGTAACTGTACATAAGCATAAAATAATGCTTTTTTCCGGATTTCAGAGGCCTATAATTTAAAAAATACTGCAGTTAAAAATCTGAAAATTTGAATTTTTCACTATCTCTGACAGTACATCTAATGAGCCAAATTTGAAAAAAAAATCAAGAGTATGAGATTTTTCCATTGGATCACTTGACACGGAATAACCCCACGGCGTTTAAGAAAACCTCTTTCTTGGAAATGCAGTGCCACCACTTACGGCCACCTTTTCTACGGCGTCATCAACAACAACAACAATAAAATAGCCGTTCTTCTTAGATTCGTTTATCTTTTTTTTAACGATTGCTAACTTTCTCCTAGATCAGTATTGTTGTTGTTTTTGTACAGAAGCTGGATTGAGAAATGTGGCCGCCGAAGGAGACACTGTCATCTCAGATGGGGTATACTGTGTGAATTCCGATTTTTGCCAAGCCCGCTAGTACTCAAAGCATGGTATATGCATAAGCAGAAAGGTCATAAGGGGGTTATAAGCTACTTTTATCAAGGGGGTTACAGAGCTACAACTCATGTATTCCTATGTTAAATATACAAAATTTCATTGCAATGTGGGAGTTACAACCCCCATCAACACCCCCTGCGTACGCCAGTGATGCATAGAAAAAGGTGTATGTACTTGAATTCTTTGTGTACATAATAAGTAGGTACTATCATGTTTCTCAGACAGCAGATGTGCCCGTCTATATGTATGTATATGGATGAATAGAAGTATATAGTACGTGATAGAATGATGCACTATTCTAAATAAACTAAGTGCAGTCAGTACCAACGAAGAGTGCGGCAGGCTGCAAAAGTAACTAGTGGCTATTGTGGGATGACAGTAGCTGCATTCAAAAGGGGCTGAACAGTTTGGGTTTTTTTTTTTTCGTCACCAAAATGTCGACATATACTTGGATTCTTGAAAGGTAAATTCACTGAGCAAGCAATACTGACAGCTACTAATTTTATTTATTCCTTACTCGATAAATCATGTTCAGTTGTTTGCTTCTTTCTTCGATCTAACTAAAGCATTTGACTCGATCAATCATGAAAGACTACTGTATAAACTTTTTCTTGCTGGGTTTAGGGAACATGCTTTAAATGTTCTGGGTGATTATTTGTCCCGCAGGGAGGAGTTGGTAAGAGTTCATGGATATATCTCTCATCCCAGGAATCTTTGCTGTGGTGTTCCTCAGGGATTGGTCCTTGGACCACTTCTCTTCATATTTTATGTCAATGATGTTTTCAATTTAAATATCAATGCAACTATAATATGCTATGCAGATGATACGTCAATTTTTATTTCGTAATACTAATTTACATACATTTCTTAAGATTATTAATACTGATATTGCTACTATTATTTTTTTCTGACAATTTTTTGGCTTTAAACACTTGTAAAACTGAGATTGTTCTTTTTTTTAATAAGAAAGACATTCCGCCTGACCTCACCTTTAATATTAATGATGAAAATGTACTGCTTTCTAAATAGGTTTCATTTTGGGGCATAAAATTTCAATCTAATCTCAGCTAGAATAAGCATGTATCTAATTTGAGAACAAAATTAGTAGAAATGTATGTGAAATAGGCAGAATTAAATGTTTTTTATCAAATCAAACACTAATCATGCTCTATAATTCTTTAGTTGTATCACAGCTTCTACACTACATTCCTGGTTCGGCTATAGCAGCTCACGCGCACCTAAATAAACTGATAAAATTACAGGAAAGATTCTAAATTCATATCTTAAAGACTACGGCTACAAAACGAACTATCTGATCTCATGCGACGAATGGCATTACTTTGACTGATATTTATAAACAACGTATTTTAATTAATATGTTTGCGAGAATCAAGTCTTTCTTTTAACAACTCCCCAACGCCGCCGCCGTTTTAGTCAGTTTAGCGTGAATCATCGACATAGATAGATCGTGCTAGCTATTTCTATTATTGAATTCCATAGCCTCGATGCAATCTACAGACAACGAACCTTCTAATTTGTTAAGTCTTCTGTACTCATTTCCACCGTTAACATTATTCTCATTTTTCTATCGGCTTATTACTGTTTGCTTCCATGCACTTCCCGATTTACCCATATTCATTTTTTTTTACTCAATCTTTTCAGATTCAAGGAGATTTCCCAAGTTTTTCAATGGGTTGCAACCGTCCAAGCGATTATATAGATTTACCACCGCCAAAGCGTCTCTACGATCCAGCACCATCCACTGCGGTACGTCCTTAATTTACTCTTGTGATCGTTACCATCCCTCCTAATGCATGCTTCGTATGTATCTCCTTTTTTCTTTTCTCAATTTTCAAAAGTTTATTTTTTTTCCTCGAATTTTCCCTTTCCCCGGGAAAAAAATATTCGCTTTTTACAAGACTTTCATTCCTCGCTTTCAAAATAAGTTCCATTACTCACATTTAAATCATTGGAAAATTTCTCCGATTCGATTTTTCAAAATGTGATTTTTTTTAGATCATCTATTATTCAGGTTTAAAATTAAAATTTTTAAAATTTATTTCTTCTAAACAAGATTTATAGCTATTCTATATTTTAAAACAGTATTTTTCCCAAAATCTGCCTTTTTTTTAATTAAAATTTTTAAAAGTTAGTTTTGTAGATTTTTTCTCAACAAAATGTATAGCTGTACTATATTTGAAAATACTATTTTTCCTAATATCTGCATCCCATGCGTTCACTTTTCCTTCCCCAATCTATCTATATTCACAATCTCTTTCTTTTTCTTTGAAGATTCATAGAGGTTTCCTCCATTTGGCCATGCTACAAAACGATGTTTTTCGCCTAGGCCAAGGGTTGTTCGTGTCAGTGAGAACCCATCTAGGAGAGGCTTTCATGAATGTGAGACAATGATTTCGACGGTAAGTGGTTCTACCCAACTCGTCAAGGAGTAGAACTCCGGTCCGGTAACTTCTTTCTCTTGCTATGTGACGAGGTAAAGCTGCAGATCCTCCTGGAACATTGCTTTCCCACCATGACTCGACATTACGATGGCAACATCACCATCAAATGTACTACCGAAAGTATGAAGGTCTCGCGTAAAAAATTTATAGACGAGTTTGAATCAAATAAGAAGTGGGTAGAGATTCCCCTCTCCCAATGGAAGAGACTTTTGGAGAAGAAGAAGAAGAAGAAGAATGAGATTTCTCCGAGTATAGTGGATGCTGAATTTGGAGGGATCTCTTTCGCCACCCTATACAGAGAGATTGAGGACTCCGTTTTTTTCTGAAAACTTTTTCTGAGTGATTTAAAATGCGAAATTAGAACAATGAGTTTTTAAATTACATAAAGGCAATGGTATATTCCAAATATCCTCCATGTAGGGGGGGAGAATGATATTGGGAAAATTCCTCATATCCTCTTCAACCGCGAAGTCTTGAATTTCAACGTTCGGGAACTGATTCGCAACTTTCATAATGTCTTAAACGATCGGTTGGAATATGCAGGCAAATACTCGCTGAGGTCATATGTCCCATCTGGTTTTCTGGCTAATCTGTACTTTTTAGAAAAAATTAACTATGAGAGAAATACGAAGTATGAATATAAGACGGAATTTCTTGATATTTTAGCCGAATTTCTGGCTTATTTATGGAGGTGGATTTCTAATCATATGCTTACTGGAAGCCGTTTATGTAAATGTTTTATAGATTCAGAGAGCTTTCAGAGAACTAGTGGTTAATCATAAATCTCACCTTCCCCACTTCGTTTCATTAATTCAAGTGTAACATTTCCGCTAAAAAGATCTAATGATAGTAAAAAGATTTCTCGCAAGAAATTCCTAAACAAGGATCTAGAAAATTAGAAGTCGATAACCTTAAATCCTCCCCAAAGGAGGAAACTGTTAAAGCTGAAAAATGGGGTTGCTCGCTGTATTGTGGAATCTAAGTTTGCTGTTATTTCCTTTGTTTATCTGTGTATCGTAAGATTGAAAAATCTATGAATCAGTCAAAACAGGTAGAATTTGTATATGACTCCAGAAGGGATAAAAAGGTTAATTCTGTTTTCGATAAGGTATTATTTACTCAAATGGTGAATATTGTTTATTCCAAGTTCAATGTATATGAAGAGGAGAGCGGTTATGATAAAATTCCTGAAATTTTGTTTTGTCGGGAATTACTGAATTTTAATGTCACAAATTTAGATCGTAATTTCTTCAAATGTAAGTGGGAAGGAAAGGTTTATGATTAACCACTAGTTCTCGGAAAGCGCTCTGAATATATAACATATTTACATAAACGGGTAAGCGTATGATTAGAAATTCACCTCCTCCTCCGAAGGAGAGTTTAAATAAGCCAGAGATTCGGCTAAAATATCAAGAAATTCCGTCTTATATTCACACTTTGTGTTTCTTTCATAGTTAAATGTTTCTAAAAAGTTCACATTAGCCAGAAAACCAGGTGGGACATATGACCTCAGCGAGTATTTGCCTGCATATTCCAACCGATCGTTTAAGACATTAAGGAAGTTGCAAATCAGTTCCCGTACATTGAAATTCACAACTTCGTGGTTGTAGAGGAGATGAGGGATTTTCCCAGTATCTTTCTCCCCTCTACATAGAGGAAATATGGGATATGCCATTGTCTTCATGTAATTTAAAAACTCATTGTTCTAATTTCGCATTTTAAATCACTCCCGTAGTGTACTTCCTCGGTTTTCAGAAAAAAAACAGAGTCCTCAATCTCTCTGTATAGGGTGGCGAAAGAAATCCCTCCAAATTCAGCATCCACTTTACTCGAAGAAATCTCATCCTTCTCCTTCAAAAGTCTCTTACATTGACAAAGGGAAATCTCTACCCACTTCTTATTTGATTCGAACTCGTCTATAAATTTCTTACGCGAGACCTTCATACTTTCGGTAGTACACTTGATGATGATGTCGCCATCGTAATGTCGAGTCATGGTGGGAAAACCATATTCCAGGAGGATCTGCAGCTTGACCTTGTCACATAGCAAGCGAAAGAAGTTACCGGACCGGAGTACTACTCCTTGACGAGTTGGGTAGAACCACTTACCGTCGAAATCATATTGTCTCACATGCATGAAGGCCTCTCCTAGATGTGTGCTCACTGACACGAACAACCCTTGGTCTAGGTGAAAAACATTGTTTGGGAACATGTCCAAATGGAGGAACCCTCTACGAATCTGCAAAGGAAAAGAAAGAGACTGTGAATGTAGTTAAATTGGGGAAGGAAAAGTGAGTGCATGGGATGCAAATATTAGGAAAAATACTATTTTAAAATATACAGATATACATCTTGTTTAGAAAAGATCTGCACAACTAACTTTTAAAATTTTTAATTAAAAAATAGAAGATATTACGAAAAATACTGTTTTAAAATATAGAACAGATATAAAACTTGTTCAGAAAAAAAGAATCAGAAAAAAATAACTTTTAAAAATTTTCATTTTAAACATAAATAATAGATGATCTAAAAAACACATTTTGAAAAACGAATCAGGGAAATTTTCCGATGATTTAAATGTGAGTAATGGAACTTATTTTGAAAGCGAGGAATAAAAGTCTTGTAAAAAGAGAATATTTTTTTCCCGGGGAAAGGGAAAATTTGAGGAAAAAATAAACTTTTGAAAATTGAGAAAAGAAAAAAGGAGATACATACGAAGCATGCATTAGGAGGGA
Organism: Dysdera silvatica; assembly: GCA_006491805.2. NCBI lineage: Eukaryota > Metazoa > Arthropoda > Arachnida > Araneae > Dysderidae > Dysdera > Dysdera silvatica. The sequence goes on from QLNU02015270.1 coordinate 80,249,067, forward strand.
TGGTAACGATCACAAGAGTAAATTAAGGACTTGCCGCAGTGGATGATGGTGGATCGTAGAGACGCTTTGGCGGTAGTAAATCGCTTGGACGGTTGCAACCCATTGCAAAACTTGGGAAATATCCTTGTATCTGAAAAGATGGAGAGAAAAAATGAATGTGGGCAAATCGCGAAGCGCATGGAAGCAAACAGTAATAAACAAATAGAAAAATCAGAATATTGGAAATAAATAAAGAAGACTTACCAAATTATGAGGTTCGTTTTCAATAGATTGCATCGAGGCTATGAAATTCGGTAGTAGAAATAGCTAGCACGGTCTATCTCCGTCGATAATGCACGCTAAACTGACAAAAACGGCGGCGTTGAGGAGTTGTTAGAAGAGAAAGAAGAAGAAAGAGCGATAAACGTGATAACCTATGTTCATTTCATGCTCTGACAGGAAAAGATCAGAGATACTGACCAGACATTAAGGCGTCAACAATGAAAACCCACTGGTAACCCTGTTTCGGTAGCGCCCTCTAGAAAATATTTGCCGATGCAGCCCCACTAAAGGCACACAGGTTGGGCCCTCTAGGAAAAAATTCAGTAAGGAGATTAATTTAACGAAAAAATATGCAGCACCCCTAGGAGAAAAAAAATAAGCAACTGTAACGCACCCTAGGAGAAGAAAAACATCTATAGTCCCCCCTGTAATAACCAATAGAAATACCCCCCCGAAACAATAAAAATCGAAATAAGTTTCAAAAACTGTCACCAGAGGGAGCTAGGATCGCTCATAAAAGATCGCATGTCACCATCAGATATGTATATACGACAACTAATAGAAATATCCCTGAAAAAAAGCTAAAATCCGCCGCTAGGGGAGCTATGATCGCTGAGAAAGGTGACATGTAGTCATCAAATAGGAATATACGATAAATCAAAATATTTATAAAAAGGGCCAAAATCACCCGCCAGGTGGAACTACAATCACTAAAAAGAGGACACCTTACCAACGGATAGGTATATACAACGGTCAAGAGGAATATCTCTGAAAACAAAATATTTTCAAAAGATTTCAAAATTTGCCGCAAGGGGGAGCTAAGATCGCTAAAAAGGGGGACATGTGACCATCAGATAAGTATATAAGACGATCAAGAGAAATATCCCTGAAAACAAAATATTTATAAAAAGTACCAAAATTGGCAGCTAGGGGGAGCTAGGATCGCCCAGAAGGGGATCACGTGACCCTCATATAGGTATATACAACGAGCAAGAGAAATATCCCTTGAAACACAATATTTACAAAAAATACCAAAATTTGCCGCTAGGGGAGCTAGGATCGCTGAAAGAGGGGACACGTTACCCTTATGTATGTATATACAACGAACAAGAAAAATATCCCTTGAAACAAAATATTTACAAAAAATACCAAAATTTGCCGCTAGGATCACCCGAAAGGGGAACACGTGACCTTCATATACATACATACAACGAACAAGAAACAACAGAAAAATATCCGAAAAAATGCCAAAATTTACCGCTAGGAGGAAATCTCCCAGAAAGGGAACACGTTACCCTCATATACGTACATACGACGAACAAGAGAAATATCCCTTGATACAATAGAAATCGAATAAATCCGAAAAAATTCCAAAATCGACCGCTAGGCGAAGCCCACGTCCGTAAAACCTGTTTGGGTAAGACCGGTGCCACCTCTCGTCACCTCCCGCCATCTCTTGCCACCTCGTGTCACTTATGTAGAACAGACACTTTCCCCCTACTGTTGCAGTTCTGTAAGCCCCCCATCCCAATTGAGCCTTTAACCCCTTTATGAACTTTCTGCTTATGCCAATGGGTATATTATTGTTAATGTTGAAATGATGATTATCACTCATAGTTCATATGTATTTGTGTCGTGATGTTATTACATGTTATATGTCAATATCTTACATATAACATGTAATAATGTCACATAATGACATTTGTCACATGTGTAATAATGTCATATGTAATAATGTCATTAACAACAACATTACTTTGTACAATAGCTTGGTCGCGTGGGCTTTATCGGACCTCTGGTTTCTTCTCCACGTCGCCAGAACAAGATGCATTTAATGTTGACTATATTCTTACTTTTTCCGATTTTTGCGTTTTCCTTGTCAAAATTCGTTTTTGAAATAAATAAAATAAATATATATAGTAGAGCCTCAATTATTCGAAGTTAGGTGGGGAGGGGGGGCGGCCGATTCGGAATTAAAAAAGAAAAAAAAAATCGCATAATCCAAAAATTCTTAATTCAAAAATTTTCAGTATATATGTAAAAAGAAACTACAACATTTGTTCAAAATAAACACGTCTAATTATACGTTACTAAACTAGTATATAATAGATAATAGAAATCATCATAAAATACATGAATGTGTTAAAATTAGGATATTAGCTGCTTCGGAAATTAACCGATACTTTTGTACCACGGGCGCCCATAGGCAGGCTTGTTCTCTCCCTTAGCCATTTAAAAATTGTATTTTCCCGAATCTGCTATGCATTTACTTTAAAAAAATTTAGTCACATTTTAAAATAAGGTACTTTTTAGCTCATTACTAATTGTCAAGCAGTATCAATTATTTTTGTAGCATTTTGGTATCTTGTATATTCACTAAAATGTTTGACAGCCCATAGAAGAAGGTTTTTTTTTCATTCCTCTCCAATATAAGTACTCATATATGCCCATGTTGTACATATCTCACATATACACCCAATATCTACCATCATCAACGCAGAGTTCTCAAAATTATGGGAAGGGGGCAAGAACATTGTATGTTTATACATTACAGTATATGTAAAATTACAATTTATTTCAGATTATTGAGGAGGGAACTCGGGCCCCCCCACAGGCCCATATAACTCTACGCCTATGTCTACCACGTGCATTGGTTTCTTTCTTAAGGCTGAAATATACTAGAAAACAATTATGAGTGCTTTTGCCGAAAAAGTCGAACGAGTGTCCGCTTGAAAAGAATAATTAAAAAACTAGCATAGACTGTTATTTCGGTTAAACGAAGTTCGGGTGACCGGAGTTCTACTGTATTGGTATCTTGGTATCTGGTACAATACAAAATGTCACAGCGAGACAAGCATTGGAAAACATACCTTGCAATTTTTCATTGTAAATTGCACTCGGCAGTCTAACCGGACTTCATATCATCGGCGCCGATGTCATGAAAATATTGGGGGTGTCAATATACCTTTAAAAGGCATTTTGTTTGAAATTGAAGGAGGATATAGAATCCTAATGACAATTAGGGTGGTCCCCCCCCCCGGCTAACGGCGCCCGTGCTTCATACAATGCCGAAATTTGTCTCGGTAATACTTTTAAGGTGAAAGGTTTTGTGCAATAAGTTTTCTGGCAGATCTTTTTCATTGGTTTGGGTCGCACTGTTTTTACGACAAGTTTTTGCGGAAGTTCAACGTGGGTGAGAATAACTATCATATGGAATCTGCTGTTTCTATCCTTGTCTTTAAACAAACGATAACAAAATTCAGTACCAGTTATAATTAACTACGGAAATTCTGAAATTTCGTTTAGGTACTATGGAAGTTTTCGAGTCTTCAGGAAATTGGGGTTGCATTCCTACTGCTTCAGCAACTACTTTCGTCACTTGAATGCCATAAGACGTAAATTAAAAGAAAGTTAAAAAAAAAAAGAATTATAAAGGAAAGTAAGATTAAACAATGCATCACTATTAATCATAAAATCTCAAAGAAGTACACGTATTAGAAAACTGTTGCATGTGATATTATTTGTAATTAAAACAACAATTGAAAGAAAATTGCTTAAGGTCGATATTTAAATTTAGCGAGTTTCAATTAACACTAATTCGCAATTCTCTAATTCGCAACTCGATAATCCTCCACTCTCTAATCCGCAACTCTCTAATTCTCAAGTAACTCGGTAGATTTTCCACGTTAACAATAGCCATCATTATTGCATTTACGGAAGACCTTTGCCTTACCCTTTTTATTGCGTATAGACAGGCAGACAGAAAAACCAAAAGCAATAGCGGGTTCAATATCTATTGAAACCCGCTAATTATTTTATTTTCGATTTAAAATTCTAATATTAGATAAATAATCACTCATGTCAAGTATATAGCAAATTGTGTTTATAAAAAATCCAAATGAACTTAATGAATTTTGTTAATTGAAATTACTAATAATGAGTTATTTTAGAAAATGAAAAAATATTCCTTGTATATGTGTACACACACACACACACTATATATATATATATATTGATATAATTTTTATATATAATTTCAAGAGCATTGCAAAAATGCATTTTTTATTTATAAAACATACACCTTTTAGTTAGCAATTTTCCGTTATATATTCTAATTAATAACTCCTCATTACATGTTTTAATTATTACGCGCTATATATTTTCGCTAATAATTTTCCACTACATACTTTGTAGTTAATAAATTTCCATTCCATATTTTAATTAATAAACTTCCATTCCATATTTTAATACTTTCTCATTCCACATTTGAATTAATTTCCCATTCAATAATTTAATTTAAAAAAATTCCATTAGTTAGTAATAACCGCCCACAAACCTATTTTATCAATAATTGTGCATTACATATTTTAGGGATACAATTCCAAAAACACAAAATTGCAAATAATTTATGAATGTAAAATTATAATTTTCCAAATATATTTTTAAAACAATTTTAAATAAAAAAAAATTGAAGGAGAATAATATAAATATTTTGTATCAATTCTGTTTACCAACTTTCTATTGGGGGCAAAAAAAAAAAAAAAAATTAACAAAACTCACTATCGCACTAATTTTTTTAAGAGTGTTTTCGTCCAGAAGTTTAGTTCGATTTTGGCTGCTGTTCCATCCACTATCGTCGATGTCAGGTCAAGGGGCAGAGAGCCACTGAACTTCGTTATCCACCTGCTCTGAACTCTTATATTCCTTGTCTTCCTCTTTCACTGATACCAGCGAACGCAGCGCCCCCTTCACTAAACTATGTCTAACGTGCCATTAAAAGCCCAGTTTTTAAAGCCCAGCCACATATCAAATAAAAACACCATTTCTGCGAATGAGTTGCCTTTATATCCAAGTGCATGCGAAATGAGTTGTTTTTAATGGTCCTACCACGTTTCATGCTCTTTCTGTGTACTCCGTCCGTTATACGTGCAGACAGACAGACAGACTCAATTCACCCTCATCAGAGATTCAACCATTATCTCTCTAACACTAAATGGTCTCTAAAAAGTCTCTTTTAACATGGTGTCTTGCTAACAAGGCTGCTTAAAGGAGGATTGGGGATTACATTAGTACGAAAAAAGTTCATAAAAGTGGAGAGGTGGGAGGTTACAGAGCTACAACATGTATTCATATGTATATATGCAAAATTGCATCGCAGTGGAGAGTTATAGGCCCCCATCAGTCCCCCTGCGTGCGTCAATGTGGGGGGGGGGTGAACCCCAGCCCATTTAAACAGAATTGTTTATTGAAAAATAAAACACCTCACGAGAGAAAAATTTTCTTCAAACAATTTTGCCCCCTTTTGTTTTTTAAATCCTCTGCACGGGCCTGCTTGCTAGTACTAGTTACGTACCCATTAACACGTTAAACGCCACGACGGTTTTACATACCGTTCATTTCACGACACAGTTAGACGTCAAGCAAGACACTCCGGGCCATCGTGACCGGCGTGGCGTTTAAAGTGTTAAGGTAGGCAGGGGAGGCTACGTACCATATGCGTACACAGAAAGCTCGTAACGGGGTTTATAGGCTCAATGGGAGGGGAGTTACAGAGCTACAACTCATATATTCCTATGTTAAATATACAAAATTTCATTGCAATGGGGGTTACAACCCCATCAACACCCCCCCTGCGTACGCCAATGCTACGTACCCACTAGGAGTATAAGTTGATGAATTTAGAACTCTCTTTTTTTTCCGTCCTTCATCTAATCATAAGCTTTGTGTTACAAGCAAAAACCGTTATTTCTGTGACAATAACGTAAAGTATGCGTTGACATCAGGACCAGGGACAGCATTTGCGTGCCCCTGAGCAATTTAGCAGACCAGACCCACAAACTAATTACGTTTAATGACAAATTATGCTTGCCATATTATTAAAGTTATGCACTGGGCCTCTAGGCAGTTTAGCAAATCAGACCCCCAAACTAATTATATTGAATGGCAAATTATGCTTGTCATATCATTAAAGTTATTGCGCCGGGCCTCTGGACAGTTTAGCAAATCAGACCCCCAACTAATTATATTGAATGGCAAATTATGCTTGTCGTATTATTAAAGCTATGCGCCGGGCCTCTGGGCAGTTTAGCAAATCAGACATCCCCCCCAATTAATTATATTGAATGACAAATTATGCTTGCCATATTATTAAAGTTATGCGCCGGGCCTCTGGGCAGTTTAGCAAATCAGACATCCCCCCCAATTAATTATATTGAATGACAAATTATGCTTGCCATATTATTAAAGTTATGCGCCGGGCCCTTGGGTATTTGTCCCCTTTACCCTTCTCCCAGTCCTCGCTATTAGCCTTTGTCCAAATCAAAAGTTACTCTTAGCGCTTCTCTCTCAGAACTCGCAATGACCCTCTACACACTGGCATACGCAGAGGGGTATAGTGTAAACCCCCCATTGCAATGAAATTTTGTATATTTAACATAGGAATATGTGAGTTGTAGCTCTGTAACCTCCCCATTGAGCCCGTAACCCCCACTTATGAACTTTCTGCGCATGCCTATGCCTCTACAAAAGATAATTAATTAAGAAAAATACCGTCGCCCGCTTAACAAATTTAGGGACCTCCCACCCATAATGTCCATTTAGGGAACCTGTTGGCATTTATAAAATTACATAAAAACTAGCTTAACTTTACAATTGATAGTATGCGAAAATGCTAAATTTTCACACATGTACAAGTCGTATTTTCTCTATTTTGCTCTGAATACTTAAACTTGTCGCCTCTTCTCGCCTCTCCCTTTCAGTTCGCTTTTTAATTTTCTGGTATTACTTTTGATTTTCAAATTGTATTTATGCTCTGATAAATAAACAAATAAAACGAAAAAAAATACTGTAAAGATATTAATAGAAATGGGGATTAAAAGTTCACATGTCGTCAGTAATCAGGAGATTTCGCTTTGTGAAGTGAGTGAGGACACATAGCTGTTTCGTTGACCCCGATCTATAGAGAGGACAAGAACTATGTTTGCGCCAACTTCAAATATATGTCAATTTCTGCGCATAAATATGAACACCTTATACAGAGTGAAAATACACTCTCGTGGGAACTCAGAAAGAGAAAAATAGAGGGGGGGGGGCATTCGCACCTCTCTAGAAAGTAAGACCACACGCATTTTGTAAAATACGTGTAAAGTTTTAACCATCAGTTTACTCTCCTCCTGTTTCAACTTACGGACGCTCTTGTATGTTCATTTAAAAATACAAAAAAATTATCAGTTATAAAAATAATTTTTGTAGAAGAAAAATACATGTAGCATAAATAACGTAATATAGTCAAACCTCGATTTAAGGATTTTCACGAGACCAGTGAAAAAGATTTTTAATCGAGGAATTCATTAAATCAGGGACCACATTTATCGGAACCAATGAGGCCCCCACGGGCGGGGCAGTGAGTTCTGGGCTCTTCCTTGGTCTAAAAATTTGCATATAAAATATGTTAAAGGTAATAATAACTATAATATTAAAAAAAGTAATATTTTTTATATTTTCGCCCCGCCCCCCCCACTCCGAGCAAAAATTATGGGTGCACTATTAATTGGAACTGAAATAAGAAATTATCGAAAAGGAGAACAATAAAAATGCTTACCAGCATTCTGAAGAATACATGTTAATTTTAATAAACATAAAACACAAGTATGTGCTTAATTACTGCTTCGAAAAGAAATCTTTGTTTCGTTTGTTTTGTTTTTTCTTGGCATTTAACATTGCCTTTTCGATTTTTTCAAATGCATCGAAAAGATCATTGTTGACGTCAAAACGCAGTAAATTCTTTACCTACTGCAAACCAGCATTCGCTACAACTAGGTGCTCAACAGAAGTTTATTTTCTGATGACAATTGATTTTTAACTGGAATTCTACTTGCAGCTGCAGGATGATGACGAAGCATTATCGTTCAATCGAGGAAAGCAAACGTTAAATCCGAGAAAATATAACACTGGACTTAATGTAACTCAATTCGGACCAATTAAAACAATCGTTAAATCGATGATATCGTTAAATCGAAGTTACACTGTGTTTAAATAAAATTTTTAGTATATAAAACCACGCAGAATACGTTTTAGAGGAAAGGTAGTATTAAAATACCAAGAACAGACAACAAAATAAAAAGTAATGGGGTAAAGCATAAAATTATTATGAATCTATAAATAAAAGAATGATAATAGAAAATTATAATAATTATATTTAATTCATAACTTTAATTCATACATTATTTAAAAAGGATTTTGAATGTAAATTCGTTTTAGGAATATTTTTGCTTTTCCATGCTAGTTTAAAAAGACTATATAGTAGTATATTTTTAAATATATGAAAAGGTAAAAGACTACGTTTATAAACTACCAAATTGAATCTTATCGAAATCCGAACAATAAATAAAAATAATAATAAATGATAAATCCACGTATACGTTAAAATATATAAAAATTGATATGTAAACGATAATAATAAACAATATATCGTTCCTAATTAAAACAATTATTTCTGTACTAAAATTCAAAATAAACCGAGCCATTTGTATTCTACAGGCGCAGTATTTATGTCAAAGTCATTTCCATATAACAGACGCTGTGACGCGTTTTACATATAATTGACAACAACTGTAGTTTAAGGCGGTGACTTGGCGTAAGGCGAATGGATGTGTGTGTCATAGACCTTTCGAGCCATTGTTTTCTTGAGTGCAATCACCCTTAGTTTGATATTCTGTTCAAAAAAATGCACTTTCATAATATCAAATCGCGTTCGAAAAACATCGTTCTAAATCAGCGAATATAGCTTCATAAAGATCATTGTAGATAGATATACGATAGATACTCTACCCATCTTTCTGTCCGTCCAGGGGCGCCAACTTCACGAAAATATTAGGGTGGCTCATATAAATAGTGAGTAATCGCCATTATCCCTCGTAATTTTATTAGAAGGAATTTCATTGAAAGGAACCAAAGAATTGAATAGACAACAAATAAAAGAAATAAATTTATGTCAATTGCTTGATAATTATTACGATACCGAATGCTTGGGTTGAAGGCAGATGAGGATCCACAAAATATTTTCGGAGAGGTGGGGGGCGGGCGCAAATCTTAAAAATCGATGTTGAGGTGAATTTTTCATTTTTGGGAATTCCACTTTCCCTTGATAATGCCTTGGATAGAGGGCCCCTTTACAGATGGGAACATATTGATTATTGCATAATTAAAAGGTTGTTGCAATTGAAAAGTTTGATAATTCATAAAAACTTATAAAAAGTAATAAGGAATTATTTAATGTAATTTATGACCATTTTGTATAATTAGCTGAAAAGGAAATTGATAGAAGAAATGCTAATAATGAAAGATATTGAACTTATGTAATAATAACTAATGAAAACAACTACGTATGCAGAGAAAATAAACAATTCTGAACTATTATTCTCTTATGTATTATACAGAGAATGGGAACACAGCCTAAAATGGTAAGGGAATTTTGTTTTAGGAGAAAAATCTTTTTCTACAAAAACAAAAAAGCTCTAGTTTGAGCTATAAGCTATACGTGGGTGGCAAAAATTATTGTATAATAAATTCCCCCACGAAAACTCACAAAAATCTCGCCCCGGAGGCTTTCTTGTGTTGACCATATTTGGCAATTGTGTTATCCCTGCGGAGGGTAATAATACCTTAACACCTTTACATACGGAGAAAGAGAGCGTTGTTTCCTGTCCTCATTCGTCTAGCGGTCCAAGACACTCCGGGCTAAACGGAGGGACCCTGGTTCGAATCCAGGATGGGGACGGCGTCTCTTTTTCTCCTAAAACAAAAAAGCTCGCTACATATACGTTGATGCAAAAGATTATTGCATAATAATTGTAATCTTGAAAAATGTGATAAAGTATTCAAAGAAAACCATCTGAAAATTAAGGTAAGAAAAACTAACATCATTTAATTTTCAAATAAAAAAATGAATCCCGGTATAAAAAAAAATATGCAAATTGAAACTGATGGAAAAGAAATTGTGCAGGGCAAATATTACTGTTATGTATAATATTAACACAAATAAACTTAACTAAAGCTCTCAGGTAAACAAAAATTAGTTTATTGCTAATAAATAAACATTAAAAAAATAAAGGCGTTGGAATGATAATGAGATTTCAAAGTAGTATACCAAAACGTAAGATTGAATAACATTGTTTTTCGTTATAGGGGAAGGTTCCGAATTTGGACAGGAGCCAAGATTGGATCATCATTGTAACTTGGCTTGTACATTCAAATTGAGTCATACAGTATTGGAAACAGATTACTTTGACATAATATTGGCTGATCAAATTATTTCTGTATCAGAGTGCCTCTTCGATGTATTTAGTGAACAGAAGTTTTATTCTAACAGTTGGAAATTAAACATTGCGAAGTCTGGCTGAAAACCCTTAAAATATCTTGAAGTAGTAAAATACATCATTATATTATTTTGAAAATACACTTATTTGGCTACAAGTTGCTACAATAATTTTAAGAATTTAGTTGGAAAGTATGATTAGTTGTACTATTTATGATTATTTTGCAGAGTTGTCTAAATTAGACCACAAGCAGCTGCCTGTATTGGGCTGGTCTAATGCAGGCATCGGTCTAATAGCAAGAACTTGAGGCTGAAGAAACTTTTAAGAGAATAGAATCGCATTACTGCAGTTGCCTGATCTTACTAAGGTGACCAAATCTCCCGATAAACACCCGATTAAATTTTGCCCCAGGTATACACAAGGACAGATAAAGCGAGAGGGCGCGGGCCCTCTCCGAGGATAAAAAATCTGCGCTTATATTTTACTTACCTAAACCGGTAACGCATTTAATGGAAGAGATCCAAATTGGTTTTTAAAATTTGCACCCCTTCTCGAAAAAATTTTTGGATCCACCCTTGGGCACACATCAACACTTTTGACAGCCCTACCCACTAAGAATAAATGTTTTAGTCTGTTATTCGCACCTTACCTTCATCATGATGTATTTCAATCAGGGCTTATCTAAAAAAAAAAATTGCACAGAGCTAAAAAAAAATGAGAATTTTCATTTTGTTTGGCTGGCGCCACTACGGCGACAATTTACAAATTGGAGCGACAAGAATTGAAATGAAAATTGTGTGCCCTTGAAATTCCATTAATAGTTTTGCTTTTGTTTACAAGTTCAAGAAAGTCAATCTTCCCACGTGAACCTCACTTGATTCTACGGATTTGAAATGCAGATAAGCATATGGACTTAGAAGCCGTGGCAGAAGATAACGCTAGCTTTCAACGAAAAAAGACACCAAAGACAGGCACTGAAAGCAAGCTGAAACAGGGAGATATCATGTACTTCAAATCGCACAAGCTCTCTATCGGGAACCCAAGACGATAAAGAGTTAAATGCAAATGGAGACGTTGTTTTATCTCTTCTTTGCAAGCGCCCTAGTGACTAGTATCCTACCCTTTGGATCCACTGGAGTGAGTCAGCGTCACCTGGGCCAGGTGGCGCTGGCCGAGTCCGACCCCTCAGTAAACAGGGCCGTCCAGATGCATCTAGGGTCCCTGGGCATTTCTTTTACGCTAACATCTGAATTTCCAATTTTTTGCAGAAAAGAAAAATACAGTGAAACTCGGTTACAGCGAACACCAATACGACGAATTCACGGCTGTAGCAAACAAATGGTTTTATGTAGTTCGTTTGATATACACTCTATAACAAAAAAAAATCGACGCACCAAGAAGGAGTTGTCCGATTGCGATAAAAATTGGTGGATGTGAAGAACATACATAGAAAAAGAAACGATTAAAATTTCAGAACAATTGAATGATTTATTGCAGAGTTTGACCGTTACAAAGGGAGGAAGTCAATAAGGCGTTGGTCCACCTCTGGCCTGGATGCAAGCTGTCACCCGGCGTGGCATAGACTGATAAAGATCCCGGATGGTGTCCTGCGGAATTTCTTGCCAAATTGTCTCCAACTGTCGGGCTAAATCGTCAACATTCCGGGATGGTTGCAATCGCCTTCCCATAGCGTCCCAAATGTGCTCTATGGGAGAGAGATCAGGAAACCTAGCTTGCCAAGGAAGTGTTGGGCAAGCTTGAAGACAATTCATAGCAACACGTGCCGTGTGCGGCCGGGCATTGTCTTGTTGAAACGTAAGTCCAGGGTGTCGCAAAAGGAACGGTAACACAACCGGTCGTAGAATGTCGTCTACGTACCGCTGTGCTGTAAGTGTGCCAGAAATGACCACCAAAGGGGTCCGGCTATCAAAGGAGATGGCACCCCAGACCATAACGCCCTGTTGTGGGCATGTGTGGCGTGCGATAGTAAGGGCAGGATCCCCACGCTGCCCTGGACGTCTCCAGACACGTCTGCGGTTGTCGTCAGGACACAGTTGGAAACGGGACTCGTCACTAAAGACTATACGTCCCCAGTCAGCGCAGTTCCAAGTTGATCGAGCCCGGCACCACTGTAATCGGACTTGACGGTGTAAAGGCGTGAGAGGTAAGCGGCGTAACGGTCGGCGCGAGCGTAAATTCCGCTCTCTCAGTCGTCTGCAGAGGGTCATGTTGGACACATGTGTGCGGGCCACACGTTGGATAGTTGATAACGACGAATCCGGTGCTGTGACAGCTGCTCTGACAATCGCTCTGTCTTCCCGTTCTGTTGTGGCCCTAGGTCGACCGCTGCCGTCCCGACGCTGACATCTGCCGTTGTTGACCCACTCTTGCCAGCACCGTCCAATCGCCGCATCGCTTCGACCCACATGTCCAGCGATTCTTCGATTCGTCCAACCAGCCTCTTTCAATCCGATAGCACGACCTCTTTCAAACTCTGACATATGCTCGTAATGAGCACGAATCTTTCGGCGAGGCATTGTTACAGTCGACGTAAGATATCCGCAGTCAAAATGCAACAGAAATTTTGACCACATATTGAGAATCGCTCCTTATATACACCTGCTGAATGCGCAGTTCCGATGCGCTGGAGTTCCCGCTATTCATTCATTGGACACCAAATTTTAATCATTTGCATGTTCGGTCAAAATGTCTTTGCATACGAAATTTCATTACAATCGGACAACTCCTTCTTGGTGAGTGGATTTTTTTGTTATAGAGTATAATATATAACAACCCATTTCAAGGATATAACGAAACAAATTTTTCTCCCCCCCCCCCCCACCCCCTGTGATTTCCTTTGACCCTTTTATAGCTTTTTTTTTTTACGTAAACGAAGACTGTTGTGACGAGATGCAGGTAACAAATAAAATTTCATCACTGCTACAACGTATAAGAAAAGATTCCGCAACGTTTCGAGAACTACTGTTCTCTTTATCAAGGGAAGAAATCCAGATGTGTCACATTTCTACTAAGCGAAACAATGTCGTTCTCTAACTTTCGTTCATCTAACATAAAAGAGGAGATACGTTCAGTAATTGGGTTATCGAACGATTTAATACAACGCTACTATAAAACACAAAGTAAACTTCAGATTTCAACACCATTTAGATTTTTCTCGCATTAAAAGTGGAATCACATCACCTTACTTAGTGCAATGCAGTATTTCTCAGTGTAATGTTTCTCTGTTAGTA